>VDFB02058242.1:767890671-767975822 GCA_007258455.2 Sequoia sempervirens
TTGATTCTGTAAGCTTGAGAATGGAGTCTTTTGGTTCTGGAAAGGGTAAGGGTAGAAAGCCTGGTGAGAGTAGTCTATCAAAAGCAAAGAAACAAAAGGTTGATACATGGCATGAGGGCACTGAAAGGAGGTTGAATCAAGACCTTATTGATCAGCTACCTGGCTCAGGGCCTAAAGCTAGAAGGTTCGCACAACTTAGGGAAGAAGTTGATAAGTTAGAAGATAAATGCAAGTTCATAGGTGATGTCTGGACTGCCGTAAGAGGGTATGAACTTTTCAATTTTCACTATCATAGGAGAAATAATTTTGAACTAGTTTGTAATCCATGGAAGCTGAATGTAGGGAAACTGGTGTGCCCTAATATTTTTGTAAATGTAGAATTAGTGAAATTGCTTGCAAATAATTATGATCCAAAACATAAGGCTATATGTGACCCATCTAGAAAACCACAGATATATGTGTCTAAAGAAGCAATAGGTGAGGTTTTCAAATTGGAAGGGTTTTGCAATGAGGAGATCAATTGTGAAGAGTTGGAAAAAGAATTTTCAAGAATGGATAAAATCTATAAGGGTTGGAGGTTGCCTATTAATAGAATTAAATAGGGTAACAAGTTAGAACCTCTGCAGGATAGTGAAGGGCCTCCTTATCATGTAGATTTGTTTGAGCCTTATATGAAGTACACATATTTCTCAGTGTGTCAAGTATTGGGGATGGATGCCTCAGAACTCATGTCAATTGTGCTAATGATTATCATAGCAGATATCAAGTATCACAACTCCAGGCCATTTGACTATGCTTCATATATTTCTAGAGGGCTTGATTCAGGGTTGATGGCTATCAAGAGCGGATCATCTATTGTTCATCTCAGACACTATTCATTGTTGATGCACTTGGTGTTGTATTTTGGACAGGAGTTAGGAGTATGGCCGAGAATTTCTCAAGTTGGTAAGGAGGGTGAAGCATTGCCTGTTCAGTTGTGGACTGCTATTTGGGACAGCAGGTTTTCTAGTTCCGGTTTCATTCATTTTGAAGAGTGTTTTTTAAAAACATTGTATAAGTTGTATCAATATCCTTGTAATTATTCATTGACTGATGAGATTAAGAGATTCCTGCGGCCAAAAGAATTCAATGGGCCAATTGATCATAACTGGGGTGACTGGTATTGTTTGGAGGGAGCTACAATGATCAGGGTATATGGGTTTTAAGATACCCCTTTTATTCTGCCAAGGACAGTTCCAAATAGAGTTGCATATTTGGAAATTGTCAGACAAATGGATTACTGCAGTGTGATGCATTTCAGTTCTTTTGGGAAGCAGGCTTTTATGCTTAGTACCTTGTGTTTTGGTGATTTCACTATGATGGCCAAGGAAGGATACAATTCAATCCTTGATAGATTATTGCATTATAATATGAAGAGAGGACCACCCAGGAAGAGCTTCGACCCAGAGGGATATATGGATTATGCTAAGATGAAGATAAACTTTGGGGGGTATCAACATGTACCCTATCCTTTTGATGATATGATCAGGAATCTAAATGAAGATGAAGCTGAAATGGTGGTTGAGAGATATAACCAAGGGCTGTTGGAGGTAGAGAAAATGTCTTCAGGGGAGGAAACACCAAAGGGTAATGTGCCACAAGGTAGACCAGAAAAGGTATCCAGGTTGAGGACTCAACAATATGTTTTCCTAGTTAGAGAACAAAGTATTGAAAGTGGTGATGTTGATGCAAGGCACATGGAGTATAGATCATTTTTCTCTGATGATGAGTTTATAAATTCCCCAGAGTTCAAGGAATTCTTGTACAAGCATAAGGGGAAGGAAATAAGAGAAAATGTTGATGATGTTACTTCAAGGAATGATGAACAGTTGTTGGGTCAACTGAGAAAGTGTGTGGATGATGAAATGACAAATATGACTCCTGAAAAAGGAAGGAAAATGTTGGAGAATGTTGGTGTCATGATCTTTCTTGGACTTGACTTGAACTCTACATTGGTCTTTGATAGTTTCTTGAAGGATAGTAATGCTACACACAAGCTTGATAAGGAAAAGGTGACAGAGGTGTATGCAGGCTTCAAGTATAATATTGATAAAGGATCATTGATGATCTGGGCTTTATACCCACACCACAGGAAATCAGTGGTAATTGACACAGAGAAGGCATTTGGCCATGTCATGACTCTAAAATTTGGAGAGGTTGATCCTGTAGCTACTGCAAAGATTGGGGTTGTAGACACCGAAATCTGGTTTTAAGCTTGCGACTTACATATTCTTCGTAATTCCTATTTTTCATGGTCATGATTAAATAATGTCAATTATTTAATTATTCACTTTATCTTTAATTCTTCTATTAATTAAATAATCTTAATTATTTAATTAATTGACATTTTTCTTTATTCTATCTGATTAATTAAATAAACACTTTTTATTTAATTATGCTACTAATTAACCTTCTTCTTCTCAAATTAAATAATTCTTATTTAATTTACCTTTATCATATTTTCAACTATAATTATTCATTTAAAATCCCTTCATCACTTAATTAAATAAATATTATTTATTTAATTATTCTCCAAATATCGAGTCTTGAATTAAATAAATTATTTAATTCATTAATTCTATTTTATTGCATTCCTCTATATTTTAGATAATTATGTGAGTTATCTAAGTATTCACTTTGACTCAACTCAACATCTATTTTAATCACTCAGTTAACTCTTGATTTAATGTCTGAGTGGCATTCTCAAGTAATCTCTTTGTCAAATCATTCAATCATCCAGTTCTAACTCATTTGCGTGTACATGCGGATTAATTAAATATTCCTATTTAATTAATTAAACCTTGTGCGTGCATTCGAACAAGAGTTGATTTAATCAATCTTTATCATTGTCATGCAAAGATATTTCTTTTGTTTTCGAATACCGAACTGAAGATTAAATCATTTATTTAATCTTTAATTCTATTTCTAATTTGTATCACTCATGTCACTATTGACAGTTATCAGAATGCATGACTAATCAGTCAATCTCAACCATTTGTTGATATTTCAATCCTGGCCTATCGTTCAAATAATCAATTTTCTATAAATTGATGTCATTCTTCATTCCAATCTCTCTCGAAATCGAAATCTCTTTTCGAATCTTGTGAGCACTTAATCTTGAAATCTTTGATATTTTGCTAATCATTATCTTAGGCTATACTTGCACGAATTACTGAAAATCTGAGGGAAATTATACTACACAAGAAAAATGAAGAAGGGCAATCAAGATGAATCATGGAAATACGTTTGAAATTGGCGAGATTGTTTCAGTTTATTTACGCTCTACTTTCCTTTGTTCTTTGTTGCTTAACACATTAGATTTGAATTTATAGATTTTAGTATTGCATGTTTGCTTCTAATATGATTCTTTGTGCACTTTCTATGGCGTTACATTTGGTGAACCTGACATGAAGACTCCATCTTCGCGAGTCCGTAGATCTTTTTTTTTTGGTTTTTGCAGGTTTTTCTTACGGAACGACTCATCTGAAGTTTCCTGAACCACAATTGACTTCGTGAACCGCATCTGATAGAGGAAATGACACATCTGAATTTTCCTGAACCGTAATTGAATTCTCGAGCCACAATTGAATAAGAAATGATGCATCTGACTGGTAATACATCGACGCAATTGACTGGTAAAACTTTATTTCTATTTTCAAAAATCTTAAATTTTCAATTGATTTGTGTGTTACTAATATCTTATCTTCAGCATGTGGCCTTTTGGAGTTAACAAGCTTTTGCAGGATGATTGACGTAGGCAATATTGAAAACTACTAACAAGTTTTTCTACAGGACGCTTGTCGAAGACCCTAGTTAAATTTGAACAGATTGTTTGGTAGCGTAGCAAATCTTTCTTTTAGTTAAAATTAACGAGTGTCTACTGTGTTTGGTGCGAAAGCACAAGTCTGGTTACCCTTACGACTTGGTACATCGAAGTATCCTCTCCCCTTGTGCATCCGTGCGATCCTGGGTGTAAGAGAAATGGTTACCAACTCTAGAATTTGGGCCTGTTCTGGTAGGAAAAAGTACTCACCCCAGGATGACTCAAACTGGTAGCACCCTGAACCTGAGGGACTTCTAGCCGGTATATAAAAGTGGGTTCTTGGGGAAACCCCAAGAATCACGAGTGTGGTTCCGATGAGATGGATCCGAAAGGGGATTTGCACCGTATGGATCACACCCCACGAACGGAATGCCCGTACTAAATACCTTTTGTTTTAGAGACCAACCTATTTGTGGCCATTGCTTGGTATAGTGCAGGGTATAGTATCATGCCCGAAGATACTCACTACTGATCCCCTTGAGTAGAGATAGCAGTTCTTGGGAGGTCATTGCCCAAATAATTTGAAATTGGTGTGCTCAAAAGACGTTAATGAGCCGTGGAAGGGAGCCAATGCCACCAAATTTCTAAGCTATCTGCTCTCGAGAAGGAAAGATGTTTATCACCAATCCGGGGTATTTCAGTGGGCTATACCAAGTATACAAACCCTAGGCCTTTGGCCTATTAGGATGTGCTTGTTTGTTATCAATTTAAACATTCTTTGAGTCCAAAATCAAAACTGAAAACACTTTGTCTTATGATTGTCTTTGATTGTCAGAATTTGACCATGGAAAATAGAGTCAGTTTAAATTTCATGTCACTGAAAATTCATAGAGAGTCGCAACTGTTCACCAGAAACTTGCAATTGATATCTTGAGTCACATCTGTTAAATCTTGAGTCGCATCTATTAAATTCAGAGTCACAACTATTATTTCAGGTCGCATCTGTTTGTCTTTAGTCGCATCTGTCAAGAATAGAGTCACATCTGCCAGTTTAACTTGCAATTGCTTTGCCAAAAACCGCATGCGTTATATTCTAAGTCACAACTATCAGTATGAGTCACATCTGTTAGATCTTAACCACATCTGTCAGAGTCAAACTAAACTTTACTAGAGAAATGCAATTAATCACTGTAAAACCACAATTGTAAACTTGAACTGCAACTGTCAAATCCCACGACGCATCTGTCTGATTATCAGGAAACCAGAATTCACAGTCACTGTCCAGTCAACATGATTACACCAGTTTCAGTTGTCTTCACACAAACAATCCTTGAATAGAAACCTAAAACAATTTGCTCAATTTTGCATCCTTTAGGTTCATTTAGTAATTACCATAGTTGTCTTCATTTAGAGTTTAGTTTCATTTTAGGGTACATATTACCTTTTATTAAACTTCTAGGAAGGTCATTTTTACAAACTTTAGGATAGGTCCATCATCTATACTATAGAAAAATCATAGTGTCAATGAAATTTTTCATTGAACCTAGTCCTATCATCTTATCCTTTGTCCTACAGAGAGTCCACCTAGCTCATTAGTCTAGTTAGGAGACTCAAGTTATCTTTGATCCTTGTCCTGCAGTGGTTCTTTGACATAACTAAATTGGCACCTTGGTTAGACTTTAAGTAGTTGGTACCCTCTTCTTAGGTTTACAAAATTGATTACCTTAGAAGCTTGCTTAGAATTTGCATATTTAGATATTGTCATCCTAGACTAGCATCATATTAAACATATTTTACTTGCATAGAAAATACCAAAAAAATAGCTGCATTCATTCCTTATTTGTACCTAGAAAATCCCAAAAAACCACAACTTAGGTTGCATACCTTAGACTTAAGTCACTCTTTGCATTGTCATACCTTAGACCTCATATCGCATACCTTAGTCATTCTCCATCTTTCATCATAACCTTACCACCATGTCTGCAATTTACCTTGATATGCATGCTAGTCAAGTTGAATACCAATTACTCCATAATGGTCAATTCCAACAAGCCATAGACTTCAAAAGACAATATATCCAATCCAAATGCCAATCAATGTCAACCCATGGTCAACTACCCACATATCATTCCTACCAACAATCCATAAGTCCTCATTATCAAGAGTTCCTTAGTATAATCCATGCCATGAATCCACAACAAACGTCCACTTATCACCCTTATCCTAACCTTGACAAGGGAAACCAACCTTCCACTAATCCCTTCCAAGCTTCCATGTCCTACCCTAGTCCTTCATCCACTAATTCCTTCCAAGCCTCCATGTCCTATCCTATTTCTTCATCCACTAATCCCTTACATGCCACTCCATCTCACTCTACATTTAGTCATGACAATACATCTATTCATGGTCTCCAAAGTCACATCCCATCTACTAAACTTGAGGATACATGTCAAATGGAAATTCTAAAGCATGACTTCGTGGCTTCACCTTCATGTCAAGATCAAAGTAGTCTATCCCACGACCCTATCTTTAAGTCCATCCAAGAAGTCCTTCTAGATAATCATGGCATCCAAAGTACACCTATCCTTGATCAAGATTTCATTCCCAATCATATCATTCAAGACAAACCTGTCTTTGATCAAGACACTACTATTGAGTAAGAAGTCCAAAATGATCCACTCCTTGACCTTTATGCCATTAATGATCAAACATTTGAAGATGACCCTATCCAAGTATCAAATGCATCCATTTCCCAAAATGAGACACTTGCCTCCTTTGAAAACATAGATGATATTCCTCTAGAACAAGAGTCTCCTACTATAGACATATTGACAAATGATCAAACTATAGCTGAGTTCATTGGACTATATGACAATGACCATAAATATGGTTTCAATATCGACTTGGAAGCACCAGTAGAATCCTCTAAATCTGATGTCACAAAATCACACCAAATATATCCAACATGTCAATGAAGATAAGACATCTTATCAACTAGGATCATCCACTTTTATCAAATCGGGCTTTCTTGTAGAGGAGAAGATTGCAAGTAACAGTTTCCACATGCACAGTGATGGGTTAGCATCTTGCTTTCAAAATAAAAAATACCCCATCGCAAACAGAATCTGTCAGAGCATGCAATATCAAGGAAAAGGACTAGGTATACACAAGCAAGGAATTCTAGAACCAATACAGTTTCAGGAAAATCCTAGACATCAAGGTCTTGGTTATCCTTCAGTTAGAAAATCTAATGATGTTAATGGTACCTCTTTGATATTGGGGGCAACTTTATCTGATACAAACATCAAAATGGAGGCCATGAGTAGTTCTTATCATAAGGTTGTTGCCAACACTCCTTCCATCCATACCATAAATTGTCATTCCAACATAAATAAACCTTCCATTTGGAACCAACAAAAACAAAAGTCTTCCAAATTCAAAGTTCAAAATCAAATATCAAAGGCCATTGAGTCAATCAAAAATCCAAGTGGACAAATAAAGTTAAAATGGATCCCAAAGAAAAATGGATCAAGCAAAGAAAATAGTTCAAAAGTAAAAGTCAATCAAAATGTGGAGCCACAAGAAAAGAGGACTCCCACATATAATAAATTTCCACCTCCTTCAAAATGGTCATCATACAAGGCATATAAAAGTCATGGTTCCAAACATTATCCCAATCTAAAACCCAGTCTCCATCATCCATCACCCCAAGTTTGGAAAATGAAAATTCCAGATCTAAATTTCCAAACACGTCTCCCATCATCCGTCATAATCCTACATATCGTCTAAAGTCTAAAAATCCTATGTCACAAATCTATCACATCTTGGCAGCAACTCTTTATTATAAGGACTCCCATGGCACTCTATCGTGTTGTGCGTATTTTGATAAGGCCAACTCTAGTGTCAACAAGGATCACAATGACATCAATCAATTGTATGCAAGTACTATGATCCTGAAAAGGCAACTACTTAATCAAGGTCATTATTGGCATATCATGGCAACGGTCTCTACATCAACACCATCAATGGATTCGGCATAATTAGTGATCATCTAAAGCATCAAGGCCATCCAGAAAATTTATAAAAAAAAAAATAGTCACTTTGATGAAAACCTGGCAAATTGGCATCTTGGTGACACCAAAAAGAAAAAAAAAAGGTCAAGAAAAAAATTTCATCCAATAGTGAAAACCATTCTTATGGTGCTTTGGATAAGTACCATGATGAAAACTTGGCAAACAGGTGTCATGTGTAAAAAATTATCTATGTGGACTATTATACTTGGGGGAAAGTTGTCTCATCTCCCATACCCTTCATATGACATTTCCATCTATCCATCTTAACCCTACCACTCATGTCCATTTTCCCACCTACTTTGATCTTGATAAGGGTTGGGATGCAAACATAAATCATGCTTTGGAAAAACTCTCGACATGTCGATCTTTTGGTCATACACTATCCATGAAATATCATGTCATAGCCTTCATAGCATTTTTCCAAACGAGTTATCATTATACACAATACCTATCGCATGCCTTGGTTTTTCCCTTGTCAATGGTCTAAGGATCTTCCATCATCCCATCCAATCTTGAAAAGTCATTCCAAATGCAACAAGCCCAATCCATATAATCTTTCTATGCATTCTAGTGCATCATTCAAAACATTCATTGGCTTTGTTTCTAGCATGGCTGCAAACCTTGATCCTTTAGTCACATTATCATCATCCTCATGTTGTTTCGGGATGTGTCATTCCTATGTCAAACAACATTGTCACCATCCTTATCACCTGTCAATTGGTTTTCAACTTGACTAGGGGCAAGATCATGGTTGTCCTTGGATTCTTGTGCATGCTTGCTTGGTTGCTTGTAGGAATCACTACCCTGTACATAGTCCTTATCCCTGTACATACTACCTATCCCTGTACATATCCCTTATATTTCATATCCATCACTTGTATATACCATCTGTAATAAGTGGTAGTCTTTCCCATGACTTGGAACGATTGACATCGAGTGCATTTCATATCCCCCATTTTACCCTATTCATAGTCAATTGGTCTTATACTCGACTGGGGGCAAACACTTGACGTGAGTCATATTGGTTCTTACATTGGTTGTGTTGAAGACATAAAACCATAGAAAAATCCATGAACATCGTAAAATGACCTGTGAAAACACAAAAACATCATAAAACTTTAAAAAGACAAAAAAATCAAAACATTTCAAAAATCCAAAAAAAAGAGTCAAGGTCAGTCGCACTTGTCAGTCTTTGTCATTTGTCGAACTATGTTGCCTCTGTGACTAGACGTAGGCAAGGCCATCTACCGATGTGCCCCCTATTGTGCAGTTTTGCACACACGCCCCACTGAAAGTAGGGACCCTCTTTTTTCTCTGGCTTTTGGTGTCTTTTGGCCCCTTAATTTTATTGATTTGATTGCCTTTGGAGGTCCTTAGATGTTCATCTTGCTTGTCCAAGTCTCCCCCCCAAGTTGTGCTTTGAAAAAATTAAGCTCTGTGCAAAAATTTGGGTTTTTACCCCAATCCGAGATTTTCCGGTCCGTCTGGATTTTCCTGGATTCTGCTCAAAGTCCAGCTATGCGCAAAAATCTGGGTTTTTACCCCAATTCAGGATTTTCCGGTCTGCCTAGATTTTCCCAATTTCCATGAAAATTCTGGATTTCTTCAGTTTTCTAGGTTTTTTACCCCAATCTGGGATTTTCTGATCCGCCCAGATTTTCCCGATTTCCATGAAAATTATGGATTTCTTCAGTTTTCCAGGTTTTTGCCTGCGTTTGGGATTTTCTGCCCGACTCGGATTTTCTTGGATTTCTTCAGTTTTCCGGGTATGTGCCAAAGTCTAGAATTTTATGCCATCCGCGGAAATCCGGTCCACCCAGATTTTTCTGGATTCTCTATCAGGCTTTGTGCAAATTGAAATACTGGATTAAATTGATGAATTTGATGATAAATGCTCAACACCCCATGTTTAATTTGATATATTACACGATGTTTCATGCATTCTTGGTTCGTTTTGATGATCTATTGTTGAAATTTTTTCCTTATTTAGTAAAATCCACCTGACCTGGATTTTCTCGGAATCCCAGATTTTTTCGGATTCTGGTTTGGAATCCGCCTGGCCTGGATTTTCCCAGATTTTCCCCTTGGTCTGGTTTCCCGAAATGGAAATTTTTTTGAAAATAATTATTTTTTCCAAAAGTGGAAATTTTAAAAAATGATGCTGAAAATGAAAATTTCTTGAGATAAAAAAACATAAAATTTGAAAATAAAAATTTCCAAAAATGGAAAAAATTCTGAAAATGGAAAGTTTCCTTATAAAAATGTAAGTTTTTCTTATAGGCCAAAATTTTATTCAAATTTAATTTGGACATGTGGGCTATTAATGATGATATCTATTTTTCAGGACTAAGCAAATATTAAAAGGGGGGACTTGCATATGGATTCGTGCCAAAAGGGGAATCTGGAAATGTTCAATTTAAATTTTCAAAATGGAACCTGCCTAAGAATCTGTGCCAAAACTATCTATAGCTGGAGGACTTTCTGGAAGAAACGTAAATTTGATTTTGCTGGAGATCGTAGGCCAACATGGATAATATTCATGCATTTAATGCAAATCTCATCCTATTTTGAAATTCTCCTGGCCGACCTGTTTTGGGGCCAGTTATTATTGTAAAATCTAATTAGGCTAACTTGTTTGGAGGTTCTCTATAAATGGCATTTGTGCCTCATTTGTAAGGGGATAGATAGATAGAAGAGAGATTATGAGAAGATTTGATAGAGAGCGAATTTAGCAGTAGAGTAGAGATAGAAGCTAGTCAATTTCTGAGCAAGTGATGTAACAGAACACAGGAATTGTTGCTGAAATTTGGTGATTCAATACAATTGCAGGCATTGTGATTTTCTGGCGATCTCTTTTGTGTTGACTTACCTTGCATGGTTCTTATGATTCAATCTTTCAAATTGCTCAAGGTTGTTAGATTTAGATTTAAATCCGATTCAATGATGTTTATGATTTAATATTTGAAGTGTTTGCAGCAATCCCTGGTCCATACTTTTTGCACCTAGCTGATTGTTAGTTGCTTTGCAAAGTTAGCTTGGACCTTTATATTCATTGTGCTTGGTTCAATTGTGGAGATTTATTCATTTCAACTGCAACTGGGTTGTCTTGGGTGAATGTTCATGATTTGAAAATCTTTAAAACCTTAGAAGATTGCACTGTTTCTGTAAGATTGCGGATTAATCTTGGTCAAGCAGAGATTGGTTTCGTTGGGATTGGTCCATTTCAAGTGTTTATCATTTGCATTGTTAGTCTTAGAAATAGTTTAGATTTAGAAGTTTGTCTGAACCCTTATCTCTTTTGTTGTTTATTTTGAATCTGGGTTAGTTTTAGGATTGAAAGCATCACCATATCGTTGCATCTGATGAAAATTCACTTCTAGCATTGTTCATTTTAAAGGCCCCTTGTGATTACCAGCATTTTCACATATTATCTGAGTTGTTTATGCATTGTCATGACCTGACACTCGAGAGACCTTGGGGTGATTTTCAGCAATTTATTGTTGAAGATTATCTTTCAAGAGAGATAGAATATCGCATTCTGTCTGAGTTGTTGCTGTGCAAAAAACACCATCAACACCCCCGAGGCATTAGGTCAGTCCCTTTAGGTTTGTCTGTATAAATCATGATTCAATCCATATGTCTATATTACAAGGTCATTGGTCGTGTCGAACTACATTGTCTTTGCGTGTATAACATAGGCAAGGCCATCAATCGATGAGCCCCCAAGGCCGCACTAGGTTAGTCCATTAGGGTTCGTCACATTCACTTTCACATGTCTTCTATTTTTGGTCAATCTTGTCGGTCAAGTCAAGTCGAACAATGAGGTCTATGCATGTATAACGTAGGCAAGGCCATCAATCGATGAGCCCCCAAGGCCACACTAGGTCAGTCTTTTAGGGTTTGTTGTTACACATAGTCAATTGTCAACACTTCATATCAAGTCATGCATCAATCTGGTGAACAAGTCATCAATATCTCTAAGTCAAATCAAACAACTTGCTAAAAAAAATAAACAAAACAGATCAACGAACGTCTACTACAGGATGTGTCCTTCCTAGAAACAGACATCATCATCATGGAAATCGACCTATATCTTGTTTAGGATGAGTCCTTCCTGAATACTGATATTAGCAAAATAATCTATGTTTTATACAGGATGAGTCCTTCCTGCATAATCGTTAAGATCACACAATCAAACATAGCCTTACATGGGTTATCACATCAACGGCATCTGACTCAACATCTTATATGATACATGTCTTTCTAAAACCAGGCTTTGACATGCCTTATACAAATAGTCATAACATCGAAACCAAACTCAAGGTCTTATCTGGTATGTGTATCTCTTGAAATCAGGCTCTATCAATCAATTCTTTTATCAATCAAAACAAATCAAACAAACAAGATCAAGTTTTGGCAAATATTTTACTGGCTTTTTGACTATTTGACTTATTTATCTTATTCTTTTAGTTGACTTTATGATAGGAATTATGTTACTAGCTTTCTCAAGGATGTCCTATGAAGGATTTAGAGAAGCAACAATGTATTAGAATTCTATTTTCTTTGACTATTGTCTATTAACTGTCTTTTAAATTTGATTTTGAGTCATGTTACTAGTTTCCTCAAGGATGTCGCATGAAGGATTTAGAGGAGCGATGACGTCTCATGACCTGTCTTTTCTTTTGTTTGTTGTCTGTGGTTTATCTTGACAAAAAGACCGGGGCAACTTGTGTCCTTAGTACGAGTTAACGACAATCCTTGTCTATGATTGTCTATTGTTCGCAAGTGGATGACCTCGCACACCTTGATCTATGTCATATTATGGTGTTTTACTCCATTTGTATTGGTCCCGCCCAATGATGATAAAGTGCAATACCTTTTGTGATATAGCAAAACATCAAAGATTGCTAATACTAACATCTATCTTCTGTCTTTCATTCTTTCTTGATCTTTATTTCCGCACTAACAGTTCTTCTTTCTTGCATTTTGACGGAGTCCTATGACACAAAACATTATACATCATCCTACATCAACATACATGTTAGAAAAATACATGTATATGAACATATCTCATATCTAGATCATCATGGCATAATAGACATTTATCATTTGACAATACATATCATAAGCATTCCATGTACAAAGCCACTATAAATACACGCATCACATTACGTCTGTATAACATACATGTAGTATCCATTATACATATCATATCATATTGCATCCCATAATTATAAATTGCATACATCATATAGAATCATACACCATATAGAATCATACATTATATAGAATCAACATTATTGCATTAGCTGCATAAACATCATAAAATACATATACTCATCCATCACATAGGCATATCATATAAACATCACATGACTACATAATCAATAAATGGAAATGTATATCATGGGAATCACCGCCAAAATCATATATATATATATATATATATATATATATATATATATATATATATATATATATATATATATATATATATATATCACTCAACTGTGTCACATCACAATGTCATAATGTCTCAATAATACATGGAAGCCCGCAGGCTATAAGATCAAAATACAATGTCTAGACAAGTGGTACCCCTATCCTGACCCGCCACTACCATCATGCCGGGAGTGTCTAGGGGAATGGTGATGGGAACCTAATGATCTATGAGCTGAGGGAGGTCTATCATATGGCCCTGCTCTACGTGGCTGATCCACCCCCTTTGTGCTAACTATCTGTGTGTGGGTCCTGGTCTGGGACCTGCTACTATGTGCTATTGAGAAACTGGGAGCTCGTCTCTCTAATGGAACCTATGACTCATATAGGTCCCGATAGTATCTCTCCCTCTCTCCGACTCTGACTAGCTCTCTGGCGAATGCAGCTGATGGTCCTATGCACAACACCCTGAGCTCTATGAATCTCTGCTCAGTCTCCTATCGCCAAGCTATAGCCTGATCTCTATCCATCAAAGCTCTATCCCTCTCCATCCGATAGGCATCCCTCTCGGCCATCAGAACTCTCATCTGCTCCTCGAAGGAGGCAACTTGGGCTTGCAATATATCCGTGTCTGGATCCTCTACCCCTGTATCATCCTATCTAGCCATGTCTCTCCTATCCTCCTCCTCATCCAACTCCTCCAAGATCTGATCTCAGATCTCTCTCTCATGATCATCATCCTCATCATCATCCTCCTGGTATGTACCTAACAACCCCAGAGCATCAACCTCTGCCTCCTCTCTACCTGCCTCCTCCTCTGCCAGGATATCTGGGATATCTGGGATATCTGGGATGGCTGCCTCTATTGGCTGCGCCTCCTTTCCACCTTTGGCCACATCCTCCTCTCCCCCTCCCCCAACATCTAACATGCCTACGTCCTCCTTTCCTCGTCCCTCCTCGCAGATCGGTGACAAGGCTGGCCCTCGTCCCCTCTGACCATGTCTCCCTCTCCTGCCTCCATGTCGTCCACCTCTCCCATCATCCCCTCCATCACCACGGCCTCCTCTACCTCCTCAGCCTCTCCCTCTGCCTCACCTACCTTATGGACCTATACCACGCTGCTCTACTAGCACTGGCTGCTATGGATCTGTCAAGGGGATCGGCCTGTGTGTTGCCCACCACTGATCATACTCTGCTATGGTCCTTGGGTCTGCTAGTCCATCTCTCCATCCCCATGGAAGTGCCTGTAATGAATCAATGTCTGCCTATGTAGTGGCCACTGGAATCTCTGGCCCCCATAGCGGGACCTCTCGTGAGGATCTTGCAAACTCTGCTCTACCTCGAGGTACATCCTGTACCTCTCCAAACTGCCTCAGAACCCGATCTGGCAACTGCCGCTCTATAATATGCACATGCAATACTTTCTGCCCAACCAGGTATTGTGCCTACCTGCAAAATGGTAGGTGCTCATCCTCATCTGACCACTACTCACAGCCCAGGTATGGTCTCCATGTAAACTATTGCATGGTGTTTATGGCGTGTCTGAAGTAGCATGTATCCCCAATATGATGCTGTGTGGTCACCCCCACATAACAGAAGGTGTACGGAGCTCCATGAGGTAGGTCAACTGTAACAGGTGGCCGAAAGATCACTATATGCTCCCACGCCCATATCATCAGAAGTGTGGTACTACAACTCATCGACTGTGCCTCTCGGTAGGCAATATCATGCAAATGGAAGTATAACATCCTGAGTACATAGGAACCTCAAGCATACACAACTCGACGCTCGAGCATGCCCACTAGCATCTCTCCTCATCCCATAGGAAATCCATGACCTCGACGGTCAGGCAGTACTATACCACCTATCAATGTAGCTAATAGGCAGTCCAGCTGTCTATACCTCTGGGCCAACACCCACCATCTAATCTCATAATCATCAAACCCTAACTATCTAATGTCGGCATGGGGGTAGTACCTACACATCTCGTTGGCACCCCTCTGGGTATCATATGCTACTCGTGTGCCTCTAATAGGCAGTCTAAGGATCCTATACACATCCTCTAGGGTCATCGTGGCCTCTCCAATCGGTAGGTGGAAGGATGATGTCTCTGAGTGCCACCGCTCACATAATGCTGTCAATAGTCCCCAATTTGCCCGAATCTGGGGCATATCGGTCACATGCAATAAACCTAGATGCCATAGAACCCATTGCTCAGTCGGCTGCAAGCTGTCTCTAAATCAAAAAGTAGTGGGTCTCGACTCCCGTGTATAAATTGTGTCTAATACAACCTATAATGGCATTATACATGCCTCATGTCAGCCTCAATCATTTATTCTAGTGCAATATGACTATACTACATGAAATGCAAATGCATCGTTATTTTGCACATGCGTCATTATTTTTCACATGCATCACTTTTTATCAAATGTGGTTCATTAAATTCAAATGTGTTGCTTTTTAAAAAATGCGGCTCATTACATCACATGTGTTTGACCACATTCATATGCGTTGCAAAATAAAACTTGCGGTGCATTAAATTCAAATGCGTTTCACAAACTACATATGCGGCTATTCTAAATGCAATTGTGATGCATAAAGTCAAATGCATATCAGAAATAAACACATGCATTGAACTTCTAAATCCTATTCAAAATGACCGACGTAAAACTATAGATGTGGTTTTCCGCATACACATGCATCATTCGCGCACGCATATGCGGTTCACAATTAAAACGACACATGAATAAAACATGAATTAAATGCATTAAAATGCATGCAAATCAAAAAATTCAAAAAGAAAGTTTTAGGTCCATACCGGGGGGTCCGCGCCGGCTGGTCTCTGGTATGTCCGGATCCTGTATGCACGATGATGAGTGGCTAGAACTGGAGACATCCTCGCTAGAAAGTCAGAGCAAAATCTCAATTTCTCAACTAGGTGGGTGCAAATGAATAGGTTTTTACCCCTCTTTCTTATATATACCTAGGGCCTAGGTGTCATTTCTCTCCTACTGGCCATGTTAACTTCCATTTTCAATCATCTCGTACCGTCCCTCCCATTTCCAAACCCCATGTCGTCAACTCCACTGCATTTCTGCCTCTCCAGTGGACTAATCGAGAGCATTTCCAAATTTTTCTGAACTTTTCAAAAATTTGTCAATTTTCCCGAGGAGGCATACCTTCACCTGTTTTACACTGGGGCATTACTAGGGCATATTTCTTATCGATTTTCTTTGACACAATGTCGAAATGACATTGTATCAAAGAGGGGCAAATGTAGACACTAAAATCTAGTTTTAAGCCTGCGACTTACATATTCTTCGTAATTCCTATTTTTCATGGTCATGATTAAATAATGTCAATTATTTAATTATTCACTTTATCTTTAATTCTTCTATTAATTAAATAATCTTAATTATTTAATTAATTCACATTTTTCTTTATTCTATCTGATTAATTAAATAAACGCTTTTTATTTAATTATGCTACTAATTAACCTTCTTCTTCTCAAATTAAATAATTCTTATTTAATTTACCTTTATCATATTTTCAACTATAATTAAATAAATTCTTTATTTATTTAATTATTCATTTAAAATCCCTTCATCACTTAATTAAATAAATATTATTTATTTAATTATTCTCCAAATATCGAGTTTTGAATTAAATAAATTATTTAATTCATTAATTCTATTTTAACGCCTCTATATTTTAGATAATTATGTGAGTTATCTAAGTATTCACTTTGACTCAACTCAACATCTATTTTAATCACTCAGTTAACTCTTGATTTAATGTCTGAGTGGCATTCTCGAGTAATCTCTTTGTCAAATCATTCAATCATCCAGTTCTAACTCATTTGTGTGTACATGCGGATTAATTAAATATTCCTATTTAATTAATTAAACCTTGTGCGTGCATTCAAACAAGAGTTGATTTAATCAATCTTTATCTTTTTCATGCAAAGATATTTCTTTTGTTTTCGAATACCGAACTGAAGATTAAATCATTTATTTAATCTTTAATTCTATTTCTAATTTGTATCACTCATGTCACTACAGACAGTTATCAGAATGCATGACTAATCAGTCAATCTCAACCGTTTGTTGATATTTCAATCCTAGCCTATCGTTCAAATAATCAATTTTCTATAAATTGATCTTTCATTCTTCATTCCAATCTCTCTCGAAATTGAAATCTCTTTTCGAATCTTGCAAGCAATTAATCTTGAAATCTTTGATATTTTGCTAATCATTATCTTAGGCTATACTTGCACGAATTACTGAAAATCTGAGGGCAATTATACTACACAAGAAAAATGAAGAAGGGTAATCGAGATGAATCATGGAAATACATTTGAAATTGGCGATATTGTTTCAATTTATTTACGTTCTACTTTCCTTTGTTCTTTTTTACTTAACACATTAGATTTGCATTTGTAGATTTTAGTATTGCATGTTTGCTTCTAATCTATTTCTTTGTGCACTTTCTTAGTGTTACAGGGGTCAATATTGCAAAGTTGAATAAAGAAAAAATTTAGTTGCTAATAAAAGAAAGAGAAATGTACAAGGAAAACAATGAAAGAATGTTGAGAGAGAATGAGAAACTGAAAGATTTGTTTGGCATTTCAATTGGGTCAACCAAAATTCTCACTCAAGGAGAAAGTTCTCAGGCAAAAGATCACTGGGTAGGATCAAGTGCTTATTCTCAGGGAAAGCATGATGCAATTGCAGCAATTGTCAAGAAGAGGCAAGAAAATTTGACATCTTGGTTGAATAAATTGTGGGGAAAATATTCTCATACTCTAGCTGCATTGAAGGAGCATGAAAGGATGGATGGATGAATAATGGAGAAGTTTCATGAATTGGCCCAAAGTGATGTTTCCAACAGTGCAACACTTGAAGCTGCAAATCATATTATGAATCATCATCGAAGCTTCTATGAGGAATTGCAGGGGGACAAACAAGGATTAATTGAAGCTGCCAATAAAACTATGATCACATTCTCTAATGACAAAGGGGAATTGAAAGAAGTCACCAGATGGTGAAATGAATGTGAGTCAATCCTGAATGAAGTCATGAAGATAGTTTCTATAGAGGATACAACATTGGAGGAAGTGAGCGAGCAAAATGAGGAAATGGTCAGGATGGAAATCACGATCCAAAATGTTGTTGGAGATGCAGACACGTATGAGTGCTAGGATTATTTGGACCACCTCGCCAAGACTCATTTGTGGCTAAATAGAGCCTAATTATTCTCTATCTTTTGTTTTGTAGTTTGATCTTTTCAATTTCTGAAAGGATATGGCCTTTTGTATTCTCATTGTATAAATATCTATTTTGAAAACAAAATGCGGACAATAGGTAGAATAGGATAGAGAATAGAGAAGAGATGGTAGAATATAATTTTTTTGGCAAGGATGAGACTGGGCGCATATGTAAAATCATGGAGATATCAATGAAAATCTAATACTATGGTGCAATTGTTTCTAGTGTCGGTTGTTATGGTATTCATTGAAAATATTATTGGAGTTGTCTCTGTAATGGTGTTTTTTGGTTATTCGAATTGGTATAACAAGTTTATACTTAGTTTGTCAATGCACATTTGTTGCATCTATATGGTCAATTAATAGCTTCTTTCCAGTAAATATTAAATTCTTTGAATTGATCATAGTAATTAGGGAATGTCAATTGGATTATTAAGAATAACTCAATAATCACAATCTTGCATGTTTATACAAGCTGTAAACCAAATAAAATGTTAAATAACTTGAATGTCTGCCAGAACAATGTACTTGTTTTAGGTTTCTCTTGACTCTGTAAATCCTATAAGGCACTGGTCTTTTTGTTTACATTCTTTAGTTTCACTCACATTTTTTACATCTGTTAACTGAGCATATTAGGGTTTAGTTTTGAATACTGGTATACAATATATACCAAATTTGATTTAGTTTGTTCATTTTCATATGCCAACATGGACAAATCATTGCATGAAAGATAATTATAAGCCAAGCCTGCATAATTCAGATAGGTATACCCACCTAGGTTTAGCAACGCCTGAAGATTAGAAGGTCCAAAGTCTTTTCGACCTTGTTTGTTACCCTAAAATGTTGTGAAAGATTGGAAACCTTTCGTGGTTCAAACCTGCATTTTCAAGAGCTAACAAATTGGTGACTCTACTGGGGAATAACAAAGAATCTACGCCTTAATCATAGAGTCAGAAATCTTACATACAGACTCCGCTAGGAATAACAAGTAAAAATCTTTTCTTACTTTTAAGAAAGTAAGTGGTGACTCTATTAAAACGTTACAATATGAATGGAAGAAGATCTCAATTTAGGGGAGGTCATTTTGGAGCTCCTACTGGTAATAGTAGATGGACTTACAAAAATGATAAGGCTGACAAGGGTAAAGGGGTAAGTGAGGACATGTGCATGACAAACAAAGACAAATCATCAATACCTTATGGTGAGAATTGTTTTGACACATGGAAAGATAGTTCAACTAAAGAGCCTTGTACCCTGAAAGATCAAAAAAATCCTTTTTACAACCCTCAGAAATAAGCCAAATTTGAAGCTAGGAAACAGGCCGAATTTGAAGTTGGATTCGAATTTGAACGACTCAAATTCAGCATGAATATGACCAAAAAGTGCAAGGTAATCAGAATGGACCTACTAATCAGGAAATTCATCAAGAAGATTATGAATCTTTAACTTATGAAGAAGTTAAAGCACAGTTTGAATTTCAAAAAAAGGAGAGGGAAGAGCAAGAAAAATCCCAAATGATACAAGCAATTAGAGAATTCAAACTACAGAAAGCTCAGAACATGACTCACACAGCTGGTGGCTCCTTAAAGTACGTTCCACCTCATAAACAAGGTAATCATGGTGCAGGGTATTCTGATCCATTTGGGGTTCCTCACCATCAAGTTGGGAATCAATATAGATAGCCAAACCATCCACCTCACATTCCTACACAACATACAAATATATATCCACCTCCTGGTCAGCATCATGTGCCACATCATAATACACAATTCAATAATCCTATGTATCAATATTAGTATCCACCCAACCCTCCTCCTCATCAATATACCAATATGATCAGACAATTTGATTTGGCAGGGTTTCAGTTGTACCCTTATCCTATGGATGGTTCTTGGAGAAATTTGGTGCCTAAATTCATAGGGAGTAATGCAATCACTGTTGAGGATCATTTAAGGAGTTTCAATGCCTTCATTCAGGACCTGGATGTACCTTATGAAGATTTGCATATGAGGTTGTTCATGATGTCCCTTATTGAGGAAGCTAGGGATTGGTTCAATATCCTGGCAACATCTTCTATTTATTCTCTCTAGATATTTCAAGATCAATTCCTTGAACAATTTGGGAATCTCAATGCACCAGACGCTACTCTCCATGAACTAATGTGAATTCAGAAAGGTCAGAATGATTCAATCTTTGATTTTAACAGAAGATTCAATAAACTACAAAATAGAATACCTCCCAGATCAAAGTTACCAGACTCTGTAGCATTAAGTGTTTACCTGATGCATTCAACCCAAAAATGGGGTATGAGCTGAGAAATAGGTTCCCAAGGGACTTAGCTGAAGCACAAAAGATAGCATTAACAATTGAGAACAACAGAAAGGCTACTGGGATAAGGAATAAGAGAGACAACCCTAGAGCTCCTCAGCAAAACAATAATTATCAATATAAGCAGGAGAACACATATAGGAATGACAGGCCTAGGCTGCATGATATGCCTTATAACACAAACTGGAAAGATGGAAAACCTATGACAGATAGGCCTAGAAACAAGGATACTCCTAATCCATTGAGAAAGAAGGAAGCGTATATGGTGAATAACAATTATTTTTATGAGGCTTGTGATAAGCCACATTCCCTTGAGTATTGTGTTGTAGCCCAGAGGATGCAAGAAGAAGGAGTGTTAATGGGAGATGGTGGGGAAGATCACACGGTCTACTTAACTTCAAATTATTTTCACCATGTTGAGGAGAGATACTCATCTTTGGAGGAGGGAGGTTATGAATATGGTGTTGTAGAACAAAGGTACAATTTCCATATGGTTTAGCAGCATGTCTTTTCTGACTCTGAGGATGATTATGTAGAACCACAACTTGTTGAGGTGCCTACTTACAGTAATGTGAGGAGACTTACTGAGGAAGAGATAGAAAGATTGAATATTGCTGCAGTAGAAGAAGCAAAGAGTAAGTATTGGTTGAGAAACAAGAAAGTAAATGAGAAAGAGGGTGTCCCTAGGGGTATCTTTATGAAAGATCAAAATGTTGCACAAGGAGTTTTGAAGAAAACTGAAAACAAATAACGTGAAGAAAGCAAAAAAAATCCTGTCCAAAAGGATGCAGTGAAAGAGTTACACAAAGAAATTCAAAAGACTGATCAATCAAGTAAAAAAGAAAAAGAAGCGAACAAAGGAGAAATATCTGAACAAAAGAAAATAATTAAGGCAGACGGTTCCTCTTTTGATTTTACTCAGGCCTTGTCTCAAGTAAAGATGTTTGTCCCACTTCTTGAAATGATGAAAATTAAAGAATATAGGGATAGTGCAGTGCAATTGATAACATATGAAAATGAAAAAAATGTAAATTATGAAAATAAGATGGTTGCTAAAAATAAGTAAGATAATGTAAGTATTCTAGAAATCTGCCTGAGTAATGTATTGACAAGTCCTCCACAAGTTGATCCCTTTTTCACTATGTTACTCATAAATAACAAATTGTTGAGGAACAGTATGATAGATTCTGGTGCTGCCATGAATATTATGCCAGTGGGAGTGATGAAACAACTAGGCATGTGGGTGGATACATATGAAGGAAAATGTTATGCAATGGATAACAGACCCATTCCTGTGGTGGGTATAATGAAAGACGTAGAAGTCAAGTTAGCTACTTATCCTCAAGTAGCTTACAATATTGATATAACAGTGATAGACACCCCTCCTCAATTTGGTATGCTTATATCAAGACAGTGGACGGAAGCTATTGGTGGAAATGTCCAATTTGATTTGTCTTATGCAACAATTATGGTAGATTGCCAAGAGGTGAAGTTGTACAGGGAACCGAGGATGAACTAGCTTATTGACTATGTGCCACAAGATCAAATAAATTTTTTCTGTGATGTTGATCTTGGAAGTTTCAATATAGAACTAGCCCAACTAGAATTGACCAATAGTGATCCAATTGAGAAGCATGTTGCATAGAACTACAACGGTGTATGGAAGATGTACTTTGATGGAGCCTGCAGCCAAGAAGGTAATGGAGCAGGGATAGTATTTGTTTCACCAGAAGGTATTACCTTTAAGTATTCATTCCTATTAGCATTTGACTATACAAATAATGTGGCAGAGTATGAAGCCTTATTAACAGGATTAAATATAGTTGTGAAACATAAAATCAAACTGTTGGCTATTCTTGGGGATTCAGAGCTAGTTGTTTCACAAATTAAGTCAAAGTATGCAGTGAAACACAAAAGACTAAAGCAGTATAGAAATTTTGTATGGGATACAATTGAGTTGTTTGATGCCTTTTCAATTGAGTGGGTAGATAGATCAAAGAATATAATGGCAGATTTTCTAGCTAATGTAGTGTTGAAAAGAGATGATATTACATTGGCTAGAATGTCACAAATTGAATTCAAGACAAGGCCTGTTGTGCCTAATAACATATATAGTTGGCAGGTTTTTAATGATGATACTGACCTTTTAAAATTTTTGCACTGTGTTGATTAGTATGAAGCCCAAAAGATTGACTTCAATGCCTTTTTTGAAGAATTCGATGGAAAATAAACAATATTTGGGAGGGAGATTTTGTAGCTTAAAACCAATAAACTTCCTAAAGGGTTAGTGGCACTTGAGAGGGTGTATGATGGAGGTGATCGGTCCCTTATGAACCAGACACTAGTCAAAAGAGAAGACATCGAAGAAATTAACTTGGGGACTGAGATGGCACTGAAAAAGGTATATATAGGAAAAAGGATAAGTCCTACAATTAGAAGAATGTTGATTGAATTGTTGAGAAAATATAAACATGTATTTGCTTGGTCTTATGAGGATCTGAAAGCATATAGGGAGGATTTGTTTCAGCATGAGATACCATTGAAGCTAGATGTTAAACCATTCAGAAAAAAGTAAAGGCCTATAAATCCAACTCTGGAACCTAAGATGCAGGAGGAATTGGCAAAGCTCAGAGAAGGTGGAATCATTAAGCCAATCAGACATTCAACATGGGTGTCAAATCTGGTCCTTGTCAGAAAGAAAAATGGAGACATCAGATTATGTGTAGATATTAGAAATCTAAACATAGCATCCCTCAAAGACAATTATCCTCTGCCAAATATGGAGGCCATATTGCATAAGGTGACAGGCTGCGAATTGTTGTCTATGATGGATGGATTTTCAGGGTATAATCAGGTTAAGGTTAAAGAATCTGAGCAATACAAAACAACATTCACAACTCCTTGGGGAACGTATGTTTATCTGAGAATTCCATTCGGTCTCACTAATGTAGGGGCAACTTTTCAAAGAGCTATGGATGTGGCGTTTGCTGATTTGATCAATATTCTCATGGTGGTGTATCAGGACGATCTCACTACTTACTCAAAGAGGTCTAAAGATCATGTTTATCATCTTGAAAAGGTATTTATAAAAATCTATTAAATATGGTATTAGCTTGAACCCTAATAAATGCCATTTTGTTGTCATGGAGGGTAAGCTTTTGGGGCATATTGTTTCAAAGGAAGGGATTAGGATAGACCCTGAAAGGGTGGAGGCTATTGATAAAATCCATGTCCCTAAAACTGTTAAGGCAATACAGTCATTTTTTGGACAAATTAATTTCATTAGAAGGTTTGTTTCTAACTTTGTTGAGGTTATTAAACCTATATCAAAAATGTTGAAGAAAGGACAAAAGATAGAATGGACTGCAAAAGCCTTGGAAGCTTTTGTATCTATAAAATGAGCCATCAAGGAGGCTATTGTTCTTAAATATCCTAACTTTTCAAAACCTTTTCAAATTTTTTCATTTGCATCAATGCACACTGTTGCAGCTCTCATGCTACAGAAGAATGAAGATGGTCATGAACAGCCTGTATATTTCTTCAATAAGTCATTACAGGGGTCTGAATTAAAGTATGATATAATGGAGAAGCAAGCATTTGCACTAGTGAAAGTTGTAAAAGCTTTCAGACCATATCTTGTTGGAGCAAAGGTAGTTGCTTATGTTCCTCATGCAGTAGTCAAGGATATTTTGACACAGTCTGAAGTAACGGGTAAAAGATGCAAATGGATCAACAAAATCCAAGAATTTGACCTGGAGATACAAATTACTAAACTAGTCAGAGGTCAGGCTTTGGCTAAACTAATGACAGAGGCAAATATTGAGGCAAATCAGAATTGCAATATAGACGAAGAAAATGTAATTGCAAGCATTGAGCACACTCAATGGTATATAGATATCATGTATTATCTTAAATACATGAAGTGTCCAGAGGGAATGAATGACAACCAGAAAATAACATTGAAGTTGAAGGCATCTAAGTATGTTTACATGGATGGAGATTTGTTTTGGAAAAATAGGGATGGTATGTTATTATTGTGTTTGGATGAATCTCAAGCCAAGCGTGTCTTAAGTGAGATGCATGAAGGAGTTTGTGGGGGACATTACTCAGCAAAGACAACTGCGCATAAAATTCTCAGGGCAGGGTATTACTGGCCCTAGGTTTTTAATGACTCTTTCACCTATGTAATAAAATGTGAAGCCTGCCAGAAGTTCTCTGGAAAACTAAAATATCAGGGAGCTTTGCCACTTCAACCCATGCAGGCTGATGCTCCTTTCCATCAATGGGGAATTGATTTCATTAGAGAAATACAAGAAAAATCAAGTGGTGGACATAGATGGATATTGGTGGCCACTGATTATTTTACCAAATGGGTAGAAGCAATCCCAACTAAACAAGCTACAAGTAGAGTTGTGACAAATTTTTTAATGGACAATATCATTACTAGATTTGGTACACCAATAAGATTGATCACTGATAATGGGATGTGTTTCAGGTCAGATGAATTCAAGAACTTCTGTAGCACATATGGTATCACCATTTCATATACAGCCCCTTACCATCCACAAGCTAATGGTCAAGTAGAATCTAGCAATAAAATTCTTTTGAAGATTATAAGAAGCATGCTAGGTTAGAACAAGAAAGCCTAGGATTCAAAGTTAAGACTGGTTGTTTGGGCTGATAGGATTACAGTAAAAAAGGCAATTGGGAAGTCTCCATTTGAATTAGTATATGGAATACAAGCTAGGATGCCTTTACAGAACTTGTTACCAGTCTACAATTTTGTCCTTCAGGACGATTTGGATATTCCTGAACCTATGGAGGAAAGAATGGAGTAGCTAGCTGAATTGGATGAAATAAGGAGAGTGGCTCAAAATCAAAATATAAAGTTACAGACGCAGATGAAATATCTATTTGACAAAAAAGCAAAGAGTAGGAAATTTGAAGAAAGTGATCTGGTATTGATGTGGAATGCTAGGTGCCAAGAGAAAGGAAAACATGGGAAGTTTGAGGCTTTGTGGTTAGGACCTTTTGTGGTGGTTGGAAAGAAAGGCGAAGACTCATACTATCTGTAGAATATGGCTGGTGAAGATCAGGAATTGCCTGTACATGGGCAATTTCTGAAACAATTTTTCTCTTGAGTAACATAGAGGATTAAGGGTTGCCAGTGCATGGACAACTCTTGATAATCTTCTTTAAAATTCTTTTCCATGCATAGTAGTTTAGGAAATAAAAGGAACAGGACTTGCCAATGCATGGACAATCCTGATTTTACTTCTTTCAAAATGATTTTCCATGTACAGTAGTTTAGGGTCTCATTCTTTTCCAATGCCATCTGTTCCATCATGCTCACATGTTCCATCATCTTGAGTTTGGTTTGCTCACCCAAAAATCTAGATCCTTGCAATGATCTTACTATCATTCATCCCCAGATGGAGCCACTGTTAGAACTATAAAATTTTGAAATTTTTACAGTCAATTGCATTCTTGAGTTTCCAAATGAGTCTTCATCATTAGCATAAAATTCCCTCTTTGTATTGTCTTGCTTATTTTCTGTCATGTGATCCACTTAATCCATCAAGTCCTTTGCATTTCATTGTACTGCCTATTTCGGCAGGACATAGTGAAAGTCTCCCCGACCTATGTATTTTTCACTAATAAATACTTGTTGCAGAATATCGGCAGGACTCTTCTTTTGTTCTGGCGACTGAGAAGTTTCATATCCGCAAAGGAATTATTGTTGGAGTAGAGTCATAGCGAAGTATTTTTTCTTGCCGACTGGCATATAGAAAAAATATATCGGCATATGTTGGGGCATCGATGTAATGTCAAGGCAAATACATTATGTCATACCGACTAATACATAGAGGGGTTATTTCGGCCAGACTGCTTGGTATCGGCATGAAGTCATGACGAAATTATTTTGTTTTACCAACTGGCTTGCAAGCAAATGTCTCGGTAAAACTTATATTTATCGGGGAAGGTCTTGGCGAAGTGGCTATTGTTTTGCTGAACCAAATACAAGCAGATTCAAAAGCTATCAGAGAGAAGTTATAGAGTCTTGTTGATTCAAAAGTTACGCCGATAGAGATGTGTATCGCTAGGAGGAGAGGTCTTTGGTGTAAGTCTTACCGAGGTTTGAAAGTTATACTGACAGGGTATTTCGGGGTGAGTCTCATCGAATGGAGCAATCTGGATGAGGGGGTTCAGTGAAACATTTGGTGTCAGTATGAGTCTCTTTGAAGATTCATGGTCTTGCCGATGGATTTATTTCATTGGTAAGATTTATTTTATCAGTAAGAAACTCAATGGTCACGCCGAGGTGTTTTTTCATTGGCGAAGGGGTGATTTTGTCTCAACGACTAGAGAATGAATTGAAGAACATGTCTCGGTGTAGCATAATGAACTCTATGAAACATCTCCCTGACTCAGAATTGTCACAGCGACATGAAAGACAGAAGTGATAGTCACCATTTTGATTCCAGGTGTTGGTATGACTATATAATGTCTTGGCGAAAGGTGTAATAGACATTGCAAAATGACTTTGCCCCAGATTTGAAAGTCTCTCATTGAAAGGACATTTGATGCGACAGTGCCAGTTTCAAATGGGTCTTCATTCGTGCTTCATTAATGGTGCGACGGGATATAACAGTAAAGTTTTAATCAATTCTTCAGTTCTGAATTGATTGCAGGAGAATTGGCATGCTGAACAGAGAACCGAGACATTTCTCAGTCTGAGGAGTTCGAGTAGAATACTATAAGTAATTGCTCCTTGGTTTTTCACACTTTGATTTTGTAAGCTTGAGAATGGAGTCTTCTGGTTCTAGAAAGGGTAAGGGTAGAAAGCCTAGTGAGAGTAGTTTGTCAAAAGGAAAGAAACAAAAGGTTGATACAAGGCATGAGGGCACTGAAAGGAGGTTGAATCAAGACCTTATTGATCAGCTACCTAGCTTAGGGCCTAAAGCTAGAAGGTCGACACAACTTAGGGAAAATTTTGATAAGTTAGAAGATAAATGCAAGTTCATAAGTGATGTCTGGACTACCATAAGACGGTATGAACTTTTCAATTTTCACTATCATAGGACAAATCATTTTGAACCAGTTTGTAATCCATGGAAGCTAAATGTAGGGAAACTGGTGTGCCCTAATATTTTTGTAAATGTAGAATTAGTGAAATTTCTTACAGATAATTATGATCCAAAACATAAGGCCATATGTGACCCATCTGGAAAACCATAGATATATGTGTATAAAGAAGCAATAGGTGAGGTTTTCACATTGGAAGGGTTTTGCAATGAGGAGATCAATTGTGAAGAGTTGGAAAAATAATTTTCAAGAATGGATACAATCTATAAGGGTTGGAGGTTGCCTATTCATAGAATTAAATAGGGTAACAAGTCAGAACCTCTGCAAGATAGTGAAGGGCCTCCTTATCATGTAGATTTGTTTGAGCATTATATGAAGTACACATATTTCTCAGTGTGTCAAGTATTGGGGATGGATTCCTTGGAACTAATGTCAATTGTGCCAATGATTATCATAGCAGATATCCAGTATCACAACTCCAGGCCATTTGACTATGCTTCATATATTTCTGAGGGCTTGATTCAGGGTTGATGGCTATCAAGAGCAAATCATCTATTGTTCATCTCAGACACTATTCATTGTTGATGCACTTGGTGCTATATTTTGGACAGGAGTGAGGAGTATGGCCTCCAAAGATGAGAATTTCTCAAGTTGGTAAGGAGGGTGAAGCATTCACTGTTCAGTTGTGGACTACTATTTGGGATAGTAGATTTGCTAGTTCTAGTTTCATTCATTTTGAAGAGAATTTTGTAAAAACATTGTATAAGTTCTATCAATATCCTTGTAATTATTCATTGACTAATGAGATTAAGATATTCCTACGGCCAAAATATTTCAATGGGCCAATTGATCATAACTGGGGTGACTGGTATTTTTTGGAGGGAGCTACAATGATCAGGGTATATGGATTTGAAGATGCCCCTTTTATTCTGCCAAGGACAGTTCCAAACAGAATTCCATATTTGAAAATTGTCAGACAAATGGATTATTGCAGTGTGATGCATTTCAGTTCTTTTGGGAAGTAGGCTTTTATGCCTAGTACCTTATGTTTTGGTGATTTCACTGTGATGGCCAAGGAAGGATACAATTCAATCCTTGATAGATTGTTGCATTATAATATGAAGAGAGGACCACCTAGGAAGAGCTTCAACCTAGAGGGATATATAGATTCTGCTAAGATGAAGATAAACTTTGGGGGGTATTAGCATGTACCCTATCGTTTTGATGATATAATCAGGAATCTAAATGAAGATGAAGTTGAAATGGTGGTTGAGAGATATAACCAAGGGCTGTTGGAGGTAGAGCAAATGTCTTCAAGGGAGGAAACACCAAAGGGTAATGTGCCACAGGGTAGACCAGAAAAGGTATCTAGGTTGAGGACTTAGCAATATGTTTTCCCAGTTAGAGAACAAAGTATTGAAAGTGATGTTGATGCAAGGCACATGGAGTATAGATCATTTGTCTCTGATGATGAGTTTATAAATTCCCCAGAGTTCAAGGCATTCTTGTACAAGCAGAAGGGGAAGGAAATAAGAGAAAATTTTGATGATGTTACTTCAGGGAATGAAGAATATTTGTTGGGTCAATTGAGAAAGTGTGTGGATGATGAAATGGAAAATATGACTCCTAAAAAAGGAAGGAAAATGTTGGAGAATGCTGGTGTCATGATCTTTCCTGGACTTGACTTGAACTCTACATTGGTCTTTGATAGTTTCTTGAAGGACAGTAATGCTACACACAAGCTTGATAAGGAAAAGGTGACAGAGGTGTATGCAGGCTCCAAGTATAATACTGATGAAGGATCATTGATGATCTGGGCTTTATACCCACCCCTCAAGAAATCAATGGTAATTGAAATAGAGAAGGAATTTGGCCATGTCATGACTCTAAAAGTTGGAGAGGCTGATTCTGTAGCTACTACAGAGATTGGGGTCAATATTGCAAAGTTGAATAAAGCACAAATTCAATTGCTGATAAAAGAAAGAGAAATGTACAAGGCAAACAATGAAAGAATGTTGAGAGAGAATGAGAAATTGAAAGATTTGGTTGGCATTTCAATTGGGTCAACCAAAATGCTCACTCAAGGAGAAAGTTCTTAGGAAAAAGATCACTGGATAGGATCAAGTGCTTATTCTCAGGGAAAGCATGATGCAATTGCAACAATTGTCAAGAAGAGGCAGGAAAATTTGACATCTTGGTTGAATAAATTGTGGGGAAAATATTCTCATACTCTATCTGCATTGAAGGAGCATGAAAGGATGGATGGATGAATAATGGAGAAGTTTCATGAATTGGCCCAAAGTGATGTTTCCAGCAGTGCAGCACTTGAAGCTACAAATCATATTGTGAATCGTCATCGAAGCTTCTATGAGGAATTGCAGGGGGTGAACAAGGATTAATTGAAGCTGCCAATAAAACTGTTATCACATTCTTTGATGACAAAGGGGAATTGAAAGAAGCCACCAGATGGAGAAATGAATGTGATTCAATGTTGAATGAAGTCATGAAGATAGTTTATGCAAAGGATACAACATTGGAGGAAGTGAGCGAGCAAAATGAGGAAATGGTCAGGATGGAAATCATGATCCAGAATGTTGTTGGAGATGTAGACATGTATGAGTGTCAGGATTATTTGGACCACCTCGCCAAGACTCATTTGTGGCTAAACATAGCCTAAGTATTCTCTATCTTTTGTTTTGTAGTTTGATCTTTTCAATTTCTGAAAGGATATGGCCTTTCGTATTCCCAATGTATAAATATCCATTTTGAAAACAAAATGCAGATGATAGGTAAAATACAATTTTTTTGGAAAGGATGAGACTGGTCGCATATGTAAAATCATGGAGATATCAATGAAAATCTAATACTATGGTGCAATTGTTTCTGGTATCGGTTGTTTATGGTATTCATTTAAAATATTATTGGAGTTGTCTTCGTAATGGTGTTTTCTGGTTATTCGAATTGGTATAACAAGTTTATACTTAGTTCGTCAATGCACATTTGTTGCATCTGTATGGTCAATTAATAGTTTCTTTCTAGTAAAGATTAAATTCTTTGAATTGATCATAGTAATTAGGGAATGTCAATTGGATTATTAAGAAGAACTCAATAATCACAATCCTACATGTTTATACAAGCTATAAACCAAATAAAATGTTAAATAAATTGAATGTTTGCCAAAACAATGTACTTGTTTCAGGTTTCTCTTGACTCCGTAAATCCTATAAGGCACTGGTCTTTTTGTTTACATTCTTTAGTTTCACTCACATTTTTTACATATGTTAACTAAGCATATTAGGGTTTAGTTTTGAATACTAGTATACAATATATACCAAATTTGATTTAGTTTGTTCATTTTCATATGCCAACGTGGACAAATCATTGCATGAAAGATAATTATAAGCCAAGCCTACATAATTCAGATAGGTATACCTACCTAGGTTTAGCAGCACCTGAAGAGTAGAAGGTCCAAAGTCTTTTCGACCTTGTCTGTTACCCTAAAATGTTGTGAAAGATTGGAAACCTTTCGTGGTTCAAACCTGTGTTTTCGAGAGCTAACATTAGGTGCCCCCACATAAGGAAGAGCACCAAACTCCTTAAGATGTTGGATTTTACTACTCAAAGCCTTGCATTCATTAGTAGAATGACCATGAACTCTATGATATGCACAAAATGAATTCTTCTTGTAGTAAAATTTCTTTCATGTTCTTGGAGGGAGGGATATCAAACGATCTTGGATGAGTCTCGACAAGATACTCTCTTGATCAATAGTAGAAGATGTTCCTTTATTTTTTAACAAAGATATCTCTTGCTTAGTACAAAATGTCATACTTACACAAGACTCTTTAGATTGTGAGATTTTGTACTCTCCTTTATAGGGGGTTGTAAAATCTAATGAACTCCAATCATTACTAAGACATGTCCTAGGAGTGCTTTGTGTGATGACATTAATGTTAAGTGAAGGCTTCCTTGTTTCTTTCATTTCTTGGAAAGAATAACAATCAAAACCACTAGTGTCTATTAGCTCAAGATGCACTAATGTTAAAGTTGGTTTAGGAGAATCTTTTGTAAGAGTGTTGATATTAAGGGAAGGTTTTTTTATTCTTGTACTTCTATGAAAGGACAATAACCAATACCACAAGTTGTTTCTTGCATGTTGGACTCTATAAAACATGAATACCTTGTTCTCTAGCACCATATCCTTTTCCACTATAACCAAGTTGCTTCATAAGTTCATAACCTCTTCCATAAATATTTTTCATTTCTTTTGGATTTGGTGATTACTCATAATAAGCTTATTCAAAGTTTGTTGTGTAATTTGTTTCTTCTAAAGTGGTTGAGGTGGATGCTTTTGAATTTTGCATTGAATTTTGTGTCAACATTACCGCTTTTTGTTTTCCCTTTTCAGAGTCTTTGTTTATGATCTTGTATTCACCCATGAATGTTGGTGTGAAATCTAAGGAACCCCAATTGTCTTCTAAAAATTTAGGGACTTCCTTAGTTTTCTTCTAGTGTTCTTTTTCTTCTTTTTTGATTTCTTGCGGTGTATAGGATTCCAATGCTTCCAAAGGATTATGTCCTTCTCTTTCAACCATCAAGCAACTTGTTGGTGGTTTTTCTAGTGCACCTAAGGAATCTCTAAGGGATAGCCAATTCCTATGTTCAAGATCCCTAAAATGACTGGACAACTAACAAGATTCAGTCAAAGACTGAGATCTTCTACACTTTAGGCTTTGTAGGGCCAAGGAGGGTGTTCCTATTGTGTTCATTTGAGAATATGCTTTATAGAACACATCATTTTCACAAATTAGTTTAAGTGAAGGATAATTATGCAACAACTACTACAATATTGGCTTATCTTTAAGTAAATTGCTTACCTATTCACCAAAACAAGGACATCCTACATGATAATTGACATATACATGCATTAAGATAGACAGATTTTAAAGTGAAATTGAATCATGACTTTGAGTCAATCTTTAGACAACTGTTTGATTAACCCTTTAGGTGAATCATTAAGGAATATACCAATGTCTTGTTACATTGGGCAATGGAGTCACATACACAAGAACCAGTAACACAGAAATGACTTTAAAATTTAGTGGAATGGACTACTCTCACAACAACTTTGCATTATGGAGCTCACTCTTTCTGATATATCACTACTTATCAAATCCTTTGTAAATAATTGTAAATCCAAAACCCCATTTAAGCATTTTAATTGATTGCTTGAATCAAAACAAAAAAGGAGGCATACATTCAAACAGATGTTTGAAAAAGAATGAAGATATCATTAACATTTCATTCAAAATTCACGCAAATTCACACAATGAGAGAAAATACATTAGAATTATCGTTTACTCATATTTATCAGTCATATTTGTAGAAAAATTTAAGATAATTGCACATGTTCTTCAAAAATCTCAAAACAAGTTATCTATTCTATTCCTTTTGTTCTATTCTTAGCTTTCTACCCATATGCACCCGACTCAAAACCTAACTAGAATTTTCATCCCCCAACAAATGAGATTTGAATTCCCTTTTATAAGGTAAGGAAGCAGAACAAGCCACCAGCTCAAAAGAAATTTAGATACAAATTTTTCATTTCACTCTTCATTTCAACTACATTTCACAAAATCCCCACATGACAACTATGTTAGACACGGGGAAAAGCCAAAATCATCATAACCACCAGGAAGAAGAAGCAAAGTACCACCAAAATCTTATTCCATCGCTAAGTGAGCCAAAGCACCAAAACCTACAATGCCATGAGGGCACACCATCACCTTCCAACATCTCAAAATTATGCCACACACACAAGATGAGAAAACGACAACCCAGAAACCATTTAACAGCACAAAAATTTATTTACCACCACCTTCATTTCAAACACCAGTAGACCTTTTTCCATCAACACAAACACCCTGGTACACATGGCCACTCCAAGTAATAGCAAGGGTCAAGAAAGAGACTTTGACACCTTCCTCGACCTTGTTCTTGTCTGTCACAGCAATGTCTCTTCCACTCAGAGTTCAAACTGCTAGAGGCGAGATAGACAACACTCCCACCTAAGATGACACAACTCAGCCCATCGTCGCCAAATACTGGTGGTAGTTGGAGTCAGTCTCCATCTTGATTTTTAATGGGCTATCGGTGAGGTCAATAGGATAACTTTGTCAACTGAATGAACCATGGCCATATCAGAGATTTTGTCGAGTTTTGTTGGTTCTGTAGTTTGTGGCTGCATCTAGCCATCACTAGTGAAGGTTCTTTCTCCTTGGTATCCTCATGAATGCTCTGTGCATGTCCAGTATCTTCATTGAAAGGCTTCTAAGAGTGAAGCCTAGAAGATCTTTGCACTAGAATCGACGTGGAGCTAGACCTACTCATTTTTCAATCACAAGCACACTCTTGATCTTCACTCTCTGCAACAATTTGAGGACTTAGCTACTTATTTGCTATGACAAGAATAGTAACTCATTCACTTCTATTTAATGAGTGAGATGATGTTATCGATTATTGATACTACATGAGAAAAAGAACACATGTGAAGTGGGCAATTCCCTAGTAGGTCTATTATCGCCATTTTATTTGCAAGGGCATGAAATTTTGCAGATTGCACTTCATGATTGTCTGCAATTAAATCTTCACATGCATAGAGATCAATTTGATCACTCCTGTAGAAATCTATCCATTAATGCATGATGGTTACAGAGTAAAATAGCTATCACGTGCCATTTATCAGCTTTGAACATAGGCCATTGATCTTCTTCTTGGATGGTGAATCAAGCAATTGGCATTAGGTTGACCATCTTTGAATTCCAGTGGTGCTTCACTGATGTGTCCTTAGCCAATGATGTTCATCCATCTCGGATGATAGTCTCTCTATTAGTGGGCTCCACCCATCGTACAAACTGAATAGATTAGGACAGGTGTTAAGATCTCACTGATCTCACTAGCCTTAACTGGCATTCACTTTCTCCTAGCGAGCCAATGAGGAATAATGAAGATTGTTCCCCAGCTTTGATCTTGGTTGTTTGCTAAAGGCATCAGACCATGGGCATGGTAGTGGGGAGTGTGTCCCATGATTGTACAAGGACACGCATCCTTATTTTTCCAACTTCGCTGCTTTTAATTTTTTGGCACCTACTGCCCACAAGCTAGCAGGGTATGGCTAGGATCTCATCCTGAATCCTCAAATCTTGAAACCTGCACTCCATACAATGTTAGCATTTCACAAAAGAACTTGGTTAAGTCAATGGCAACATGACCATTGAGGGTGAATGACTTAAGTTTAAGTCATTGGGGTAATTTAAGACCCAACTTAGCGAAAAGGCTAAAGTCGACAAAATAATCGATGACCGGTGCTTTGAGCTAGAGGGGCCGGTAAACCAACATGCAAATATGGATTAAAAGGTGACTTAAGAAATTAGTGACCGATAGAGAAAGTCAACATGTGATTATAACCTTTGCATACCTTTGCAAATAAAACCCTACTCATTCATGGGGACAAGGGTTTAAAATGGAGACTAACCATGGGGAAATGAGCAAATTCTATAGAATTTCAGAAGCTCCATCATAACTTCCAAGTTTGGAATCAGCTTTTAAGGTGTAGAATTTGTTGTTATAGACATACTTCATAACACAATGCAATGTAGAAGGGACACCATTCATTTCATGAATCCATGGTATCCCTAAAAGGAGGTTGTAAGAAAGATCATTAGGAATAATGTGGACCAAGTTTGTAATGTTACTTCCCCAACTCTAATAGATAATGTGATGACTCCAAGCAGTTTTTTTCCTATGTTGTCAAATCCTCGAATAGATAAAGAATTGGGTTTAATATAACTTTTAGTCATCCTAAGTATTTTCACAAGGCTCATAATACATACATTCAGGGCTGAACCATTATTAACAAGAGTTATTTTTATCACATTTTACTAATGTGGACTATTATGTTGAAAGCTTCATACTTCTTTTGAATTTCCAAGGGAGGTAACTCATTTTGGTGAAAGACTATGTCCAAATTCATTTTGTTCATTTTTTGGATTAGTGTTGCTACATCGTTTGAATTATTGTTAGAAGGAGCCATAACTTGTTGCAAGGCCTCTTGGAGTATGCCACGATAACTAGGTGATACTTGCAGTAACTCCCATACAAAAATCTTAGCAGGAGTGTTCTTAAAGTTTTCAACAAGGTTATATTCCTTTCCATTGTTTGTCAGCAAATGACGAGTACTAATAAAAATAGGATTAGGCGATGGTAATGACATAGAAGGTTGCTATTGTTTCCTATTTTTTCTTGTATTGTAGGTATGTGCAATGGTTTTATAAATTTTTTTTTTTTGAAGTAGTATTCTTAGGTGGTTCAAGGATAAACATAGGTTTTTTTTGAACTTGAGGTTTTTGTGAGAGTGGATAAATGATAAGTTTAGGCTCAGGAGAGTACTTCAAGGGATATCTAATGTGAATAACCTCAAAATAATTATCCTCATTTGCGTGATCTCTTAGTGAAGGGGAGTCTAATGTCACTTCATCATCTTCATCTAAGGAAGTCACATCATTATTGTTGTCCCTTTCTTCCACCAAGATGTCTTCCCTAAGGAGAGATATTTTAGGAGAACTACAAATTAGATGTTCATGACATTCAAAGGTTGGTTCTTCTAGAATGACTTCATCACAAGTAAGGGAGTTATCAATGGTTGTATTATCAATGATGGAATTTTCTTGTTCAATAATATTTTCCCTAGGGGAAGAGAGACACATAAGATTCTCATGACTTTCATTGATTGCATTTTCTAAAATCAAAGTGTATTCTTCACAACTAGGAGAGATACTAGGAGAAGAACAAATGTGATTGTCTATAATTGCATTCCTTTTTTTCCATAATGTCTTCCAAAATAGGATAGTTAGGGGAATGAACATAAAGAGGGTTGGTTTAGACCTTAAATATTTCATCATCTAACACCAACCTATCGTCCTCACTTCCAATTGTATCCTCTTTCACTAATACATTCTCACAAGAAAAAGATGAATGGAAACTAGGTAAGGTGATGTTTAGGAATGTGTCTATGATCTCATTCTATTGTGTCATAATAACTTCCAAAGGAGGATGAGGAGAAGGACAAACAAGACTTTCATGATTCTCAACGATTGTATCTTCTTTCGCCAAGATACCTTCATCAATAAAAGGAGAGGTATCAGGAGAGCAACTATGATCATCATGGTTATCTATGTTTGTATCCTATTCTATCACATCATTCCCACAAATAGGAGATATGAGAGGGGGTGTAGGTTTAAAGCAAGTGTCAACATTTTCACTCTCTTGCACTAAGAGACTTGCATAACTAGGAAATGTATTGAATGAATGACTAACATGCTTATTGGCTAACTTTTTCTTTGCAAACTTGGAAAAGATGGATACTAACATTGATACAATGAAATGACCTAGAATGAAATCCAATTTTCAAATTCCACACAATGCAATATACTACAAATGAAATGTTGTAAATGCAATTTTGAATTTTGACAATTTACCGAAATGAAGCAATTTAAGCTAAATGCAAAGAATTTGATGAAACAAAAAATATGAAAAATGAAACAAGAAAGTGACAACAAAAAACTAAGGCTTAAAACTAAGGTTTCCAATCCTGGAAAATATAGATCAAGATCTAACAGGGACTCATTCACTAGTAAGGGAAAATAGGTCCTAGTTAGGTATTTTGGAAATGTTTCTAGTTATTTTTGAGTGATTTTTTATGCTTTTCAGATGCTAGAAGGTACAACCTCAACCTGATCGGGGACTCATTCACCAGTAAAGGCGAATGGGTCCTAGATCAGGGTTTTAAAGAGGTGAAAACTATAATTTTTAAGTTATTTTGTGTGCTTTTCATGCCCAGTTTCAAACTATAACTCTTGTGACAGAAATTTCCTTAATTTGATGATCTAATGCAAGTGAAATGAAGGGTAAATAACACCTTTTGAAATGCAATTTTTCTTTTTATTTTCAAATGCAAATTTATATAATCTAAATGATATGCAAAGTGACTAACTTGTTTTTGTATTTTTTAGATTTATGAAATGCAAAACAATGCAATTCTGAACCCTAAATGAGATGCAAGATTGCAATGCAAAACAAGAAACCCTAAATGAGATATTTAATTCAATGAAAATTTAAATTTAAATGCCTAAGATGCAGTGAAAGACTTCAAAATCAGAAAATTGCAATATTCAATGAGTCGAGTTCACCAAAATGTTTAATAGAAAAAGTAGGGTTTACCACCATGAATGAATAAGATGATAAACCACTAATTTATTTTTCTTATTAAAACACTCAATTATGAGGGCCAAAACATGCAAATAACAATCAAAAACTAATCCTAACTATTATAGCAATGAAAAGGGGAGTTTTGAGAGCTTGAAATGATGTGTACCTTGTCAAAAACTTGTTGTTTTTAAGCAATATAGGACTCATTCGCCTTTAGTGGTGAATGGATCCATGTTAGGGGTTCTGGAAACTAACTTCTAGGTTTGATTCCTCTCAGCCTACACTCCCAAATCCCAGGTTTTCACTACTTCAAGCCCTACTTAGGAATCATTCGCCTTTAGCGATGAATGGGTCCTTTCAGGGTTTTAGAAAATTGACTTATGGGTTCTATTCCTTGATGTTTGCACTTCCAGATCTCTTGAAAGTCTAAAATAAATTTTGTAGCCTTCTTTCTTTGTTCTTGCACTATAAATGTCAGTCTTGCAACTTGACAACTTTTGCAATTTTGCTCCAAATCTTTTTCTTCAACCTAAAACCTACAATCACACATAAAAGAGGAGAGAAATGTTGTTTGTTAGGGGATATGGTTTTTCCTTGGTCAAGCTCCTTTTAGGTAATTAAACCAATTGATGAAATAATGAAATAGAAGCATGAAACATGAAATATGCAATTGATGATACCTTGGATGTTGTCTTGGAGTACAAATCTGCAAACTAACATGAAGTGGCCATGGAGAATGTAGATCTTGATATCAAATGGATATGATACAATGCTTGCAAGAAGGCTCTTCAATCCTACATGTTACCCCCAATTTTGGTTCCTAAAAATTTGAACTTTCCCCTATCAAAATGCCAGTTGAGCAGATAATGGATGCTTGAATGTGATTTCATGTGCACTAGTTGTGATAAATGGTCACTTTGTCAGATATTGCAGTTACAGGTATCCTACCATATATGCACACAAATGTATGATTAAGGTCATATTGAGATGCTTAAAGGTCACTTCACCCTGGTACAAGTGTAGCATGGGATAGTGTCATTATTTTCATTTAAGCTTTTGAGGATACCAAATTTGGCATTTATTTCAAAGATTGTAATGGTATCTGATGTCTTGGGTTTAAATTGGTCTTTAAGAATAAATATCAAATGAACACAATGCAAACCTACACACAGTTGAAGCTTCAAAGTGTGCTGCTAAAAATGTATTTTGATTTCCAAATCTAATTAGAGTTGTGCTTTATGAGTTGGTGACTCATCGAATGCAATGGTATCAAATTGAGCATAGAACCAAGCTATTGAAATGACTTTAAGAAATTTAAAATGGATTCGTCAAGATTATTATTCCAAGCAAACGTAATTGTTAGGTTTAAAGCTAAATTTAAAGGGTGACTACAAAGGTTATTAGGTAATGCATTGTTCCGGATATACACTAATTAAAGTGGCTAAACGAAGTGTCTCAAGATCTGAATTTTATAAGAAAGACACACTCAATAAACATTTTGTTGGCCAACAACATTTTGATTGATTGTGATAATGAGGGTGGTGTTTTTTAGAGTTAGTCTAACTAGCTGCTCACCCACCCATTAAGCCCGTTGATACATAGGCAGTGTTTTCTATGAGTTTTAGAACCATGTAATATCCCCACCTAGCAGGTTTAAAGTGAAAATAAGATAAGGAAATGGGCTAAATGAAATGAGATTGCAGATTGCACACATACATGGGGTCATTCTTTCTCTAATTCATAGTGTAATGGTTGTATATTTTAATGGTGGCCCTTTGTCTCTAGTGCACCATTCCATTAGCAATAGAAAGGGACATTTCACAAGTTGAACTTGTTAGGAAGATTCAATAAATCTTCAAGAAGATGCATTTGAGAATTACTCAAAGCACAACAAGAATTCTAGTGTAACGAGGATTGTAGGCCCAAATATCTAAAGTAATAACTAGATAAATCATTGTTGGGCAAAAGAATAAGTATTGCTAGTGTATGATGCAATCAATGGAGCTCTTCATATAATGATGCTTCCACTGTCACCTGAAGATCAAGTGCCAATGTTGAATGCTCACCAAGACACATTTGAGTTACAACAGTAGGTTTTACAACAAATCTCTTGATCGGGCTTTAATGTGGAATTCTGACAAAAATCAATGGTTATTATCATCATCCATTATTTCAATTGCATTATTGGATGCAGAGTATTAAAATAGTTGATGGTGTTGGAGCTATAAAGTTGTGATGAAACACAAAATTACATGGTGCTTTTCAAAATCGACATCACTATATGTTGTTGACTTCACTTGGTGTGAATGTATTTAGTTTAGGTGTTCCAGATGGATTCATAGTATATGGTGGATGTTAAGTATGTTCTAATATGGGAAGTAAATATAAATAGGATTAGCAGCAAAAAGGGCATCGATTAAATCTGAGTCTAAAGACAATCAATGGCATTTAAATCTCATTGTGAATGATTCTGTGAATTGGTATTTAATGATTGATAAAGGGTCTATCTCTTCAAAAGGGAGAATATAGTGAAACAAAGAAAGCTTATTTGTTTAAATGTATCATTCATCGACTACTTGTAGAAATCTTATGCAATGATGATATGAATTAGGATGTATTTGCAACTGCCACAAAACCACAACAAAATGTGCTTCAACATAAAGTTCCTTGTTAGGAATGCATGCCAATTGCACAATGGATGCTCATAAGAAAATTCTTGGTATTTGAAGGAGAAAGGAGTAAATATATAAATTAAAGTTTGAGAATTCATCGATTGATGCATAGAAGGGGACTTTTGACGTCTTCTAGAACCTGAAGATAGTGAAAATAGTTCGAATTAAAGAAAAGGTGCCAACCATAGTGTTTATTACTTCCAGAAAAAGAAAACTTTGAGGAATGAGCTATGGTAAAGAATTTGAAAGGACATTAGCCTAAACAAATTCACAAAGGAATATTCTAAACTGGTTAAAGACGAAAAAGAAACATTTCTAAATTTAAAAAGAAAAGGCTTTTATTTTATAACTAATTTTTATGGGAGAAACTAAAAAGAATCTGAGATGTTATTTATTGAAAATTTTCCAAAAGAAGGGGTTCTTTTGGGATTAGAAACAAGAGCCTCTTTGAGGGCTATGAGATTATAGTAATTGATCTTTTTATTGTTCATTTGGGAAATGGGTTATTTTTTAGAACTTAATCTTTGTATAGAGATAAGGTCTTTGAGCTCTATATTTTATTCAAGGAATAAAGGAGTCATTGCTAATCTTTGTGTTCAATCATCTTCTCTTTAATTGTTGATTCCCTTTGTGAGTCTGCAGTTATTCATTCATATTTTCTCTATTATGTCAAATTAAGGATGTGTTCATTGTAGGATCTTTGAGGCTTGTTTTGTTCATGTATTTTCTAGGAATCATTTTATTTCCTCCTCCTTGTCATTTATGGGTTTAAGTGAATGATCTTTGTGCCATTTACTTTGATATGTTACTCCAAATTACTTTCACATTTGTGTCATTCTTATGCACAAATGTTTGTTTTCCTTTGTTACTTTCTGGTTAAAAGCATACCTAGTTTTATTTTCAGTCCTTTCTAATTCATTGAAGATCATAAGAGGGAGTTGTACCTTTAAAATTCAAAGGATGATCGCTAATCCAATAGTGATCTCTGGAGCTGTTGGTAACTGATTTTTTTTCATTGTTGGGCATATTTGAGTCATTTTATCTAATTATTAGAAGAATGCCAATCTGTTTGCTAACATATTTTTGGTGACTCCGTTGGGGATCAAATTGAAGTACCAGTGTCCTCCCATATTTTCTTTTCTCAAAAATCTAAAGGTACCTCCCCGAGGATGGAGGTTGGTGACTCTGTAATATGGAACGTGCTCATGAAAAAAAATTTGTAGGAAAGTTCAAGTCATTCTTTTTAAATCTGCACTATGGCATTGGTTTCAACCCAACTATGGTGTGCTCAATTTGGGCTTTTAGCATTTCCATAATATTCAGACTTTCCTGCAGGTTCAAGAAGGCATTTTCCAAAGTTTAATGGAGAATATTCTCAGGTTGCAGATGATCACATTTGAGCCTTCACAATAGCTTGCGGCATTTTGGGGGTAAGAGAAGAAAATGTTTTTGTTAGATTATTTGTTGAGTCCCTCATTGGAGCTGCTGCAATTTGGTTTCAATCCTTACAATATGGGTGTATTACAAATTGGGACAGAATGAAAAAGAAATTTCTTGGAAGATTTAAACCAATAGTGGATGCATGTGCACTTTCAACTCAATTTCTCAACATCAAAAAGAAAGAGGGTGAATCTATAATGGAATTTGTAGAACAGTTTGATACATGTCTACAAAAGATTCCTCATAATCTTCATCCAAGTAAGGAGCTACAAATGATCACTTTTGTTCGAGAATTACATCTTGATGTCCATTTCCTCTTGAAGCAAAGCAAGGTATGTGACCTTGAGATTGCAAAGAAAGAAGCTGTTAATATTGAAGATGATTTTATTTTATCTGGGCTATGGAAGAAAGATAAAGTTGAAATATATTTGCAAAAAATTATGTCATTCAGAAGTATAAAACCCCAAAGTTTCAAAAGACAAATTCATCAAATCCTTTACGCCCTTTGGTTGAGTGTTCCAATCTCACAATTTTTGATCATTTTTTTTTTTAGAAAAAATGAAGTGATGGAATGACTGAATATTTTAATGCTAAAATTTATAATCTTAACTATGAGATAGATAAAGATGATTCTGATTTTTCCAGTGATGAAGAAGATTACTCTTTTTGTAAGCAAAAATTATGTACAACTTCTTTTGCTTCAGCTACAGTAAATGTTGGATGTTCATCTACTATAAATAATCTAGAAGTAGAAATGAACATTTGTTGAAGCCTCTATGTGTTCCAAAAATTGAAATTTTCAAATTTGAGTGTACTAATGCAATCAGTATCGAAGTAGAAGATCAAGTTTCAAAAGAGAAAGACATCATAAACTAGTTATCAGAAATGGAGGTCTACATCTTTGAAGATGTCAACATACATTGTATAACTGAAGATGAAATTAAAAATCAGCTTCAAGAGGTAACTAAATCACCAAACATCTTTTCTCCTTGTTTGTAACATAAATATGAATCATTTAAGTTTTTTGATGAAGCTCACAAAGATAGTGCAATAGACAATGAGGTAATTAATCATCCCATCTTTGAATATTTTCATTTTGAAGAGAATATTATTTGAGATTCAAATTTTCTAGACCCATCATTTAAGTCAATTTTTTTGGATGGATAAAAATGAAGAAAAGATTGAGACAAATGAATTAGCAATTGAATCTAATAAGTTTTTTGATGCACATATTGCAAATTGGGGTCCAAAATTTTTAAACAATACAATTGCTTCCACATGTGGTACTCAAGAAGTTTTTTTTCTCATAAGTTGTATGTTGGATGTCCAATTTGAGGGTTGATATCTTTTTGTTCAATAAATCAAGTGTAGAATAATATTAAATGTGATGTTGTACAGGAAGATTCTAGTAGCTATGTATAGGGTAATGTTGATATAAGTCATTTGATTGCCAAAGTATACAATGAGAAATGGATTTTTTAGCATAAGAATTTATCAAGAAAGTCTTTACAGGGTGTTGGTTCAATTTATTTGATGCCAATTGCTGCTAGTTTCTAGTTGGTTGTGTGCACACTTCTCATTCACCAAGCATTGTTTCGCATAGGTAGCTACTTCTCCCAACCTATGAATGGATTTTCATGATCATCTTGGAGGCCATTTGAGGTAGGATCTCCCTACTGTGTACATAGTAGGAGTTTTTGTTGTGTTGGTAGCTTAGTTTCCTTTCTTTCCTTGTTCTATTTTTGGCTTGCTCTCACTCTTTTCCTCCATGCTCTTCGACTCTACTTCCCAATGGAAAAGGACTAGTCTATCCTAGAGATGTTGGAGTTCCCTTCATTTTTCATAGAAAATGCATTCCCTAGACATAGCCACTTTTATCCCCAATTTTGGTTCCTAAAAAATTGAACTTTCCCTTTTCAAAATGCTAGTTGAGCCTATAATGGATGCTCAAATGTGATTTCCTATGCACTAGTTGTGATAAATGGTCACTTTGTCAAATATTGCAATTACAGGTATCCTACCATATATGCACGCAAATGTATGATTAAGGTCATATTGAGATGCTTGAATGTCACTTCACCCTAGTACGAGTGCAGCATGGGACAGTGTCTCATTATTTTTATGTGTGTGAATTATGGAAGTTAGCAAATAAATAATAAAACAACGCAAACGCCAATGAGATGTATTATATTAATTATTTGAATCACAAGATTAATATAATTGCAAACAAACCAAATCTCTAAAAATTTTCCATTGTTCTCTATTCTTAAGGATTCATTAAATCATATTGGCTCTTAGATTTTATGTGTGCACTATGATTGTTAGAATGACAACCTAAGAAACGAGATGCTATTGAATGCAAGAATCTAAGTTCCTACATGAAACTATGTGATTAAAGCCATGATGCTATGATATTAATGTTGTTATGATGAAAGGAAGATTATGTTAAGATTATGATTCTAAATGCCATGATAAATGTTGTATGAAAGCTAAGATAATAACTAAAATACAACTATAACTAAGAAATTATTCCAAGTTAGAATGATAAAAAAATCTAAATGCTAAATGCTCCAACTATGAATGCTCCAAATTGCTCCAATGTTATTCTTGCATAATAAAATTGCTAAAAGATGCGATGATATAATGTTGTAGAATGGGCTTGTATTTATAGGATTTCCAAAGCATCTTGTGATGTGGCAGCAATCAATGGTCAAGATTTAAACATGAGAGATGAATGGTGGAGATGAAAGAGGTTAGAAAGAATCCTAGAGGATTTTCCCTTGACCAAAGACAACATGCCAAGTGTGTGGGAGAATAAAATGTGTGAAAAGGCCAAGTGTCCAACATGTGCCTAAATTCAAATTAGGAATTTAAATATTAGACATATTTAAATTCATGTGACACTTGATGAGGTGGCAAGAGGAAAAGTTGGAGACATGTGCTTAAATTTAAATTTGGGATTTAAATTTAGTGAAAAGATTATTAATTAAATAAAACAAACTATTTGAATTTGTTTATTTAATTAAAATAAAAGAATGTGATTTTAGATTGAAGAATTAGAAGAGTGAACTATATAAATAAATTTGGAATTTATTTATAAGTAGAATATGAATTAAAAGGGATCATTAATTAAATAACTAGTATTTAATTAATTAATTGTCTTGACTGATTTTAGGTGTATACATTTTTCCCCTCTTTGAATTAATGTGTTTACACGTTGCTTCGAAGAAATTTTTTTTGTTGATGCCGAGAAAAAAAATTGCAATGCCCCGGACAAGGATTTTCTAGTGGTGATGGATATATTCCCCCTCGGGAGATAAATCGATGAATTTTTAAATTTTTGTGATTTTTTGAATTTTTCAAAAATTTTATGATTTTTTCGATGATTTAATGATGATTTCAACTTTTTAATGATGTTGCGGTGATTTATCTCCCGAAAAATTATGCTAAACCTACCAAGTTTGATGAACTGATTAATTAAAGCCCCTTTTTGCCTCCTTGTGTTTGATGATTGATAATCGCTTCAATCGATTGTTTGATTTGATGATGTTTGGTGATATTGATAGATTGACCTCATAGGTGAGGATCAATGATATATTGATGATGATTGACCTCATGATAGGTGAAGATCAATGATATATTGATAATGATTTACCTCATGGTAGGTGAGGATCAATGATAGATTATAATGATTGACCTCATGATAGGTGAGGATCAATGATAGATTGATGATGATTGACCTCATGATAGGTGAGGGTCAATGATAGATTCTCACGAGATTGATGAAATGTTGATTAGATTTGATTAGATTTGATTGATTGATTGATAAGATTGCTGATTTGTGATATGTTATAATGATAGGAGGATTTTAGAGTGCTACAGTCTAATTTTGAATTTGATTGGGTGATGTGGTTTGACTTCTTTGATTGATATTCCCCAGTATAGGATTGATTAATGTACTAAGACTTGATGATGTACTGATACTTGATTATGTACTGATACTTGATGTATACACTTATTCAATTAGAGATTTTGTGATTTCTGCCACTTTGTTGATGTATCTCTCCATGTTTGGATATCATTGTACACTTGACATTATTATTTTGAGGTTATATGATATGTGGTGATGATTATTGATCTATGTGTTTATATGATTTATGATGGATGCACTTAATTTTTGCTTTATGATGATTATATGATGATTATATGATGCTTATGTGATGCTTATGTAATGATTATGTGATGTATGCAATGAATGTATGTATGATGTATGAAATGATGATGTTTTATGTTTATATGGATGATGTTTACATGTGATGGATCTTATTATGCTGATGAAATGTGATGCATTTTATGTACATTCATGTGATGATTATGTTGATCCAGTTAGTCCTTTGTCAATCTTGGATTTGAGTAATAAAAAATTCTTCACTACTAGTTTTAGATGTTCATAACAATGGCATTATATCTTTACCAGTCATGTTCTTCAACAACTTTTTCTTGGAAATCTTACTCTGTTGGATATGTCTTTCAATCTTCTTAAGTGAATCCAAGGTCCATTTTATTAAAAGAGTAAATGATTTCAGTGATGCATCAAGTTCAATTATGCCCCTATTAAAATAGAGATATTTTCCTTGTTGGAAATCTTTCTCTGTTGGATATGTCTTTCAATCTTCTTAATGGACCAATTTCTTAATCCATTAATAATTGATGAGATGATTTTTATTATGCAAGTGAGATGCAATGCGCTTGTTTTTGTATTTTATGATGTGAATATTATGATGTGATGCATGGATGGATGAATGATGTGATCATGTACATATGATATGAGAATGCTTTCTAATGTATGCAAATGGTGATGCAACTAATGCACAACTATATGAAAATGATGTGTTTTTGGTAATGTCAAATATAATCAACCCATTAATAATAGAGATACCATCATTGTGAAATTGATTCAGTCTTGGAAAATCCCTAAATACAGATGCAATGTTGATATGAATGCAATCTACCCTAATCATGCAGATCTAGTATGCAAAGGCTGTCATTGTAACAATCAATTTTTCATGCTTTTTATCATCATTGAGCCTTTAAAATTTTGAAAGTGAGTACAAGAATCGATGGAATAATTTAGACCAGGATGACCTGAGTACTACTTCCATGATTTTTTATATTGCACATTAACACAAGCATCTAGGTATAATTGAACCAAGATGACTTGAGCATTCCTTGCATAAATAGACAAGAGTTAATCATTTTCCTATGCAAATTCCAAATGTCATCAATGATACTCTGTAGAGCATGTCCCGTGACAATTTGCACAGTAATAGTGATCAACTCACAGATAGTAGACAAAGAAAAATCATACTCCTTCCTAGCTCCTCTAGTTCAATACATCATCGAGGTGCTCCAGAGATATGATGAAAAAAATCAAAGTACAATAGTTGAACATACATGCCAACATGATAAAGCCCTGATTCAAAAGAACATCATCCATTTAAAGGTTTCTTTGATTGGATTGAATTAGCTGTTTAATGTAGGTGGTTGTTGCATTACTAATTGTGCTTGATGTTCAATGTTGGGTTGCACTATGATCATTGTGGTTTTTGTGTTGTCTGGCTGATGTTTGTATGTTGGTTTAAGCTCAAAGTTTATTGCCCCCAGTAAGTTCAGGATTTTTCCCCAATCTAGGGTGAGACATGACCGCGATGCCATGATATGTACATGAAGCTTTCTGATGATAGGCAGATTGATGGTAAAAGTGAATGGCAAAATCAAATGGTCAACATGCTCAAATAGATGGAAAAGCTAGCCTTTCACAAATAGCGCCTATTGCTCGGTCTTCACTACTTGTTTTTATTGCACTTTTTTTAGATTTTAGGATTTTTATTTTTATTTTTATTTTTCACTTTATTTTTATTTTTCTCTTTTTTTATTTTTTTGTTGTTACCAAGATGCCTATTTGCTAGGTTTTCATCAAGGAAACCATTTTTTTTTAGGACAATTTCTAATGTTTTTGTATTTTTTCAGGAGTTTTACCAATGCACTGGATGAGTTAGGTATAGAATTTCTTGAGATGCAGGTTGTTGAGGGGTTCATCAAACAAATCCCCTTTAGGCATGGACAATTGATATGCTCCTGATCCAAAGACTGATATGATGCTCCAATCCTATGTGAATGACTGTACTAGATGAAAGGATCCGATTGGAATAAATAGTATGAGTAGAAAGTATGGAGGGTGATAGATATGATAAATAAAAGAGGCTATGATAGGATCCCTAATGTGGACACTATGCGAGCCATCAGGCTTCAAACAAAATGGAGCTTGGGAAACCGATGAGTTATAGTACGTGAAGGGGTCGCCATCAAAGACACATTGAAACAAATTACCAATGGAAGTGTAATGATATGAAGGATATGTGAACATGGATGGGTGGAAAGGTATATGTGGTATGAGTGACATGGAGGGAGACTATAAATCAACAAGTTCTTTCTTTGATTTTCTTCTTTGATAGATGTCCCCACTGATTGGTGGGAAAGAGGCATATTTGGAGATCAACTTTTGCATGCTTTTATTTTTGACCTTTATTTTTTATATGTCTGATAGCTTTTTATGTTGGCTAGGAGACTTTTCTAGATCTTTTTTTCTTTTTGTTTTGTCCAATAGCTTTTTGTTTCGACTAAAGGGCTTTTCTTGATCCTCTTTTTTTATTTATTTGTCCAATAGCTTTTTGTTTTGGTTAAAGTTCTTTACTTGATCTTTCTTTCTTTGCATGCTTTCTTTTGATTTTGGATCTCCATTTGATAAAGGCATTTTTACCTTTGATTCTTGACTTGCCTCCTTTATATTTTCTTTGAGTGATACTTGTTGATCCATGTCTATGAGGTGGATGGATGTGGATGAGATGGATGAAATGAGAATGGTAGTGGTGATGCCATCAATAGAGTCTTTGAGACTATCCTTTTCAGTAGTGATAACATCAAAATAAGTTTGCACATCCTTAGTGACTTGGCAAGATGGTTTAGTAAAGACCTGAATAGGAGATTCATACCCTAGCCCATGGAAGGTGGGATGGAAAGATGATGGTTGGATATCCTCATCGAGGTCATGATCAAAGATTGGGTTATCATAGATGTCTTCGTAAAATAGGGGGTTGTCACGGTATCAAAAGTTTGAGTGGGAGAAGATATGGGAAGGGTATGTGTATCATCAAGATCACAAAAGGTTTCAATCCTAGCATGGTCATCTTCCTACATTCCTTTTTTATTTGTCTTAGCATCATTGTTATAATTCTAATCCTTCTTGATGGTGGTAGCAGCGTCTTTTGCTAACAAATTATCCAAATGGTATTCTCCACATCCTAGATTATGGATTTGGACCTTGGGGTTTGATAGTGTAGTAACTATGGTAGATGCTTTTAAGAATTTAGGATCAACATGTGTTTGGGAAGGAGATACATTGCAATTGATAGGGTTTTCAGCTTTAAAACTTATATTATGACCATACATGAAAGAATTGGGATATCCTTGTATTGTGATTTCAACTCCCTCATGAGGAAACTTCAAACATTGATGGTATGTAGAGGATAATGCTTGCATATTCATGTATCCACAGTCTTCCAAGGAAGATATTATAGGCCAAGGGGAGATCAAGGACTTGGCAAACCACATATTTCACCACAGGGCCAACTCTGGTTGGTAGAGTAATTGATCCTTTAGATAAGCGCTCCTTTGCATCATATCCCTTCATGGTAATATTTTTATTGGAGTCTATTACATTTTTTGAATATCCCAATGCATGTATAAACTTTAAAGAACAGACATTTAAACTAGCTCCTCCATTTATTAGAACATGTTTTACTAGACATTTATGGATCAAAACCTCAATATGAAGTGGAGAATTATGCAGATGGGTGAGTGATGCATCATCACTTTCAATAAAAGATAGGCAATGAGGTGCGGTCGAGTGTCCCACCATAGCTTGGGATTGACAAACTTTCAAATTAGCTAGTACAATGTCTTGTTTATCATGAATTTGATTGTGAACTGCAGAAATGTTAAGAATGGTAGTGTCATAGACATAGTTTACATTCTTTCCTTTGTTGTTTGATGAAGAAGATTCCCCTTTTTCATAGTTTGGTAGAGGGTTCTTGAATTCTTCATGATCACTATTCATTTGGGGTCCTACAAATATGGTCTTGTTATCAATCATGTCTTGTATTAAATGTTTCAGCTATATACAGTCATTTGTCTTGTTTCCTTTGTTTCGATGAAAATCGCAGTAATGTGCATCATTCCACTAGGATGGTTTAACTTGTGGGTTAAATCCTGTGCCTTTGGTAATGTTATGACTTTAGCTTCAAGAAGCTCCTTTAATGCAAATTCCAATGATTGTCCTAAAGGTGTGAACCTTCTTCAATTTGAGGATGTTTGATATGGTGGTCGTTTGTTTTGATTATTGTTTTGGTTGGTGTTTTGATGGTTGTTTTGATTGTTGGTTGGATTGTTGTTCTGATTTGTCTTAGTGGCAGCTGCTATCAAGTTAAATACTTGTTTTGCATTTTGTGTTTTTGTTGAAGCATCATTGTTACTAGCATTCTTGTTTAATTGCCAAAACTTTGGTTTATCATTGTTGTTGTAATTATTGGAGGAGTTTGATGAGTTGTTTTCAATGTAAATTTTTATAACTCATCTTTTGATCAAATCTTCTTCAATTTTTATCCCATTTTCAATCAATTTATTGAAGGTATGTGTACATTGTAATTCCAATCTATAACTCATTTTAGCATTTAGATTGTCAATAAAAATTTCCATCTTTTCTTTTTCTGGTATGGGATGAGAATATCTTGCAAACATTCTTCTCCACCTTTGCAAAAATACAAGGAATGATTCACCCTTCTTTTATTTGGTATTGCAAAGGTCTTTCATTGTGATCTCATGTTGAATGTTATAGGAGTATTGAGTGATGAATTTTTTAACCAAATCTTCAAAGGTTTTGATGGGTGGTGTAAGTTTAGAGAACCATTCAAGGCATTTTCCATCTAGGCTTTGTGGAAACAATCTCATCAAGTAGGTTTCTTCGTGTGCAAATTAAAGACGCATGGTCCTAAATTCCCTCATATGATCTATTGGATCTGTTTTACCCTTGTATTTATCATACTTTGGGAATTCACAATGTTTAGGAAAAGGGATCATGTTGATGGATTGATCAAAAGGATATGGAAAAATGTCTTGTAGCAAGTAGCATTTTGAGGTTCCTCTTTGCATGTCAAGCATTTGTTGTTGGACGTTTTTCATTTGATGAGTTAATGCAATCACTTGTTTTGAATCATTTTCAAGATTTTTAGGAGGTTCTTTCAATTGATTAACATCAAAGTCATTAGGCAATTTGACACCATGTTTAGCCAACATTAGGAGGTATTTTTCCCCATTTCTTTCAAAAATCTTTTTTAAGCACTTGTGGAAATTTGGATCTTTTTCAACATTTTGGATGTCTTCCTCAGTTATTTCATCACCTTCAGTATTGTGGCTGCCATGGAAAGGATTTTCTTTAGCTTCAGCCATGGTGTTTTGAGTTTCAATGTTCAAAGTTTTGATGTTTTGAGTTTCAAATTCTTTTTCCTTGAGTTTATGCTTTTGTAATATTGTTTGAACGAGCATACAAGTGTTACACTTTGACTAAATTTTGATCTTTGTTTGGAAGAGTGCCAAGGATGAAAACTAAGTCAAATAGAATGATAAATCCTATTGATGAGACTAAGTTTTAATTTTGATTATACAACTTTGTTTTGTGATGAAAGGATGACAAATCCTAATGATGAAACTTAGCTAAATAATCAAAGGTGATGATAAGTTTGGTGATTTAGGCACTTTGAGATGTTAAATATTGGTTTAGCTTAGATAATTTCACTTGTAGAGGTTAGTTTTAACAATTTTAGACTTTGTTATACCTAAGGAATGATTCTAGGTTGAAAAAGATTCTAAATTTTGGTTCAAACTATGAAACAAGGGACAAATTTAACTCTCAGGTTCTATATTTAATGGATGCAATAAAACAAATCTTGGATGCACTAAAGATTGCATAGATGCATTGGAAGATAGTTTGGATGTGCTATAGAATAACTTGAATGTACCTCAAAAAGGCTTCAATGTGTTGTAGGATTGGTTGGATGTGCTACTAAATAGCTTGAAAGTGTTGTAGGATTGGTTGGATGCTCTACAGAATAGCTTGAATGCACTAAAGTATTGGGTGGATGCACTGCATTAATGGGTGAATGTGCTACACAATGTAATGGATGTGCTAGCAGATATAGTGGATGTGTTATAACAGCATATGGATGTGCCAGAGAATGGTGTAAATGCGCTAGAACAAGCAGTAGATGCGCTAAATTCAGAAATTGTCATAGTTTCTTGCAAGTTTGTTTAATTTTTTCAATTTTCCAGTAAGAGAATCGGTTGTTTCAAAGGATGTTTTCTGAATCAAGGTTTTCACTTCTAGTGTGTGATGTTTTGTTTAATTTTTTTTGAAAATTTGTTCAAAAACACATTGGTAAAACACATCAAACATGTACAATCCTAAGGCTATGTAGGACAATATTTACTAGATTCCCACTTGAATTTTACTCCAGTTGTACCTAATTTTAGCGGATGATTAGAAGCTTGACCCCACTGGCTCCCCTCAATGACACTCACTTCTTGGGGCAGCCAAGCTTCAGTACCCATGAATCTCCCATGGCATACTTCTCATCTCTACTAAAAACTGCAAAAATGTGGGATGACTTCAAAGGTTAGAATTTCTGCACTAGTAAATAGAATAGGAATTTGGTTTGCTATAACAAAGGGTTTTAGTATAGGAATTTTGCTCATGGGGGATCATCCATTCGGCAAGAGACCATTTCTTCCCTTCTTGTCGGAACAATCCTCGTGATACTTGAACTTTCCTCAAGTACCCACACTTATATACTGGTTGGAAGTCGCTTGGATTTAGTGTGTTACTGGTTGGGTTGTTCCCTTGGATGATTACTTTTTCCCACAAGGAAGGCCCTGTATGGATAAAATAAAATAAAAATGAATGGGTCTAGCTTTTTGTTCACCCAGTTAAGGGGAGAGCATATGCCTACCATTCATCAAGCACAGAAGACATGGTGTTCTTTCCCTCCTAATTAATCTAGATTCCTAAATTAACCAAAAGAAATAAATCAACTCCAACCCCTGCACCAAATTTATTAGTAGTTGCATAAATTTTTCTTTGACCGGCGTATAAAAGTACTTGCAAGCAGAAAACACCAATTAGTTCTCAGGATTTCAAGATTTTGCAAATTTTAACTGATGCGCTAAAACAATCATCCAATGCACTAAAATAACTTTTCAATGTGCTAAAAGAACTAATGGATGCACTAAAATAACTATTCAATGTGCTATAAAAACTGATGCATGCACCAAAAAAACTTATGGATGTGCTAAAAGAAAGGTTGAATGCGCTAAAATACTCCTTGTATGCACTAAAATAGTTGCTCTATGCATCGAAAGAAAAATCGTATGCACCATAACAGAGATTGGATGCGTTGAAAGATTTTTCAAATGTACCAAAAGAAATCACAGTTGCACTAAAACGTCACATCCAACCTATTCACAAAAACTTTTCCAGAAAATTGTTAAACATGGGGTTATGCCCCATGGTGGGTGCCAATTTATATGTGTGTGAATTATGGGAGTTAGCAAATCAATAATAAAACAACACAAACACCAATGAGACGTATTATATTAAAGATTTGAATTAAAAGATTAATCTAATTGCAAACAAACCAAATCTCTAAAAACATTCCATTGTTCTCTATTCTTAAGGATTCATTAAATCATATTAGCTCTTAGATTTTATGTGTGCACTATGATTGTTAGAATGAAAACCTAAGAAATGAGATGCTATTGAATGCAAGAATCTAAGTTCCTACATGAAACTATGTGATTAAATCCATGATGCTATGATATTAATGCTACTATGATGAAAGGAAGATTATGCTAAGATTATGATGCTAAATGTTATGATAACTAAGATAATAACTAAAATGCAACTATAACTAATACATGATTCTAAGTTAGAATGATAAACAAATCTAAATGTTAAATGCTCCAACTATGAATGCTCAAAATTGCTCCAATGCTATTCCTACATAATAAACTTTCTAAAATATGTGATGATATAATGTTGTAAAATGGGCTTGTATTTATAGGATTTCCAAAGCATCTTATGATGTGGAAGCAATCAATGATCAAGATTTAAACATGAGAGATGAACGGTGGAGATGAAAGAGTTTAGAGAGAATCATGGAGGATGTTCCCTTGACCAAAGGCAACATGCCAAGTGTGTAGGAGAATAAAATGTGTGAAAAGGCCAAGTGTGTGGGAGAATAAAATTTGCGAAAATGCCAACTATCCAACATGTGCCTGAATTCAAATTAGGAATTTAAATATTAGACATATTTAAATTCATGTGACACTTGATGAGGTGGCAAGAGGAAAAGTTGGAGACAAGTGCTTAAATTTAAATTTGGGATTTAAATTTAGTGAAAAGATTATTAATTAAATAAAACAAACTATGTGAATTTGTTTATTTAATTAAAATAGAAGAATGTGATTGTAGATTGAAGAATTAGAAGAGTGAACTATATAAATAAATTTGGAATTTATTTATAAGTAGATGAATTAAAGGGGTCGTTAATTAAATAAGTAGTATTTAATTAATTAATTGTCTTGACTGATTTTAGGTGTATACGATTTTCATTTAAGCTTTCAAGGATACCAAAGTTGGCATTTATTTCAAAGATTTTATTGGTATCAGATGTCTTGGGTTTAGATTGGTCTTTAAGAATGAATATCAAATGACCACAATGCAAACCTACACATAGCCGAAGCTTCAAAGTGTGTTACTAAAAAATCATTTTGATTGCCAAATCTAATTAGAGCCATGCTTTATGAGTTGGTGACTCATTGAATGCAATGGTATCAAATTGAGCATAGAACTGAGTTATTGAAATGACTCAAGAACTTTAAAATGGATTTGACAAGATGATTCTTCCAAGCAAATGTAATTGTTAGGTTTAAAGCTAAATGTAAAGGGTGACTACAAAGGTTATTAGGTAATGCATTGTTCCAGATATACACCAATTAAAGTGGCTAAATGAAGTGTCGAAAGATCATAATTTTATAAGAAAGACACATTGAATAAACATTTTGTTGGTTGACAGCATTTTGCTTGATTGTGATAATGAGGGCAGTGTTTTTTAGAGTTAGTCTAACTAGCCACTCACCCACCCATTAAGCTTGTTGACACATAGGCAGTGTTTTCTATGAGTTTTAGAACCATATAATATCTCTTCCTAGTAGGTTTAATGTGAAAATAAGATATGGATATGGGCTAAATGAAATGAGATTACAAATTGCGCACCTACATGAGGTCATTTTTTCTCTGATTCATAGTGTAATGGTCGTATATTTTGATGGTGGCCCTTTGTCTCCAGTGCACCATTCCATTAGTGATAGAAAGGAACATTTCATGGGTTGAACTTGTCACAAAGATTAAAGAAATCTTCAAGAAGATGCATTCAAGAATTACTCAAAGCACAATGTGAATTCTAGTGTAACAAGGATTGTAGGCACAGATATCTAAAGTAATAACTAGATAAATCATTGTTGGAAAAAAAAATAAGTATTGCTAGTGTATGATACAATCAATGGAGCTCTTCATATAATGATGCTTCCACTGTCACCTAAAGATCAAGTGCCAACATTAAATGCTCACCAAGACATATTCAAGTTATGATAGTAGGTTTTACAACAAATCTCTTGATCGGGAATTAATGTAGAATTTTGACAAAAAGAAATGGTTATTGTCATCATCCATTATTTCAATTGCATTATCGAATGGTAGAGTATTAAAATTGTGGATGGTGTTGGAGCTATAAAGTTGTGATGAAACACAAAATTACATGGTGCTTTTCAAAATCGACATCATTGTATGTTGTTGACTTCACTTGGTGTGAAGGTATTTAGTTTAGGCATTCCAGATGGATTCATAGTATATGGTGGATGTTAAGTATGTTCTAATATGGGAAGTAAATATAAATAGGATTAGCAAAAAAAAGGGCATCAATTAAATATGAGTCTAAAGACAATCAATGGTGTTTAAATCTCATTGTGAAGGATTTTGTGAATTGGTTTTTCTTGATTGATAAAGGGTCTATATCTTTAGAAGGGAGAATAGAGTGAAACTAAGAAAGCTTATTTGTTTAAATGTATCATTCATCAACTGCTTGTAGAAATCTTGTGCAATGATGATGTGAATTAGGATGTATTTGCAACTACCATGAAACCACAACAAAATGTGCTTCGACATAAAGCTCCCTGTTAGGCATGCATGTCGATTGCACAATGGATGATCATAAGAAAATTTTGGGTATTTGAAGGAGAAATGAGTAAATATATAAATTAAAGTTCGAGAATTCATTGATTGATGCATAGAAGGGGACTCTTGACATCTTTTAGAACTTAAAGATAGTGGAAACGGTTCGAATTAAAGAAAAGGTGCCAACCAAAGTGTTTATTAATTCCAGGCAAAGAAAAAATTGAGAACTGAGTTGCGGTGAAGAATTTGAAAGGTCATTAGCCTAAATGAGTTCATAAAGGAATATTCTAAAATGGTTAAAGAGGAAAAATAATTTCTAAATTTAAAAAGAAAAAACTTTTCTTTTATAACTGATTTTTATGGGAGAAACTAAAAAGACTCTGAGCTGTTATTTATTGAAAAACTTCCAAAAGAAGGGGATATTTTGGGCTTAGAAACAAGAGCCTCTTTAAGGGCCATGAGATTATAGTAGCTGATCTTTTTTCTGTTCATCTAAGGAAAGGGGTTATTTTTCAGAACTTAATCTTTGTATAGAGATAGAGTCTTTGACCTCTATATTTTATTCAAGGAATAAAGGATACATTGCTAATCGTTGTGTTCAATCATCTTCTCTTTAATTGTTGTTTCCTTTTGTGATTCTGTAGTTATTCATTCATATTTTCTTTGTTATGTCAAATTAAGGATGTGTTCATTGTAGGATCTTTGAGTCTTTTTTTGTTCATGTATTTTTTGGGAATCATTTTCTTTCCTCCTCTTTGTTGTTTATGGGTTTAAGTGAATGATCTTTGTGCCATTTACTTTGATCTGTTACTCCAAATTACTTTCGCATTTGTGTCATTTTTATGAACAGATGTTTGTTTTCCTTTGCTACTTTCTGGTTAAAAGCATACCCAATTTTATTTTCATTCCTTTTTAATTCATTGAAGATCATAAGAGGGAGTTGTACTAAAATTCAAAGGACAATCACTAATCCAATAGTGATCTTCGGAGTTGTTGGTAACTGATTTAACTTCATTGCTAGGCATATTTGAGTCATTTTATATGATTATTAGAAGAAGGCCAATCCATTTTCTAACACTACATCAACAATCTAGGCTCAACAACATGCATGAATGCATAAAACCCTTAGCATGATGAAATGACCTTGAATTGATGCAATAAACTCTTCTGATCTGCCTTGAAATGCCTTATGAATGCTTTTGAAATGCTCTTGTAGACTCAAATTTTCTATAAGGATTCTCTCTCAAAGTTTCTAGGATGTCTCATAAAAGTGCTAGGTGAAACAATGTGAATTGACCCCTTATTTATACTAAATTAGGAGATTAACCCTGAAATTCAAAGAATTAAGGTCGACACCAAATCTGGAAAGAAAGATAATTAAATTCTCGCTATACTGAAATTAAAAAAGTGGGGTCTCATTAAGGGAGGACCCATTCACCACCTTGGGTGAATGGGTCTTGGCTCAGTTTACCAAGACCTAACCCCGGTGGATTGAAAGAGGGTTAAAAACCCATTTGGAATCAGTTGAGAAAGGGGGGTCCTGCTAAGGGAGGACCCATTCACCATCAAGGGTGAATGGGTCTTGACTCAACTTACTAGGACCAAACTTTTCCCAATGAAATAATTTGTTATTTAAATTATGATTGTCAGGATAGATCTTCATGAGGTGTCAAAATTAAGGCCTAAATTTGCATTAAAAGGGGGTTAATTGCTCCAATTAACCACAATTAATTAAGAACACCTAGATAAGTCTAAAAGTTCCTTAAAACACTTTACAACACTTAAACAAGGTACAAATTATGTACATTTTATTCAGAAAGGGGCCCATAAGGCTCAATTAAGCAAATACATCCTAGAAAAGTGTGAAAGTGTGTTACAACACTTTACAACACCCTTGCAAAGGATCAATTAAGGTGTGTTTTAGTCAAATAAAGGTCCTATAATAGTGTCAATTTTTACAACACATTACAACACCACTCCAAGACACCATTAGTTCAGCTTTAATGCCATTTATCAAACCAAGTAAGGGAAAAGGCTACTTTTTCCATTACTATAGATGTGAATGCAAAGGAAAATAGAGTGTTAGATTTGAATCAGATGAAGTATGTAAAGTCAGCTTATTGAGCTTCATTGGAATTTTATTTCATGCATATGATAGATGTAATTGTAATAGTTCAAAATAAGCTATGAGCCATAATCTCTCTTCTATCTTTTTTTTGTGGGCAGTGAGTCCACTTGTAATGAGCACTTCTGTAAATATAATATAACTAGTTATAATATATTATGAGTTATTCCTCACCATATTTTTTCCCATTTTTGGTTTTCCACGTAAAAATCTTGGTGTTCATGTGTTATGTGGTGTTGTTAATGTTTCATGCTTTCTTTCTTTATTACAGTTGAATATGCTTTAGTGATTGGATGTTTAATTTTTGAATATTTTAAGAGAATATTGATTCAACTCCCCCTCTCAGTATTTTGGGTGTTCAACATAAGTGAATGTTGCAAAAAGAGACCTAGACTGTAACACATAAAACATCATCTAGGGTATGGATTCAGAATACAGAGGTGTGAAACATAGCAGAGAAAGGGGAATAGAACAGAGCATAGATCTGAGTTATTGAGTTAGTAGTAGCAGAGAGAGATAGAACAAAGGATGTTCTAAATAGCAGAGAATGAGAAATTGCAAATCAAGTCTATAATAGTGAATTGGATTCAATTGAATCAATTGTAATTAGGAGTTGTAGCTCCTTAATTCCATTATAAATCTGATTAGTTTGTGCCATCAGATAGCTGAGTGGGTTCTTAGTTAGGGAGTAGGTGCTTCCTTAGAGTTGGTGCTCTTAAATCAGGGGATTGGTGTTTCCTTAGGGTTGGTGCCCTTAAAATTTGTAACTAATGAGGTTTTATTGCAAGGTTGGATTAGGACAATAGATCCTAGCATCTATTATCATCGTAGTTTTTCCCATATTGGGTTTTCTGCATATATCTGGTGTTATATGTTTGTGTATGTGTGTTTATCTCTCTGCATATACTTTTATATTGGTTTAAAAGTATTAAAGAACTAGTTTTAATTGGTCTACTAATTCACCCCCATCTCAGTACATGGGTGTGTTCCAACAACCAAATAAATTGATCTTTTTCTAGGTATAATGATGCCATAGCCACCTTTTGTTGACTAGGAACATGATGCCTATCAAATACCTATTCCATTTGGCATAGCCAATTGGTTGGATCCTTCGCATGAAACTTTCTCATATCCAACTTAGATATGAATTTCCTTGGCATAGGATTATTAAAGGAATGATCCTTCTTGAAATCAGAGTCAAGCCCAAAGAATTCATGTAAAAAAAAATTATCTTCTTCCTTACTAGGTGAATCTTCACCCTTACACTTCATACCTTGAATAAGTGATTTCAATTCACTCATAGCCTTTTGCATGTCACTCATCTTATTATCTAATAATGAAATATCACCCTTGACTTTTTTGATTTCATCATTAGGATTCATAACCTAAATTTCTACCTCATCCTTATCTAAAGATTTCCCGTAATAAGTATTTAGTCTATTCTTTGAAGGTAAAGACTTAGTAGGATTAAGAGCTCTAACAAGAGATAGGGTAATCAAATTATTTTCTAAGAGCTACAAAATGATATTATGAAGGATATCAGGTATGGGTGTAAACTTTCTATTTCTATTTGTAGAGGCATATGGGTTTGTCATCTTTATAGTAGCCACTTGGTTGCCAACATTTTGATTGGATTGAGGGGGATTAAGTTTTAGAAAGCCCTTATTTTGTTTCTTGAAAGGTTGGTAGTTGGTTTGAGGTGTGGATTCAGAATTTTCAAAATAGTTAGAGGGATTTTTGACTTCACAACTACTAACCGAATTTTGGTAATCACGAAGTGTTGTACACAACTGTGTGAAGGAAGAAAATCTCAACATTTCAAGCTTAGTTTGTATTTTATCTTTCAAGTTAGAAATAAAAATTCTTTGAAGGTTGATATCAAGAATCTTAATGTTTATTTGTGAATAAAGCATTTGGTATTGTGTTATAAAATTAGTGACCTTTTCATCATCCTTTTGTTTACATGTCATCAAATCAGCTAAGGTCCTCTTAGGACCCGTGTGAATTTGGAAGTGGTTTTAAAAGGAATCAATAAGTTTATTGAATGAACCAATTGAATTATTTGGTAAAGAGCTAAACCACTCTAAAACAACATCTTTCAAGGATCTAAGGAATATCTTAGCCAAGAGTTTATCTTCAAAAATGAAGTCACTACATAAGGATGTGTAAGAAAAAACATGACTAACAAGATCTCCTTTCCCACCATATTTCTCAAACCTAGGAACCTCTATACCTTCCGGCATTTATGTTCTCAATATCTCCAAGGATAATGGATTGGTTTTGATGTATTGTGAAGGTTGGCCATTGTTGTTTTGGTTTAAGGTGGTGATTTGTTGTTGGAGGGATGACATTTTTTCAAAAGTGTGTTAAGGATTGGATCATTGTTGGTATTGTGAGATGGAGGTGAATAAGGTGGGGTGGTGTGTATATGTGGAGGGAAAGTGAATTGTAAATTTGTGAGGGGGGTGGTTGAGGAGATATGAGATTTGAGTTCACAAAGCTAGAAGGATTCTCGATGGAAATACAAAAGGAAGTGTTGACATTGCTAGTAGGTTGGATGGTTGTGGTAACATGAGTACTAGTGTATGTATGAATAGAGATAAGGGTTATGGAAGGAGGAAATGAATTTCCACCTTGGATTTGAGTATACCCCAAAGCTTGAGCACAACTAGTCATGGTAGGGATGTTCTTATCAACAATATGAGCTAGACTTCACACAATCTTTATTCCATGTTCATTTTCAAGAATATTTCTCACATTATCTAAAGCGTGAATGACACTACTAGCAATATTTTCAAAGGTTACAAAGTTTTGCAATTTTTCTATTTCTTCATCTATCCTTCTTATGTTTTCTTGCAGGATATTAGTAGCCATTGTTTCAACACCATGTACATTGTTTGTAGATAGGGAAGTCATTGGAAATGAGGTATGAAGGCTATGATCCATAGAGGGTTGATTAATCTCAACACTTTTACTAAAAGAGTTGGAGAACTCAATATCCATGAAGAATGGTGTATCACGAGATGACATGAGTCTCGAACTACATCTCACAACAATATTACTAATAGGACACCAAGTTGTGAAGCTCATACAAGTTTCACAAACTCAATGTATACCCAAAATGGAAAGAAGGTGAAATGCAATGCAATAACCTAGAATGTAAAGTGCAATACAAATATGTAAATGCAATTTTCAGATTTTAAACAAGATAATTTTCTAATTATGCTATGTAAAAACCTAAAAAAATGATGTGTTGTAAATGCAATCTTTAATTCACAAAATGCACTAAATTTATCAAATGAAGCTCAATATGATAAAGTCTAAGTAACAAAAATTTTGCAAACTAAAATTGAAAACTGAAAACAACGAAGTAGAATGTAGAAAAAAATGTTTTAATGCCCATAAATTCAAGAAATGACCTTGATTAGGGACTCATTTTCCCCTGGGTGAATGGGTCCTAGTTTAGGATTTGAAAAAAATGTTTTTACAAGTTTTTGAGTTGATTTGAGTGGTTTCCATATTCTAATTTAAAACAGTGAGTTACAATTTAATTTTTCTATGAAATTAAGGTTGAATGCAAATGAAAAATATGACAAAATGAAAAACTAGGAGACCTAATTTTGTTGGAATAGTGTGCCTCAATCTCACAGGCTAAAACCTCTAAGTAAGCATGGTCACTGTGACTGTTGAGATGTCTAACCGATCTGCTAGTTAATCCTGAACTATCACTGTGACCTCTGGAATGCCTTGGTGATCGGTATAATCTAAACCTTTGACATAACCTTGGACAGTCAGAATGATGTCTCCGTGACGGTATAAAGTTTGGCTGATATCGACGTGACCTTTGGTCTATCTGGCCAATGCAGTAATCGGTATAACTTGCTCTTATCAGAAGCTGTCTTGCCGACAAGTTGGTGTCTAATGGTTGTTGGGGAGACTCATGGTGACTGGAGTTATCGGGGAGAGACTTGAACATTCAGTATAACTCATCTCGACAAGAGATGTCTCGCTGATGGTTATACACTTGGAGTCATCGGAGTAACATGAAGACTTGGTAAGAACTCTTGGTGATAGATGATTGTCTCGCCGATGGTATGGTTGTTGTCAATATGACTCTTGGCGAAGGATGGTCTCAGGGTGACTTGAAACCTGTGGGGTGAATCTTAGCGACAACCTAAGTCTTGTCGACGGATGTTCATATCGGTATGACTTGAGGGCTCGTTATGACTCATAGCGACTAGCAATTTTCTAGGTGATGGGTCTACTGAGGATATCGGTGAAAGGTCTTACCGATCTTGCCGATAGAATAAGTCTTTCCAACGGGTGTATTGGACATCGATATGACTTGTGAACTTGTTATGATCTCTTTCCGATAGCCTTGACTCTTGCAGATAGCGATGGATGTATAATCGGTCCTATGGCATCGGGGAGACACGGTTAGTGTCTCACCGACATGCGAATACATTTTGAATGCTTTTGACTGATTGGAAGACTATCCTACATGATGCAATTTGGACCTATCAGAGAAGGCAGAATGTGAACCATTTTCTATTGTGATCTAACAGTTGAAAACGAACTGATTCATAGAGGCAGTGAAGAACAAATGTATACACATATGCATTGGACATTCAGAAGAGATGTAGAGAGGAATAGAGTGAAGAGAGAAGGCCGAGTGGTTGGCTAAAAGGCCGAGGCCATGAGGCCGAAACAAAGAAAATAAGAGGCAGGGTTATGCTGCCGAAATCTCTCCTGATCAAGAATCGAATGCCATGGTCGATCTCTCGTGTCGATTTGTACTATATACTATTTGAGGGTATTGCAGCAGTGCAAAGACTGTATGGACTGATGGATTGATCAGGAAATGTAAAGGGGAGAGTTTGCTACTAGGTTGTATCCAAAATGAACAAGATGTAATCTCTGAAAAGGCTATGAGCCTAAAATTGTATTGTAATCTTTTGTTGCTGAATAATACAATGGCTCGAACTTTGGAGGGTGGGATTTTTTATCAGAAAGGGTTTTCCCCACGTAAATCTTTGTGTGCTGATTTTTGTCCTATCTTTCATCTGTGTTGGTTCTGTTTCTAGAATCTGTTATTTCCTACTGTTGAATTTACATGTGCTTCTCTTAGAAGGATTAATGTGGGAAATAAACTGTGTCTGTTTCCACTTTAGGACATAGTTGTACATGTCTTTGAGGCAATCTAATTGGAATTAAAGTTACCGAAGGCACTTCTGTTCTTGGAGGTTTCTCTGAGATGCCATAAATTTCCCTTACAATTTTGATGTGCAATCTTGATTCAATTTTAAAATGTAAATGAATGATGATGCAATGCTATGTAAATGATTTGCAAAATGACTGATTTTTTTGTATTTTTTAGATTTCAAGAGATGTAAAAATGCAATCCTAAAACCCTAAATGAAATGTAAACTTTAATGCAAGCTAAACAACCCTAAATGAGATTCAATTCAATGCAATACAATGCAAATGAATGCAAAATCTAGATCTAGGGTTAAAATGAACTCCAAAAATAGAAAATTGCAATGATCAAACATCAAATTCACCAAAATGAAATGATGAAAAATAGGTGTGATGGGTTAATGAACCAATTAGGGACCTATTCTTCCTCAATTCATTAGGAAATGAGATCCACACAATGAAATGAATTACAACCCTTAGGTGAATCAAGTCAAAGTGTGAATCTACTAATTTCCTTTTTTTGCAAGGACGAGGGTCTGATTAAGCAACACTTTGGGGAGAAAGATTAAAAATAGCAGACTAACTCCAAAATGAAATCTATAACTTGGATCTAATAGATTAAGCTCAATACTAATGGAACCAGAAATTGAAATGTTGATCAGAGAGAGACAAGATGATGTTTACTAGTCACCAAAAGTGCTTTGCTAAAGTTAATCCAAGACTCATTTGCCCAGGGGAAAATGGGTCTTGAGTTAAGGTTTCTCTGCAACTTTCGGGAGCCTCTACTATAGATCTGAATCTCTCAATTTTCCCAGGTTTCAAGTTTGAAAAGCCAGAAATAAATTTTGTAATTGAGTTTCCATGAGATAACTACTTTTGCAACTTTGACAACTCCAATTTTGCTCTTCAAGAGATCTTCAAGATTTCTTCCACCTAAAATTGCAAACATAAATCAAGAGGGATTTTTTTTTGGTTTTGGTGAATGGGGGTTTGCCTTGGTCAAACCCTGTTTTGGTAATTAAACCTTGAAATGAAATGAAATAGCATGAAAGGAATGATGAATGAACAACTCAATGTCACAACTCACCAAACCCTTGAATGAACCTTGGGGTGTAAATCTACATCTTGCATGAAATGGATTCAATGGATGTGGATCTTGAATCTTAGATCTTGACTTGATATAATGCTTTGAATTCTTGAATGGATCATGAAACCTACATCATCATATTAGCTCCAAAAACATGCATGATGCAAGAATACTTTGATATGACAATTGGATATTGATTTCTGCAATAATTCTTCAACAAATCTACTCTTGAATGCCTTGAATTGCTCTTGAAAACTCTAGATTGCTTAGATCAAATTTTTCTAGGTGAAACATAGTGAAATAACCTTATATTTATAGATATCATTAATTTCTTGAAATTCGAATAACACAAGCCGACATGTGAATATAGATTTGAATGTGTTAAAATATTGCCAAAAACATAATTTAAATTTAGGTCTTAGGTCTAAGTGAGCACCCATTCGCCCATGGGTGAATGGGTCCTAGGTTACTCACCTAGGACACACATTGCTCAATGAGAAGTGTTATGTTTAGGCTTTAATGAATGCTAGGTTTCATCTTCGAAAAATGTTATAAATTAGGCTTGGATTTGAATTAAAAGAGAAAATTAAGGCAAATTAAGCTCGATTAGTTAAAGGAGCCCTAGATAAGTGTGAAAGTGTAAGGGGGTACACTTTACAACACCAAAATAATGCACATTTAAGTCCATTTTAATTAATAGGGCCCTAAACTTAATGTGAATATGTAAAATACATATTACAACACTAAATTATGGCATAATTAAGTTCATTTTAATATTAATTCCAAATTAGGTGTGAAAATTTAAAGGGATTCATTTTTCTACACCACAAAAAGTATTAAAGAACTAGTTTTAATTGATCTATTGATTCAACCCCCCTCTCAGTAGATAGTTGTGTTCCAACAACCAAATGAATTGATCTTTTTCTAGGTATAATGTTGTCATAGCCACCTTTTGCTGACTAGGAACATGATGCATATAAAATAACTATTCCATTTGGCATAGCTAATTGGTTGGATCCTTCCCATCAAACTTTCTCATATCCAACTTGGGTATGAATTTCCTTGGCATAGGATTATTAAAGGAATGATCCTTCTTGAAATTAGAGTCAATCCCATGGAATTGATGTAAAAAAAAACATTATCTTCTTCCTTACTATGTGAATCTTCACCCGTACACTTCACACCTTGAATAAGTGATTTCAATTCACTCATAGCCTTTTGCATGCCACTCATCTTCTTATCTAATAATGAAATATCACCCTTGACTTTTTTGATTTCATCATTAGGATTCATATCCTAAATTTCTACCTCATCCTTATTTGAAGATTTCCCTAGTTTGGTACCATTATTTTTGCCTCTTGTTGCAGGCCTTGTCATGATGGTAGAAACTGATTTTGCAATAATCACACAAATAAATTCAAATGAATCTTTTTTTTTGTAATTTACCAGGGCCTAGGTTGTATTCTCAAAAAAATTCCCCAAAATTTGGTATTTTTTAGCCTTGAGAGCAAAATTGTTGGAAACCCTAATTTTTCAATAACCACTTATTTCTACTTCAAATGTTCTATAGTTTAGACTGTAGGCTCCTCTATTAATTCTTCAAAACCCTTAGGAACCAATTCAACAAGATTTGGGAGATATGCACTTTATAAATAAATTGGGAAGAAACCCTAATTCTGTAATAAATCACTTAATTCATCTCCAATTCCTTTGAAATCGGGATTGTATGTTCTTAAATATGTTCTTCAAAAACCCTTTCAAAATCTTTTTTTTTTTTGCTAAAATCTAGGAGATATATGTTTCACAAGATGACCTCCAAAATTGACAAAAATGTCTTGTTGTCACGATGTCAAGATCATGCTTTGATACCACTTGTAATGAAATAACTTATAAAATAGGAGAATATGATAGAAAATATGTTGCAAATACTTGATAATAACTAAGAATAACAAACCCCTTCGAGGGGGCAAACCTCCAAATATCTCCAATGAGAACGCAATTCACAATATGATCATGAAATAAGACTCACAACCTCCTATATATACCTATTTATGCCTAGGATATCACCCAAGCTTCCTTAGATAACCCTATATAAGCCTTAGGATGAGAAAATTAACTAAATAATAATAATAATAATATGACTTCATTAGGAGTTAAGATAGCCATGAGCCGACTATTCATAACCCGATGTACTCTAATATTAAGGGCATAGCATAAGGTGAAATATGACACATATTGTACTCAATTTGAGTACGGCCATGGAATGGATAGGGAGGTCCAATGTGGCATCTCCAAATTAACTGGATTGTTTGGGAATAACTCAGACTTGTGTAGCCATGTGGAGAAATAACCTTGTACATATAACCATTCAACACATGTCAAGGGTATCTACTCAATGTATATATTTGAAGCACAACATAATCATCCCAACGGGGTCCAATAGCATAAGGATAAAATAAGATCTATATATTTTTTTTATAAATCATTTCTTCCAAACATCAATAATCAGGATTACATTTAATCACAACATAAATAATGTGCATCATTGAACTAGAGCATAATGATAAGGAAATCATGTAAATATACAAAATCTCAACAATTGACATGTTGAGGAACCTCATCTCGAACATGCAATGGTTCATACACACCATTTAGAGCCATAAAAAAATCACCACAACAATCATGAGGAAACATTGAAGCTAAAACACTAATCGCACATTAAGAATATGCAAATGGGAAGGGCACTACATAGCTTGTATTACTTACTTTCCTATACCCTCAAGATCTTCCTTTTGAACTTCTTTTCCTAAGAGAATGGATTTCAATAAAGTCCACAATTATTGGAGAAAAAAAACATTTTAGTTAGACCATAAAAAGATCTAAAGGGTGAATGTGGATATGATCTCATGGTCAAAGTGTTGGGGTTCTCTTATGAAAACCCAAGTTCAAATCTCCAAAGAGGTGTCTAATGGTGGATTTCCAAGTGGTCACTCTTAGTCTTCCATCGTGACTTCTAATGTATACATCTAACCTATAATCTAAGTTGATCTTTGAATACTAGCTTAAATGGTGTCATTAATGCCTCTAAGAGTGTGGTTGGCCACCCCAATGTAATTGTCACCTCTTTGTGTGTGGTGGGCTGCCCAATTGTAATTGTCATCTGTTAGTGTAGTTGATCACTCTAATGTGGTTGTTGCCTCTAAATATATGTGTGATCTATCATCCCTTTGTGTGGGTTTACCTTCCCACCTAAATTAAACTCTTGCTGAAACTCAAATGATTTGTAAAATTTTATGTTGAAATAAGGGGTCCCACTTTAGCCTCCATGAATATGGGTTGAGCTAAAAGTTCCACCAAACCAACAAATTTTTTATCTAAAATATTATATATAGAATGACAAATAATTGTCACCAAAAGCTTACTTCTAAGGAGAGTCAACCGTTAGCCATGGTCAATGGCAAAGCATGTAAAATGTGTGCCAACCACTTTGGAAGGGTCGCTGCTCAAAACGTGGCAAAGAATGAGGTACAATCAGCACGACAACTATCTCCAATGTTGGGACTACCACTGTGACAATAATTTTCTTATAAAATTCCTTAACGCCATTATGAAAACATCTCACTCTAAGATGCCACCGTTTCGGTGGGACCAGGGTCCCACTTCTGTCCCGCATTCTGACTCAGCCCCATGACGTAACAAGTGACGTCATCCCCGCCTAACGTACCAACGGGGTCCCGCATCGGTCCAGAAAATTTCCCCATGCTCGCCCGTCCGTTTGTTGTTGGTGGTGGGCCCCGCCTGAGACTTTATTGAATAAGAAGAGTAGGCGAGAATAGGGGGAGGTCATATGCGGGGCCAGTCACACCAACAACTTTAAAACTCCGTTTTGCTGGAGATGTTTACGAGGGAACCAACGGCAGAGTGGCTGTTGTTTTTCAAGTTGATGAAAAGGATGTTTTTTATCCCGTTAATTAAATAATAATAATAATACTGTCTATGGTTTCTAGATTCTCTGTTTCTCACCCTCCGTTCAAACAAAGGATCTCTGGAATTGTTAAAAGACCGGGCAACTTTCTTGGAGATCTTTATTTTGCCGTACAAAGCAAGAAAAAAGCAGGAAAAGTTCAAACCAGATCTGCGGGTCCCTGTCAATTGTAGCGCTGCCACGCTGGATAAGTACACACTTTTGTCATTGCCAGCTAGACTTTCCTATATATCGTATCATGTTACGTTGAATATTTGGAAACTTGTTTGGTGGGTCCCACCCCCACTCGCACTACCAATCCCGATCCCACTTCCACTCTCATTCCACTCCCAACTGCCATTTTCAATTACATAACAGCTTAAGTTTGTCAAATCTCAAGTCCCCTTCCGGGCCCACTTCATGCAACCCCACAATACCACTTACGTACTTAGTTCTTGCATCTCCTACTTCCTCTCACTTTCCTCTTAGTGGCCTAGAAGGGGAAAACCCTATAATTCTAGTTAATTAATATTTTAAAAATACTTATTGCATGGGTATTTTGAAGGTTGTAATATTAACACTATTTTTTTTCTGATTTCGTGGCAAACTTCGTGTACACCCCCCACTAAGTCGAGGAATGGGTGCAACACCACTTTGAGTGTCTAACCCGATGGGACATCAAGTGGGGCCCAACACGAAAGTGGTGGCTAGCCCGAGGGAATGGAGGTGTGAGAGGTTTTAGTTTTATAATGGTGTAGTTAAAACTTTGAAAGCGAAGTAGATGTGAGAGGTTATAGTTTGACTATGATGTGATTCTAGAGTGTGGTCCAAATAGATTGCGGAAGAAATTAAAACTTTGAAAGCAAAGTAGGTGTGAGAAGTTTTAGTTTGATTACGATGTGATTCTAGAGTGTGGTCCAAATAGATTGAGGAAGAAATTAATTCCATAAGATTATAGATTATAGAAGTAGGTGTGAGAAGTTTTAGTTTGAACATTTATAGATTATAAGTGGAGTAGATGTTAAAAGCTTTGATTTTGTTATGGTGAAATTAAAGTCTTAAATGAGATGTGATTGATTATGTGTCAGATTTCACATAAGCATATGCAAATTGTAAGTGAAATAAGTGTGAGGTTTTAGTTTTATAATGGTGTAATTAAAAGTTTGAAAGTGAAGTACGTGTGAGAGGTTTTAGTTTGATTATGATGTTATTCTAAAGTGTGGTCCAAATAGATTGTGGAAGAAATTAATTCCATAATGTGTGAAGTATGAGGTGGTTGTAATTTTCAACTAGTTTATATGTATGCACCAATCATTTATGAATCCAAAAATATTAAATGTATTTTTTTTTGCATTGATCATTGTCATGACATATTTTTATATTTGATGTATGTATATAATCAATTACATGCATATAATGAATGCATGGTGTTTTCAATCTTCATCCCATGACTTCAAAAGATTGATCCTTAACTAGAAGAGATTTTACATATCCATGTATTATAGATGTTTTTACATTCATTGATGCTTCACGAGGACTTCTTGATAGCTCTTCTTTATTTGAAATTATTTTCTCACCAATAATATCTTTGAATTATACCATCAAAAGAGAAATTCTAAATAGTGTAATTGTGCATTTAGATTTACAATAATCAAGTTTTTTGTCTACCATTATGAAATCAAGGAGAATATAGGGTGGAAGTATAAAGGTGTGTCCCATTTTTTTGGCCTAAATGGACCACAACAATCAACACTTCAAAAATAAATAAAAATTCTCTCAATTATAACAAACAAACTATTAAGATTTTGAGGATAATATAAACTAATAACTCGTAATATTTCTTACATAGATTTTATTTCTAATTTCTAAACAATTATAAAATATTTTATTTTATTTTCAAAATTTTGTTAATAAAGTTTTTTAATACTTTATAGTATATTTTAATGAATTATATCTTTATGTAACATATAACTTGAGCTAGAAATAACATATATTAATAATTTCTTAAACTTAGATCACTACCACTAATACCTAGTGCAATTTTTTTGTTGCATATTTTATTCATTATCAAATTTTAAATAATTAATTTAATTTAGTCATATTTTTTAGAACTGTATTATTATCTTTTTTCCCACATGTGTCAAGTAGAGGTTTGTTTTTTAATGAACTTATATTGATTAGAAAATAGAAAAAATATTATAATAAAATAAAATAGATTAAAATCTATATTTTAAGAAAAAATATTATAAGGGATAATTTCATTCAAAGTTTTGTGTTATAATGACTTTGTTTGATTGTCAAAATATGATCAATATCAATTTTTTAATCCAACAAAAAGTTTCAATGTGGTTTGGAGGAAAATGACTATCACTTATGTGCCTTGATACTCAACAAGGAAAGATATGGGCCCTTGAAGACTAGCCCTTTTATAATTTTTTGAGAACTTACATCAAAGCATAACCTTCAATCAAAAGTCCTTCCCACATAGATATTGGAAGGCCTTCATTTGAAGGTGGATTCTTTTAAGGAAATTTAATTTCATGAATTTGAAAGTGGCCCATTAGCGAAAAAGACCTTTATGCTTTTAGCCTAAAATTTCCAAACCCATATAGCAAAATATTGAAAAGCTCCTATTTTTTATTCCATATTAAAGTTGCATTAAAGTGTTGATAGACATAATCTTTAGAATATATCCTAAGTCTTGGGTATTACAATAATTCATGTGCTTTATACAATGCCCCATAGTTGTTGCACACTAGAACTACCCCTAGTGGATCTACCTCTAAAGTAATACTTTATCATATGCATGCATAATGGGATTTCAAAATAGCTAAAATATGACTAATATATTACTTTAGTATTAGGGGGAATGGAGATGATATAATTAATGTGATACAAGTAGGTATTGGCAATTGGGACACATGCATGAAAGGGGTGGGTTGTTTATAAGTAGTGTTTCAAATCCTGTATATATCATTTTGAATAAGCCATTCAAATAAAATGGCATTCACTATGCTAGTCTTGATAGGGTGGTAAAACTATCTTTTTCTACACCATAATTTTGTATTATGTTAAAGCCTAATAATATCAAGGTAACCTCTGTAATCCTAACTCTAACATAGTTGAAAAATAAAAAGATATTCACACCAAGGTTGTGAAAGTTCAACACAATCCTACCCAAGTTTCCTAAAACTATGTATTAGACACCTTTTATTTAATTCCATGACCCTACCTAGAAGAGTCACTGGATATCTCTAAAACTCTTCCATTATAATTTAGATTAATATGTACATTATAATTGAGATGTTTGTTATTAGGGGATTCCTTTTTAGTATTGGCATGACAAGCATTTAGGGGTTGAAATGTATAGTTGCTTTTAATTTAAAGTTTTTGGTATGTTTTTCATAAATCATCTAAGATTTTTGTGTTGATGTTTTAATGTATGAAACATAAATAAAAATAGTTTTGATTCAAGTACGTTGGTGAGAGAAGTATCCTTTCTTGATAGGGTAGACATAGTAAGGGGATATAAAAATACAAAAAAATGTGCATAAGATACCTAGTGAAATTAGGGATGTATTTTTATTACACTAGTGTATGGTGAGGGGGTATCAAAAACATAAATTTGAATAGTAGAAATAAAATTAGGGGTTTTATTAGTACCTTGTGAATGCATGTGTCATGCCATTAGCTTACTAATTGAATTCCTTGGGAAGTATGCAAACATAAGTCATAGAGTTGATTGTACTCTTGGTGAGTGGGATGTTTAAACCTCTTAAATGTTCTTTCAACATGACTTTTTTGCACATGGCATGCATTCATTGCATTTCCAACTACAATAGATTGATACAAAAATTATTTATTATTGAATTAATTTTCTTACCATATTATAACATTACCATTCTAGCTTATGCTTTGAGGAATCTAAAAAATAATATTAATAATGGCTTTATGATTTTCCTTTCTACCATTATATGAGAGAGTGTGTGCATCAAACTTAGTGAACCCAATATTAGCAACAAATATAATATTGTTTTGCAGTTGAGAGTCAATATCAAATTGATCCATTTGATGTTATGCGAGCTCTAAGATGAAACATCTAGTAATTGACTAACATCCATGTATAATTATTACTTTGAACCTAAATTCTTGGAGGGCCTTTGTACTAATGAGATCACCAGCTCTTGCATAAATGCATTAATTGACATTGAATTAATACTCTATAAATTTGATGAAGCTACGGTTGCTTCTCTTTTTACTACAAATACATTGGTGTGAGATGAATATTCTACATTCATGGATCGTTAAATCTCTTGTAACTAATAAAATTTGATGGATGAATCAATTAGTCTCCCTTTTTTTGTTTTCTATCCTAACATATAATAATATAATTTAATTCTTATTTCTATTTTCTACTAGCTCATTCTTACTTTTTGGAATTATTTTAAAATGACTTAAAAAACATTACTCATCAAAGTATTCCTCTACTTAACAAATCTATATTATACTAAACATAAAAATAACAAAAAAATTATATTGTTATGTATTAAATGAAAATGCTTTCAATTAGTTTATAGTGAAATAACTTTGCATTGAATAGAATATGAAGATTTGTTTATATTAGAAGTAATTGCATAAGTAGTTTGCAAAGCAATAGATTTGAATTGGACCTACACATTGTATATGGAATTTATCTTTGTGTACTTTAGATTGTACTTTTCCTATCCATTTCATCTAACTTAGGTAAATGCATTATTAAATTCAAATTATCTAAGTTCATATTATAGTTTTTTTGACTCAAAATATATTATATATTTATAAAATCAAACATTCACATCAATTTAGCTTCATGCCTTTTCCCCTCTTCAATTTTTATTGTATGAAACCATATGCCACCAATATTCATATATTTTTTCATGGGGCTAGTTACACACATAATTCTATTGATTGATTGAAAAATATTAAAACCCATATCATTTTCCCTTATGAAGGGAAAATAATGACCTAGAAGTATACCCTCCCATTTACTTCATGAGTTCCTTACAATAATAAAAATAACATAAATGACTACCATCATCGTCAACATATTTATAAAGACTTCATATTATACTAAACATTTAAATAACTTAAAAAACATTGTTTTGTATTAAATGGAAGAAAATGCAAGAGTAGTTTATAGTGAAATGTCTTCATATTAAATATTGTTTATTAGGAAAAGTGATCCTAGATTCAATTAGGTTGATTAGAATTATCTCCTTATCACTTGACTAACCATTTAATATAAGTGAACTAGGGTTTTGATGATTAGCTTGCTGCCACAATGGAGATCCAATCCCCTAATGCTTTGTGTGGATGAAGAATTTGATTTGTGATTTAACAAGTCTATTTGACATATAACCCTAGATTTGAAATTGTAATTTATCGAACAAATGAAAATAGAAAGTTACAAAATTGACTTGGATATGAGAAGTGATAATAAAGAGGAGCTTGTACTATAAATTTTATCATGAATTGGCTGGTCTAGGGTGCAAGACATCCTAAAGTACATTCCTTCTATTCCAGATCTACAAATTCTAGATGGTAGGTTGAGATTTGTACTATGCTTCCTTGGACTCTCATTGGCTAAAACCTTCAAAACTAACCTATACACATGAAAATGGGGGAATGGGTTGTATTGTATAGGGGATTTCCTAAGTCAAACCCTATGTTGGTATTCCTACCTCCATGTACAATGATTGATGATGATCAAGTGATGTAGGAGCATCCAGTGGTGTAGGGAATCTTGCATCACCCAAAAAAATGTTTTTCCTTATTTTCTTTGGTTGTTTTGAGTCCCATGATGGCACTTAAGGGGTGTAAGACACACATAAGTCAGAAAAGGCAAAAACTAGTCACATACTATTTTTAGTAATTTGGCCTAAATGAGCTTGTATGGACCTAGAAATTTACCCCAAGGAGAAGAACTGAAAAAAATTTCCAGTCACAAAAGAATCATCTCAATACATTGTGCAGTTTAGGAGATATTAAAGTTTCCATCCTAAGAAATTTCTCCAATGTAGCTTCAAATTCAAATATGAAAAATTTAGAGGCCTTGAAACAACTCGAAAAGTGGATGAACCAATATTTGTTGATTCAGTGTTGTATATTTCTTTGAGAGCTTTCCAACGATATGTTATAATAGCAAATCAAACACCCGGATCAAAATTTATGGCCCCATGAAGTTGCCTCACTAAAAAGTGAATTTCATTAAAATATCTTCTTAGGTAAGAAATTGAATGGTGGGACTTTACAAAAGGGAAAGTTACACTTTCTAGAACATTCTAGGGTAGTTATTGGGTGAAATAAAAAGTGTTAAGTTGAGGTTGTTGAAGGTGGCTCCATTAGTGCAGATTGTGGCTCCGAATAATATATTTTGTTTTCAAAGTTGATTTTGTTGTAACGAATCAAGCCCATGAGGCTATAGCATTGTAAGTTTTGAATTTATAATTTCATTTTCTAAAAATAATTGAAAGTGAGTTATTTTTTGTCTCACATCTTTTGTGTTGGTATCTATTGTTGTGATTTGTGTGGGTTTCAAGTGGTGTGGCCTTCATCAAGTGGTGTCAGAGCATGTTTTCTTGAGTGTGTAAATATATCACCGAACGAGAGAAAATTTGCACTAAGACTTGTGGTTGTGGGTTTATGAGAAAAGTGATCAAAATGCCTCCATGAAGAAACCGTGGTGGTGGAAAAAATGTTATTGTACCAGAAGAGGGTTTTAAAGCCCTATAGAGACAAGTTCAGGCATTGCAAGAGGAGTTGCGTCGAGGGTTTGAGCCAAGAAGAGGAGATGAAAGTGAAGATGAAGCTAAAAATGAGGAACAATTCTAAGAAGAACAAGATGCAGTAGATCCAGAGCAAGTTAGATTATTTAAGGCCATCTCTAAGATTGGGAAAAGTCCAAAGATCAAAGTTTCTACATTTTTTGGAAATCTTAACATAGAAGAGTTGATTGATTGGATCAACAATATGGAGTACTTTGATTATGAGGAGGTGGAAGATCCTAAAAGGGTCAAATTTGCAAAGACTAGAAGCTAAAGGGTCATGTGAATATTTGGTGGAAAGAGTTATAACTAGAAAGAAATCGAAGAGGAAAAGAGAAAATAACAAGATGGGATTGTATGATGGAAAATTTAAAAAGAAAGGTCATTCTTGTGGATTATGAGATGGATTTGTTGAAGAAGATGCAAGGGTTGAAACAAGCGAGAAAAGTTGTCAAGGAATATATAGAAGAATTCTACCATGTCTTCATTAGAACAGGTCATTTTGAGGCCAATGAGGAGAAATTTTTCTGTTACATAAATGGGTTGAAGCTGAGTAGTCAAGAAGATTTGGGTCTAGTAAGAATGCCTACCATTGAAGATGCACATCAGTTTGCTTTGATGGTAAAAGAAAAGTTGAATAAAAGATTTGAAAGTAAGCAAAGAGGCGGGGGTCATGGTGAAAAGACTAGTGGACAGTCATATGGAGGTCAAAATGAAGATCAAAAGAAGGGTGAAGGATCTAGTAGCAGCCATGACTAGAAAGGAGAGAACACCTACCATCCTCATGATTAGAATAGTGGAGACCAAAGAGGAAGAGGAAGATTTGGATGCGGACCAGGAAGAGGAGGCTTTCATAGAACCTATTTCTAGTGCAAAGAAGGACATAGAGCCTATGAGTGCCCTCAATATCAAGGAATGGAAAATAGAAGACCTAAGTGTAATGCACGAGTTGCACATGTAGACGAAGATGTTGAGTCTTCACATTCTGAGGATGCAAAAAGAGGAGAGGTACTTGTTACTAGAACAACCTTGCTGAATGAGGAGAAGGAAGCAACTCAAAGGAAGAATTTTTTTTACACCAGATGTAAGTGTGAAGGTAAAGTTTGCAATGTTATTATTGATGGAGGTACTAGTACTAATAACCTTGTTTCAGAAGAGATGGTTAGTAAGTTGCAGTTGGAGAGAAGAAGGCATCTAAATCCATACCAGATTGCTTGGTTGTAGAAGGACCATAAAGCTTTGGTAAATGAACAATGTCTGGTAAAGTTCAAGATTGGAAATTACCATGATGAGGTATTGTGTGATATTATTCCTATGGATGTTTGTACATGTTGTTAGGAAGACCATTGATAGACGAAAGCAATACATGATGGACATTACACAACACCCATATTATTTGGACAAAGGATGGAGTTTTTCATATTGCAGCCCGAAAGCAATCCTAAAGAGGTGCTGTATGCAAGAATGTGGAGAACTTGTTTGGTTGATGGAAGAAAAGCCTCATGATGATGTTTTTCGCACAACAACTTAGGAGATAAAATATACATCCCATTTCTATGGAAAAATCTCTATTAGCAAGCCCTCAAGAGATGAACCCTGCACCCTAATAATGTTAGGTCTTGACAATGCATAAAACAAACCCAACTACAAATGTGAAAATGTTGGTAATCGAATGATCTTTACTACAAGTAAAACAATAAAATCTAACCTATCGCATCTAGTATTTCATGATGATACTTCAATCCCAAATCTAACTCCAAATTTATGTAAATAACAAAAGATTAGGGTTTCGCAGTAGACTTCAAATTTAATCACCCTAAGAGACAACAATGCAAAATTATGAAATACTTGAAATGAATCAACTCTAAACTAATTCTAACCCGTAGAGCAAACCTTCAATCTCACAGAAATAGTGCAATCTTCTAAGGTATTAAGATTTTCAGATCATGAACATTCATCCAAGACAACCCAATTGCAATTGAAATGAAAAAATATCCACAATTGAACTAAGCACAATGAATATAAAGGTCCAAGCTAACTTTTCAAAGCAACTACCAATCAACTAGCTACAAAAAGTATGGACCAAGGATTGTTGCAAACACTTCAAGCATCAAATAATAAACACCATTGAATCATATCTAACATACATCTATTAACCTTGAGCAATTTTAAAGATAGAATCATAAGAACCATGCAAGATAAATCAACACAAAAGAGATCACCAAAAAATAATAATGTCTTCAATTGTATTGAGACACCAAATTTCAGCAACAATTCCAATGTTTTGTTACAACACTTGCTTAGAATGACCTAATTTCTACCTCTTCTCTACTACTTAATTCACTCTAAGAACTATCTGTATTTCTATTCTATGTTCTCTATTCTATATATTACAAATGAGGCAAAATGCCAAATTTATAGGAACCTCCAAAGCAAGTAGGCCTAGCAAGGGTTTACAATCATAAAATAGCCACAAACAAGTTGGCCCAGCTAATGTTTACAATAATAAATGGCCATAAAACAGGTTGGTCCAAGGAGAATTCAAAATAAAATAAATTAGCATTAAATGCTTGAACTCAATCCAGGTCGGCTTGGGATCTTTGATGCAATTCAAACCAATGCACAAGTTTCAATGGAGCCCTCTATTAACTGCTTCCTTCCATTCTTATCTTGAGCGCACCTCACCAAGTTGGCCAAGGGGTGGAGTAACCGGTATTTCAAATTTCCTTTCCATAGATTCAATTTCATCTCCAGAATTTCCTTGACAACCTAGTCAAATTCAGCCTGCACTCAACAAAAACCACCATTAATATCTATTATAACATGAAGATCAGAATTAGCCCATCACAAATAAAATATTCATTATTCAAAAAAATCTGAGAAAAGATCAAAATCAACCTAGAAACATTGTTAAATTGCTATCTACACAGTTCAGGATTTCAAGCCAACCACAGAATCTAGGCCAAAAAGGAATTGTGGGGAAATCTAGGCTAAGTGAATTTTTACGAAGAGGGCACAAAATCAACCAAAGATCATTAAAAATGAATAAAGGATTATAAAAATTGTGTAATTCATCAGTTAAAAGAATGGAATGACAAGAATTTATCATTAAAATAATCCATTTCATCCAATTTCCAAGTTCCACAACGCTTCCTAGAAAATCCAGAAAAATTCGGCCAGACCGGAATTCTGCAAAAAAAATGATACTACATAAACTTCAGGAAAATGAGGGGAAGAAGGAGAAATCGGGAAAATCCAGGATTGAAAAAAATCCATGAAGAAGGAAAGATTCCATATTTTCAACGCATTCCAGGAAAACAGAGGGGGCAAGGAAACTCGGAGAAATCCACCAGCGCAGAAAAATCCTGAAGTTGAAGGAAAACCTAAATATCAACAATCTAACACAATCTCACTCCAATTGATTGAAGATCAAAAATTTGAGGACCCTGGGCACAGAGTCAACTTAACCTGAACCTCCTATAGATATTCTTTGAATCCTAGGTTCATTCAAAAGAAAATTAAGATGCATTGGCGATGCCCTAGGCATGAAACCCTAAATTTTAACCATGAACACACAGAGCAAGCCACACAATGCCCAAACACACAAGAATTCAAACTCCAAGCAAGGCAACATGTACATACCATTTGATGAAGCAAAAATTGATCATGGCAACAACAGACAACAATCCGAACGCCTGAGCAAGCAAATCAATGAATCCAAATGCCCAAATCACCAAATCCCAAATGCAAAAGCAATACACAATGAAAGATGGGAGAAAATGGTGCAAAATTCACTTAAACATAACCACACTCACCGTGGAGATCGAACCAAGGTGCAATAATGAAGCCAACAAAACAAGCTGGAGAAGTTTGGAAACTCGACAAGACAACAGACTTCCAAAAAAATTTGGCCCACGTGGAATTCCACGAATACCAAAATTCCCAAACAACTGCATTTTAACCCTTCCGCCAAAGTATGAATGAAATCTGGGAAAATCTGGACAGGACAGAAAATCCTGAAATAGTGCAAAAACCCGAACTTGGCCCAAAACTTAAGATTCTCAATATGCAACTTAGGGGGATCACTTAGGCAAGAAAGATAAACACTTAAGTTCATGCCAAGGCAATGCAAATCTTCAAAATCAAAGGGCCAAAACCACAAGAGTGAAAGCAAAAGAGGGTCCCTGCTTTCAACGGGGCGTGTGTGTGAAAACTGCATAACAAGTTCCTAGAAGGTATGAAGCATGAGCATATGTGTTTTTCTTTGATTCCTAGAGTTGATATAGAAGATGATAAAGAGATACCCATAGAAGTTTCACCTTTATTGGATGAGTTTCATGATATTATATCTGATAATGTACTTGAGGGTTTTCCTCCAGTAAGAAAGATTAGCCATCAGATGGATTTGATTCTTGGAGCTAGTTTGCCAAATAAGGTAGCCCATTGGATGACTCCAACAGAGCATGAATAGATGAACAAGAAAGTACAAGAGTTGTTGCAGAAGGGATTGATTCATGAGCCCATGTGTGGTACCTACAGTGCTAGCACTAAAGAAGGATGGAGAATGGAGGATGTGTACAAACTCTTTAGCCATAAACAAGATCACCATCAAGTATAGATACCCCTTGCCAAGGATGGATGACATCATGGATTGTTTGAGTGGAGCTGAGTACTTCACAAAGATAGATCTAAAGAGTGGTTATCACTAGATACATATTATAGAAGGAGATGAATGGAAGAAAGCCTTCAAGACTAAAGAGGGCTTGTGTGAGTGGTTAGTCATGCCTTTTGGGCTAACCAATGCACCAAGTACATTCATGCAGCTCATGAACGAGGTATTGAAAGAGTTTTTGGGTAAATTTGTTATTGTTTATTTGGATGATATTTTTATTTTTAGTAAGACATTGGAGGAGCACCCAATGCATATCCAAAGAGTTTTTGAGAAGCTAAGGGAGGAAAAGTTGTTGATTAATTTGAAGAAATGTAGTTTTGTGAAGAGAGAGTTGGTGTGTCTAGATTTTTTTTGTCTCAACAGAGGGTCTTAAGATGGATCCAGGGAATGTGAAAGCTATATTCGACCTACACTAAGGAGTGCTACAGAGGTGAGATATTTTCATGGTTTGGAAAGTTTTTATAGAAAGTTTATCAAAGGTTTCAGTAGTATTTGTGCACCACTAACTTCAAAGCAATGAGATGGGAAAGAAAGGATTTTAAATGGACTCCAGGAGCAACAAAGAGTTTTGATATGTTGAATTAAAATGTCATAGAGCAATGTATTTTGGCACTTCCATATTTCAATAAGGTCTTTTAGGTAGATTGTGATGCTAGTGGCATTGCCATAGGAGCTATTTTGAGTTAAGAAGGTAAGCCTATTGCCCATTTTAGTGAGAATTTGAATGATGCTAATAAGAAATATTATGTCTATGATCAAGAGTTTTATACATATTTAGGCTTGAAGAAACAAAGCACCATCTATACCCAAAATAATTCTGATTTATATAATCGACCGCATCCATTCAACAGTCATGCCAAACCAAAGCACCCCAAAAACGGGCTGATTTGCAGAGCCACACTTTGTTCTTGAAGCCACAGATGGTTCCAAACAAAGCTGCAGATCCTGAGCAGCAACCGTTATCAAAACGCAAACCCGAACCTGGCCTAATGAACTGGTGAGCTTTGTATGGACCTAGATTTGTAGGTTTGAGATTGGCGGAGCCCACTTTGATAGGATGAGCAATTTTTACTCATCCACATGGTGTTAGTTTTGAGGAATTCAGCCAGGCATTCCATAGTCTCAAGGAGAGAACTTGATCAAGGGAGAAACATAGTGGAGGGATTAGCTTGGACACTTTGGTGAAGAGGATAAGACCACTGCCAAGAGCCTTAGGAGCCACACCGGCCATGTGTTGGCCACAGGATGGAATACTTTTGAAGTGAAACAGAGGGCAGTCATGCCTCTATTAAAGGAATGTTAAAACATTGATCAGATCAATCATTACTTGTACCTAAGAGGCCATGGGAGGATATTAGCACGGATTTTGTTCTTGGCTTGTTAAGGACAAAAAGAGGGAATGATTCCATATTTGTGGTGGTGGATAGAATTTTAAAGATGACACATTTCATTCCATGTCATAAGCCCAGTGATGTTCATATTATGTAGTTGTTTTTTAGAGAGGTGGTGAGGCTACATGGTCTATCGAAGAGTATAATTTTAGACAGAGATACCAAATTTATTGGTTATTTCTAAAGGACATTATGGAAGAAGTTGAAGATAGATCTGAAGTCCAGTTTTGCATACCATCCACAAACTGATGGAAAAATAGAGGTGGTGAATAGGAGTTTGGGTAACCTACTAAGATGCTTAGTAGGAGACAAGCCCAAGTGATGGGATTTGATTATACCATAAAAAAAAAATCTTACAACAATTATATCAACAAGAGCATTGATAAATAACCATTCCATATATTGTGTATGGGAGTATTCCAAGAACTTCTAAACTGAGAAAGATGAATAAATGAGAGAAGAGTAGTGTTGAGGCTAAATATTTTGCTGAGCACCTGAAGAATTTGCATGGAGAGGTAAGAAATCACATCAATAAGATGAATTCTTAGTATAAATCTAAGGATGATCAAAAGAGGAGGTATAAGGAGTTTCAGGTCGGAGATGCAGTTATGGTTCATTTGTGAAAGGAGAGGTTTCTAGTTGGTGCAAAAAACAAGTTAAAGATGAAGAATTTTGGACCATGCTGTTGGAATCAAGCAACACCGAGAGGGGGGTGAATCTATGTTGTGCAATTTTTAACTTTATTAATTTGATCTTCAAAGTACTTATAACATTCAACCAAAATAAATATGCATGAACATAATGTAAGCAACCACAAAACCATAACACAAGGATTTTCATGTGGAAACCTTGTTAGGGTAAAAACCATGGTGGATGGCCAATCCATAATATAATCTGAGTATACTCAAAAAGATTTTTATAAAATGGGAATGCACTTATATTCAGGTACACTACCTAGAGGTCACTACTCAAAATCAGAAAGGATAACTACCATACAAAAGTTTGGAATACTTTCAAATATTTGAATTGAGAAAGATAGCATCTACAAATGCCTAATTATAGTTTCGGTTAGGCTCAACAATCAAATTCTTCTCCTTCAGATTGATTTTTCTCTTCTGCTTTGTTTTGAATCAACTCGCAACAAAAATCCTTAATGCACAAGTGAAACTGTGCTTAATCGCTTTCTTGATCTTCTAAAATTTGCAACATACATCCACTCACATTGAACATATATCAAAATGATATAATTTATCACTTATATATATCCACTATAAGGGATTTCATCACTCCATGTTGGCTTCAACAAGATAAGCAAATATTCACAAAATATCGGCTTCAAATCATTCATAATATTCAATGTGAATCCACAAGAGTCAACCACAACATAGTGAGGACCCAAAATTAAGTGCTTGAACACAAAAACACTTAAGCTCAATAACTCCTCAAATATCCACGACACACTATATCCACCAAGTCGGACTTCATACACTAATGAATAGAAAATTAGACAACTGAACCTCTTAATTTACATCTAGATTGATACGAGGCAACAAGATTTGTAGATAACATAGATTATGCATCAAAAAGTACTCCCTGAGATTCACGACACAAAATAATAATATGAATCGAAGAACATAGATTTACTGGATGCTTTGTTCAAGCTTAATAGATAAACACTGATCTTCAATTTGTCTATCGGTATGAGAAAAATGCAACATGCCGATCGACTAGCTGACAAGGGTTGCCATCAATGACAAAACCATAAAGCATGTGCAGTGTCTCTTGCCAACAATCTCCCCCTTTGGATTTGATGGCAACACTTAATGAAAAATAACTAAGTGTCAGATCATTACCAAAAAAAATACATTGCCAACCAAAACTCAAAAAAGATCTCCAAAACTACAACTCCCTCTTAGATGAATATACATTTTTCACTATTCTATTCTCCCCCTTTTACATCAATAGAAAAGATAGGGAATCTTCATACAAAGTAAACAAAAAAAACTTTAAACTGCATATGTACAAATTTGTTTCAACAATTTACACAAAATTGAAAATATCTGCAAAATTGGTTTTCAACAAGTTCAGGATTGAGTCCCAACACTTCTTAAGACTCTCTAGAATAATTATGTGACCACAAAGAAAATAAGATTGCATCTCAGCTAATTCAAGGTTTACGGGGTCACTGACCACCAAAGCATCTTGTGCTTCCTTCAAAGCACTCAACATAGTTTCCACTTTTGGACCAATTAAACCTCGAAGTTCACAAGCTCTTCCCACAACTCTGTCATTTTAATGCTTTAGACTCTTTATTTTGTCAAGTAAAGAGATAACTTGACCTTATTGCACTCCAACATAAATAGTTAAAGGATCAAAAGCATCATAAATAGCAGCTAACTCTTTCTCATGATCCTTAACCTTCTTCTCCTTATCCTCAGTAAGTTTTGATAAAGAAAAACATGACTTATAGACTTTTCCACCTTTAGATAGAGCATTATGAACATTCTTTGCACAAATAGCTAACAAATATTTATCTTTAACTATCATACCTTTCAGACTACTGAACCTTTTGTCATCAAACTCTTTATGTACCTTGACCATAGTTGACTTCTCAAGTGACTCAAAATGAGTACTTACCAAATTTAAGACCTTCAGCTCACCAGAGGAGGAATTGGATTGATCTTTAACACGAGTAGGCATGATCTTCAATAGAATACCATATGCAAGATTCAATTCACTATCCTCAATGTGGGACTTCATAATTTCTTCCCTAGCCTTAGCTTGTGCAAATGATGCAACTTTCATTTTTTGAATTGGGGATAAAGTAGACAAATGAATAGGGGAATCTCCCAACTCAAGATCAAATTCTTCCTTTTTCTCATCCAAAAATATCTTCACTACCTCTGTAGTGTCTCTTGCTTCCATTGGAATTTCCTTATTTTCTTCAACCACCATTTCTTCGACCATAGATTTTTTCTTGTCATTTGGAATTTCAACCTCTTCAACTGACATCTCCTTTTCTTCAATTGACACAACTTTAGGAGCTTCAGTCTCCATAGGTGTTTCTGTATGATGCACATTAGGAGGAATATGAGTATCCTCAACTATAACCTCTTCATTCACTAGACCAAATGAAATTT
>VDFB02058242.1:767975922-768032459 GCA_007258455.2 Sequoia sempervirens
AACTAAGTACAATGAATATAATGGTCCATGCCAACTTTGCAAAGCAACTAACAATCAACTAGCTGCAAAAAGTATGGACCAGGGATTGCTGCAAACACTTCAAGGATCAAATCATAATCACCATTGAATTAGATCTAACATACATCTATTAACCTTGAGAAATTTTAAAGATAGAATCATAAGAACCTTACAAGATAAGCCAACACAAGAGATCACCAGAAAATCACAATGTCTTCAATTGTATTGAATCACCAAATTTCAGCAATAATTACAATGTTCTGTTATAGAACTTGCTTAGAATGACCTAATTTCTACCTATACTCTACTGCTTAATTCGCTCTGAGAACTATCTGTCTTTCTATTCTATGTTCTCTATTCTATATATTGAAAATGAGGCAAAATGCCAAATTTATAGGAACCTCCAAAGCAAGTCAGCCTAGCAAGGGTTTACAATCATAAAATAGCCACAAACAAGTCAGCCCAACTAATGTTTACAATAATAAATGGCCATAAAATAGGTCGGCCCAAGGAGAATTCAAAATAAAATAAATTAGCATTAAATGCTTGAACTCAATCTAGGTCAGCCTGGGATCTTCAATGCAATTCAAACCAATGCACAAGTTTCAATGCAACCCTATATTAACTTCTTCCTTCCATTCTTATCCTGAGTGCATCTCACCAAGTCAGCCAAGGGGTGGAGTAACCAGTATTTCAAATTTCCTTTCCATAGATTCAATTTCGTCTCCAGAATTTCCTTGATGGCCTAGTCAAATTCAACCTGCACTCAGCAAAAACCACCATTAATAACTATTATAACATGAAGATCAGAATTAGCCCATCAAAAATAACATATTCATCATTCAAAAAGATCTGAGAAAAGATCAAAATCAACCCAGAAACATCGTTAAATCGCTATCTACACAGTTTAGGATTTCAAGACAACCACAGAATCCAGGCTAGAAAGGAATTTTGGGGAAATCCAGGCCAGACAAATTTTCGTGAAGAGGGCACAAAATCAACCAAAGATCATTAAAAATGAATAAAGGATGCATAAAAATTGTGTAATTCATCAGTTAAAAGAATGGAATGACAAGAATATATCATTAAAATCATCCATTTCATCCAATTTCCAAGTTCCACAGTGCTTCCCAAAAAATCCAGAAAAATCTGACCAGACCGAAATTTTGCAAAAATAACAATACTACATAAACTTTGGTAAAACGAGGGGAAGAAGGAGAAATCGGGAAAATCCGGGATCGACGAAAATTTGTGAAGAAGGCAGGATTCCGGATTTTGAACACATTCCGGGAAAACAGAGGGGGCAAGGAAACTCAGAGAAATCCACCAGCGTAGGAAAATCCCAAAGATGAAGGAAAACCAGAATATCGACAATCTAACACGATCTCACTCAAATTGATCAAAGATCAGAAATTTGAGGACCCTGGGCATAGAACTAGCTTAACCTGAACCTCCTACAGATCTTCTTTGAATCCTAGGTTCATTCAAAAGAAAATTAATATGCAATGGCAATGCCCTAGGCATGAAACCCTAAATTTTAACCATGAATGTACAGAGCAAGCCACGAAATGCCCAAACACATAGGAATTGAAACTCCAAGCAAGGCAACATGTACATACCATTTGATGAAGGGAAAATTGATCATGGCAACAATAGACAATAATCTGAATGCCCAAGCAAGAAAATCAGTGAATCCAAATGCCCAAATCACCAAATCCCAAATGCAAAAGCAATACACAATGAAAGATGGGAGAAAATGGTGCAAAATTTGCTTAAAAATAACGACACTCGCCACAAAGATTGAACCAAGGTGCAATAATGAAGCTAACAAAACAAGCTAGAGAAGTTTAGAAGCCCAATGAGACAATGAACTTCTAGAAAAGTCCGGCCCAGGTGGAATTCTGCGAAGACCAGAAATTCCTAAACAACTGTGTTTTAACCCTTCCGTCGAAGTATGAATGAAATCTGGGAAAATCCGAATGGGGTAGAAAATCTCGAAATAGTGCAAAAACCTAAACTTGGCCCAAAACTTAAGATTCTCAATATGCAACTTAGGGGGATCACTTAGGCAAGAAAGATAAACACTTAAGTTCATGCCAAGGCAATGCAAATCTTCAAAATCAAAGGGCCAAAACCACAAGAGCGAAAGCAAAAGAGGGTCCCTGCTTTCAACGGGGCGTGTGTGTGAAAACTGCATAACAAGTTCCTAGAAGGTATGAAGCATGAGCATATGTGTTTTTCTTTGATTCCTAGAGTTGATAGAGAAGATGATAAAGAGATACCCATAGAGGTTTCACCTTTATTGGATGAGTTTCATGATATTATATCCGATAATGTACTTGAGGGTTTTCCTCCAGTAAGAAAGATTAGCCATCAGATGGATTTGATTCTTGGAGCTAGTTTGCCAAATAAGGTAGCCCATTGGATGACTCCAACAGAGCATGAATATATGAACAAGAAAGTACAAGAGTTGTTGCAGAAGGGATTGATTCATGAGCCCATGTGTGGTACCTACAGTTCTAGCACTAAAGAAGGATGGAGAATGGAGGATGTGTACAAACTCTTTAGCCATAAACAAGATCACCATCAAGTATAGATACCCCTTGGCAAGGATGGATGACATCATGGATTGTTTGAGTGGAGCTGAGTACTTCACAAAGATAGATCTAAAGAGTGGTTATCACCAGATACATATTATAGAAGGAGATGAATGGAAGAAAGCCTTCAAGACTAAAGAGGGCTTGTGTGAGTGGTTAGCCATGCCTTTTGGGCTAACCAATGCACCAAGTACATTCATGCAGCTCATGAACAAGGTATTTGAAGAGTTTTTGGTAAATTTGTTATTGTTTATTTGGATGATATTTTTATTTTTAGTAAGACATTGGAGGAGCACCCAATGCATATCCAAAGAGTTTTTGAGAAGCTAAGGGAGGAAAAGTTGTTGATTAATTTGAAGAAATGTAGTTTTGTGAAGAGAGAGTTGGTGTGTCTAGATTTTTTTTGTCTCAAGAGAGGGTCTTAAGATGGATCCAGAGAATGTGAAAGCTATATTCGACCTACAATAAGGAGTGCTACAGAGGTGAGATATTTTCATGGTTTGGAAAGTTTTTATAGAAAGTTTATCAAAGGTTTCAGTAGTATTTGTGCACCACTAACTTCAAAGCAATGAGATGGGAAAGAAAGGATTTTAAATGGACTCTAGGAGCAACAAAGAGTTTTGATATGTTGAATTAAAATGTCATAGAGCAATGTATTTTGGCACTTCCATATTTCAATAAGGTCTTTTAGGTAGATTGTGATGCTAGTGGCATTGCCATAGGAGCTGTTTTGAGTTAAGAAGGTAAGCCTATTGCCCATTTTAGTGAGAATTTGAATGATGCTAATAAGAAATATTATGTCTATGATCAAGAGTTTTATGCTATAGTTTAGGCTTTAAAGAAATAAAGCACTATTTGTTTCCAAAATAATTTGATTTATATACTAATCACCAGACCTTACAGTAGCTCAATAGTCAAGGAAAGTTAAATCAAAGGCACTTAAAATGGGTTGATTTTCGTAGAGTTATACTTTTGTTTTGAAGCATAGGAGTGGAAAGTCAAACAAAGTTGTAGATTCCTTGAGTAGGAGGAAAAATTTGTTAATAAAAATGCAAATTGAATTTGTTGGGTTTAATGAACTCAAGATCTTGTATTATGAGGACCTAGATTTTGCAAAGGCTTGGAGAGCTTGCAAGGAGCCTATCACTTTGGATAGGATGAGATGGTTGGAATTTACTATCCAAGATGGCATGTTGTTTTGAGGGAATCAATTGTGCATTCCAAGGAGTTCCATGAGAGAGAACTTGATCAAGGAGAAACACAGTGGAGGATTAGCTGGACACTTTGGTAGAGTTAAGACCATTGCTATTGTTTGTGAGAGTTACTACTGGCCATAGTTACAATAGGATGTGAATAATTTTGTGCAGAGTTGTAAAGTATGTCAAATGGCTAAAGGAACAAGTTAAAACATTGGATTGTATCAATCATTACTTGTACCTAAGAGGCCATGGGAGGATATTAGCATGGATTTTGTTCTTGGCTTGCTAAGGACAAAAAGAGGGAATGATTCCATATTTGTGGTGGTGGATAGAATTTTAAAGATGACACATTTCATTCCATGTCATAAGCCCAGTGATGTTCATATTATGTAGTTGTTTTTTAGAGAGGTGGTGAGGCTACATGGTCTACCGAAGAGTATAATTTTAGATAGAGATACCAAATTTATTGGTTATTTTTGAAGGACATTATGGAAGAAGTTGAAGATAGATCTGAAGTCCAGTTTTCCACACCATCCACAAACTGATGGAAAAATAGAGGTGGTGAATAGGAGTTTGGGTAACCTACTAAGATGCTTAGTAGGAGACAAGCCCAAGTGATGGGATTTGATTATACCATAAAAAAAAATATTACAACAATTATATCAACAAGAGCATTGATAAATAACCATTCCATATATTGTGTATGGGAGTATTCCAAGAACTTCTTCTAAACTGAGAAAGATGAATAAATGAGAGAAGAGTAGTGTTGAGGCTAAATATTTTGCTGAGCACCTAAAGAATTTGCATGAAGAGGTAAGAAATCACATCAATAAGATGAATTCTTAGTATAAATCTAAGGATGATCAAAAGAGGAGGTATAAGGAGTTTCAGGTCGGAGATGCAGTTATGGTTCATTTGTGAAAGGAGAGGTTTCTAGTTGGTGCAAAAAACAAGTTAAAGATGAAGAATTTTGGACCATGCTGTTGGAATCAAGCAACACCGAGAGGGGGGTGAATCTATGTTGTGCAATTTTTAACTTTATTAATTTGATCTTCAAAGTACTTATAACATTCAACCAAAATAAATATGCATGAACATAATGTAAGCAACCACAAAACCATAACACAAGGATTTTCATGTGGAAACCTTGTTAGGGGAAAAACCATGGTGGATGGCCAATCCACAATATAATCTGAGTATACTCAAAAAGATTTTTATAAAATGGGAATGCACTTACATTCAGGTACACTACCTAGAGGTCACTACTCAAAATCAGAAAGGCTAACTACCATACAAAAGTTTGGAATACTTTCAAATATTTGAATTGAGAAAGATAGCATCTACAAATGCCTAATTATAGTTTCGGTTAGGCTCAACAATCAAATTCTTCTCCTTCAGATTGATTTTTCTCTTCTGCTTTGTTTTGAATCAACTCGCAGCAAAAATCCTTAATGCACAAGTGAAACTGTGCTTAATCGCTTTCTTGATCTTCTAAAATTTGCAACATACATCCACTCACATTGAACATATATCAAAATGATATAATTGATCACTTATATATATCCACTATAAGGGATTTGATCGCTCCATGTTGGCTTCAACAAGATAAGCAAATATTCACAAAATATCGGCTTCAAATCATTCATAATATTCAATGTGAATCCACAAGAGTCAACCACAACATAGTGAGGACCCAAAATTAAGTGCTTGAACACAAAAACACTTAAGCTCAATAACTCCTCAAATATCCACGACACACTATATCCACCAAGTCGGACTTCATACACTAATGAATAGAAAATTAGACAACTGAACCTCTTAATTTACATCTAGATTGATACGAGGCAACAAGATTTGTAGATAACATAGATTATGCATCAAAAAGTACTCCCTGAGATTCACGACACAAAATAATAATAGGAATCGAAGAACATAGATTTACTGGATGCTTTGTTCAAGCTTAATAGATAAACACTGATCTTCAATTTGTCTATCGGTATGAGAAAAATGCAACATGCCGATCGACTAGCTGACAAGGGTTGCCATCAATGACAAAACCATAAAGCATGTGCAGTGTCTCTTGCCAACAATCTCCCCCTTTGGATTTGATGGCAACACTTAATGAAAAATAACTAAGTGTCAGATCAGTACCAAAAAAAATACATTGCCAACCAAAACTCAAAAAAGATCTCCAAAACTACAACTCCCTCTTAGATGAATATACATTTTTCACTATTCTATTCTCCCCCTTTTACATCAATAGAAAAGATAGGGAATCTTCATACAAAGTAAACAAAAAAAACTTTAAACTGCATATGTACAAATTTGTTTCAACAATTTACACAAAATTGAAAATATCTGCAAAATTGGTTTTCAACAAGTTCAGGATTGAGTCCCAACACTTCTTAAGACTCTCTAGAATAATTATGTGACCACAAAGAAAATAAGATTGCATCTCAGCTAATTCAAGGTTTACGGGGTCACTGACCACCAAAGCATCTTGTGCTTCCTTCAAAGCACTCAACATAGTTTCCACTTTTGGACCAATTAAACCTCGAAGTTCACAAGCTCTTCCCACAACTTTGTCATTTTCATGCTTTAGACTCTTTATTTTGTCAAGTAAAGAGATAACTTGACCTTATTGCACTCCAACATAAATAGTTAAAGGATCAAAAGCATCATAAATAGCAGCTAACTCTTTCTCATGATCCTTAACCACCTTCTCCTTATCCTCAGTAAGTTTTGATAAAGAAAAACATGACTTATAGACTTTTCCACCTTTAGATAGAGCATTATGAACATTCTTTGCACAAATAGCTAACAAATATTTATCTTTAACTATCATACCTTTCAGACTACTGAACCTTTTGTCATCAAACTCTTTATGTACCTTGACCATAGTTGACTTCTCAAGTGACTCAAAATGAGTACTTACCAAATTTAAGACCTTCAGCTCACCAGAGGAGGAATTGGATTGATCTTTAACACGAGTAGGCATGATCTTCAATAGAATACCATATGCAAGATTCAATTCACTATCCTCAATGTGGGACTTCATAATTTCTTCCCTAGCCTTAGCTTGTGCAAATGATGCAACTTTCATTTTTTGAATTGGGGATAAAGTAGACAAATGAATAGGGGAATCTCCCAACTCAAGATCAAATTCTTCCTTTTTCTCATCCAAAAATATCTTCACTACCTCTGTAGTGTCTCTTGCTTCCATTGGAATTTCCTTATTTTCTTCAACCACCATTTCTTCGACCATAGATTTTTTCTTGTCATTTGGAATTTCAACCTCTTCAACTGACATCTCCTTTTCTTCAATTGACACAACTTTAGGAGCTTCAGTCTCCATAGGTGTTTCTGTATGATGCACATTAGGAGGAATATGAGTATCCTCAACTATAACCTCTTCATTCACTAGACCAAATGAAATTTCTTCTGCATGCTCTTCTTCAAAAACAACATCAATCTTGTTCTTTAATAGAAATTCCTTCAGAATTCTCTCAGTTTCTTTTGCAACTTCTTCTGTCCTACCCAACATAAGCTTGTTTATCCTTGAATTTCTCTTGAATTCTCTTTTTACTTCTTTCAAGATTGACTTCATTTTCTCAATTGACATTACTAGAATTAGATTAGCAAGAATTTTCTCTCTCATCTACTCATCTTCAATTCTAGCACTGACTCTCCTCATCTCCAAAAAATCATACAATTCCTTAGGAAACTGTGCCATTATTTCAAAAAGAGTCATATTGAAATTGTTCAAATATTTTATTGTAGCCTCCTTAAGGACTCTTTGACCAACAATATCAAAAGTACCATACACTTCACATAAAGGCTTGAGATTTCCATCCTTAATTATACCTCTTTCAACTTCCTCTACAGACATACCTAGTTTCTCAGGCTTCATCTTCTTCTTTGTTTTCACCTTTTCATTGGAGGGATTGTCCTTAGTGACTTTTGCTACTTGAGTTCCCATATGCTTTATTTCTCTAGCTTCTTCATCAGATTCTATCTCATCATCTTTTGAGATAGCTACATACACTCTTACGCTCTTATCCTTCTTCCTCCTACCAAATACCTTGACTTGAGCTTTTGCAGGGACTGACTTCTTTGCATGATTGGATAGAGGTGCAAAGATCCTTGTTGATCTAGTTCAGGCAGAGGATACTGTCGGACTAGCAGATTCAATTTTAGCAGGCTCTTTTCCTTTTTCGGTAACTGCTTGATCTCTCTTCCTTCTGGCTTCTCTTGCTGCTTATGTAGATATGCCCATACTTTTTGCAAAGACTTCCACTTCTTTCCTTACTCTTCAAACTATCATTGGCTTATTTAACTACTCATGGACTTGCATGTCCTTTTCTACATATGTTCCAAACCTTTCTTTTGCGGAATCCATAGGCTTACTCAACAAATGTTGTGTATATAGTTCCAAGATTCCTTCCTCGACTTCATATCCCATTGGCATAATCCAAATGGTTCTAGGATCAACTAATTCCATTAAGCATTGATCAATATCCACCATAAAAAAATTGCCCTTAAACTTTTCAACAATAGAAGTAGGAATCCTTTCCCTTGCTTGCATTACATTCTAAAAGTTCTTCAGATATCCCCAAATTGTAGTTTTCCTAACTTGACTATCACCAAGGTTGAATAACATGTCTCTAATCTGAACAACTATAGGCTTATCACCTCTTTTCTAGAACACTTTCCCGACTCCTGAAACTTCATTCATGAAATAAAAGAATAAACACAACAACAGATTACTGTATTTAAAATAATTCTTTTTGTCTTTCTTTATCTTGCCAATATTCTCCATAAGCTAACTTTGAAGCAATTCACAAAAGTCATATTCTACATTCTCCCCTACCATTTGATAAGCTACATATATGGCAATACCGGATACAAAAATTTTGCTACTAGAGTGATATATCTTATAACCAATGACCATCGAGGCAAATTTCACATCCACATTGGTGATGTTATCAATTGTCATTGCTCTTCTATCAAATGTCAAACCACTCACATCAGTGACTGTCTGATTCTTTACAAACTTCAAAATCAATAAACCACTAGAAGAATTTAGACTTGTAACAACTCTTATAACTTCTTTTGTTATCTTGAAAGGCTGATTCAACCACATAAATTCAGCATGGACTCAACTCAAGATGTATTGGACCCATTCGCTTTCATCAAACACGGGGAATTTCACAAAGTGCATGAATTTGTTCTCTTCTATGGTTTTGAATTCAGGGTTAACACATAAATCCTCTCCAATAATGTGTTTGGAATATAAGTTCAACAACTATGAGCTTCCTAACTCTTGAATATTAGCATGAATATATGCCCTAATGTCTTCAATATGTAAAACTCCATACAACATAGATGAAAATGCACCTAAGGGCTCGGTCTCAACAGACTTGAAAGGGTGCCATTTGAATTTTGGATGGGGTCTATCCTTCACTTCAACTACTAATGGAGTAGCCACTTCAAAAAATTCACAGGTTTACAAGTTTTCCTAAAAAATACCTTTTAGCTGGAGTAGGGTTTGAGCTTCGAATTGCCTTCACACTTGAATTCTCCCAAATTTCTCCAAAGTTTGCTTTAGAGCTCAAAAACTTCTTCTCAAAATGCAAAGTGACAAATGAAAGATAGAAATGACCTTTTTATCACTCACACACCTAACTTTTTGACACAATAAATGCTTTTTCCCTAACTCATCCAGATGCCCTATTTTCATACACTATGAAAGATAGCTCTTATGTAGACCTTCAATTTTGCATAAACACTCTCTCCTATTGTTCAATAGCATCTGTAGATCACCAATGTAATCACTGCATTCATCCAAATCTTGGTGCCAATTACCGATAGGGAGTTTGAAAAAAATTCTTAACAGTTCCTCCTAGGCTAAAAAGCCTTAACTTAATTCCCGGAGGAATTGCCAGAAGCTAATTCTAGTGTTGCCTCACTTTCTGTAATAGAGGGAATCTTTTTCACCAAAGTTTTCTTCATTGATTTTTGATCTAATCTGTAGTAACTTTCCCTTTTCCTTTTACATGCTTCTGCATGTTTCTTCTTTGATTTACCGAACCTCTTATGCAAAATCTAGCAATGTGACTAGTTTTTTTGCAATTGTAGCACACCACATTTCTTTGTCCAAACCAGTTGCTCCACCGATTTTCTCTAGATCTGCATTGATTAGCAATATGGAAAAATCTATTTCATGTATAACATCTAACATCTCTATAAAAGTTATTCATCACACTTATGCATTCATTTGACTTATGACCATACTTGTTACAATTGAAGCACTAACTAGAGAATGATGGACCATTTGAATTCATTCTACTTCTACATTGAGCTGCCATATGACCAAATTTGTTGCAAGAAAAACAATAACCATTGAACCTGTGAGCATTACGTTGTCTTACTAGATACTTTCCAGCGTTGTTCATCTGATTTCCTTGTCTGATTCTCCTTTGTCTAGAATTCCTTTGTCCAGATCTAAAAATTTCTCCGTCCTCATATCCAAGACCTCGATTGTCACCATTAGTCCTCTAACTTTTAATCAGTTCATCAAGCTTGGCTGAGCTAACCTTAAAATTCTTGTATTAATTTGCAGTAGCAAGTTCATCTATGAGATCAACAATGTTCTTTTATGAGATCAACAATGTTCTTTTCAAGCTCTTCCTCATTGTGTTTGGTTTGTTCTAACTCATGTTCCAACTGAATGAATCCATCAGTAATTCGACTACATTCTTCATATTTCTCTTTCAGGGATTGGGAAAGCTTTTCTTCATTCTTATTTTTGTCTTCAATCTTCTTAGTCATCCTCATCATAATAGATTCCATCTCATGCTTTAGAACTATATTCTCTTTGGAAAACTTTTCACATTCTTCTATTTTTTCCTTTAGGGCTTGACTCAGCTGTTCATCTTTAATGTGTTTACTGTCATCCTACTTGATCTGATCACAAATTTCCCTTCTCTTCTCCTTGGACTTATTGATTTTATCTTTCAATGACTCAATGAATCTCTCAACATTCAAAATATTTTCTTTCAATTCCCAGACATTAGATTTAGATTGATCAAGATCATCTAGGGCCACCATAAGTTGTTGTTGAAGACTGCTTGAATCCATTGAAACACTTTCCAAGATCTTCCCCAAGCTGTTAAAATCCTTTCGAGGAACTAAGCTCTGATACCGATTGTTGGAATCAAGCAACACTAAGAGGGGGGGTGAATCAATGTTGTGCAATTTTTAACTTTATTAATTTGATCTTCAAATTACTTATAACATTCAACCAGAAGAAATATGCATGAACATAATGTAAGCAACCACAACACCATAACACAAGGATTTTTACGTGGAAACCCTGTTAGGGGAAAAACCACAGTGGATAACCAATCCACAATATAATCTGAGTATACTCAAAAAGATGTTTACAAAATGAGAATGCACTTGCATTTAGGCACACTGCCTAGAGCTCACTACTCAAAATCAGAAAGGATAACTGCCTTACAAAAGTTTGGAATACTTCCAAAGATTTGAACTAAGAAAGATAACATCTACAAATTCCTGATTATAGTTTTGGTTAGGATCAACAATCAAATTCTACTCCTTCAGATTGATTCTACTCTTTTGCTTTGTTCTGCATCAACTTGCAGAAAAAATCATTAATGTACAAGTGAAATTGTGCTTAATCTCTTTCTTGATCTTCTGATATTTGCAACATACATCCAGTCACATCGAGCATATATCAAAATGATATAATCAATCACTTATATATATCCGCTATAAGGGATTTGATTGCTCCATGTCATCTTCAACAAGATAAGAAAATATTGACAAACTGTCGGCTTCAAATCATTCATAATATTCAATGCAAATCCACAAGAGTCAGCCACAACATAGTGAGGACCCAAAAATAAATGCTCGAACACAAAAAAACTTAAGCAATAACTCCTCAAATATCTGTGACACACTATATCCACCACGTCGGCCCTCATACACTAATGAACAAAAAATTAGACAACCAAACCTCTTAATTTACATCCAAATCGATACGAGGAAACATGATTTGTAGGTAACATAGATTATGCATCAAACAATACTCTCTAAGATCCACAACACAAAATAATAATAGAAAATATGCATATGAATTGAAGAACACAGATTTACTAGATGCTCCATTCAAGCTTAACAGATAAACATTGATCTTCAATTTTTCTGCCGGTATGAGAAAAATGCAATGTGCGGATCGACTAGCTGACAAGGGTTACCATCAATGACAACACCATAAAGCATGTGCAGTGTCTCTTGCCAACACATGCAAGATCATGAAGAATCATGATTTAGGAAATGCATATGAGGTAGAGTTTCCTGATGAAATTCATATTTCACCTATGTTTAACATTTTAGATTTAACAAAATATCATGAAGGAGGAATTAATGAATAAATAATAAAAGCACAGCGGAATATTCTAGCACCTACTTCAGAAAAGGAGGAGATAGAAGAAATTTTGGATAGTCATGTGGGTAAAAGCACAAGAAATAGGAAATATGTAGAGTACTTGGTGAAGTGGAGAGGGTGACCTATTGAAGATTCATCATGGTTATCTGAGGCTAAGGTTAACTATCTTGGTTTCCCTCTAACTCCTAAGAAGTGACAACCCATCACTTTTCAAATTACCCTGGGTTTTTTATGCAAGACCATCTAGTGGTGTAGGGAAATGTTGCATCACCCAAAAAATTGGTTTTCCTTATTTTCTTTAATTGTTTTGAGTCCCATGATGGTACTTAAGGGGTGTAAGATAATCAGAGGCCAGAAAAGGCAAAAAATGGTCACTTACTATTTTTAGTAAGTTGGCCTAAATGAGCTCGTAAGGACCTAAGAATCTACTCCAAGGAGCAAAACTGAAAAACATTTCTGATTGTGAAAGAATCATCTCAATACCCTGCATAGTTTGGGAGATATTAAAGTTTCTATCCCAAGAAATTTCTCCAATGCAGCTTCAAATTCAAATATGAAAAATTTAGAGGCCTTGAAATAGCTCGAAAAGTGGACAAAGTGATCTTTGATGGGTTCAATATTGTAGATTTCTTTGAGAGATTTCCAACGATATGTTATAATAGCAAATCAAACACTATGATCAAAAGTTATGGCCCTGTGTAGTTGTCTCACTAAAAAGTGAATTTCATTAAAATATATTCCTAGGAAAGAAATTATAGGGTAGTTCTTGGGGGAAATAAAAAGGGTTAAGTGGAGGTTGTTGAAGGTGGTTCCATTAGTGCAGATTGTGGCTTCAAATTATATATTGTTTTTAGAGTTTATTTTATTGTAATGAATCAAGCCCATGAGGTTGTAGCATTGTAAGTTTTGAGTTTGTAATTTAATTTTATGAAAATAATTGAAATTGAGTTATTTTCTATCTCACATATTTTGTATTAGTATCTATTATTGTGATTTTTGTGGGTTTCAAGTGGTGTGGCCTTCATCATCAAGAGAGCATACCCTAGGTCGAGTAGAGGCTAGAACAACAATAATTGAATGTGTAGACATCCAAATTTGACCACTTCCATATGGTCAACTTCATCTCCTTATTCATCCCTTTAACTCATACACCTCATCCTCTTGGTTAGTATTAATTAAATCGCTCATTTAATTAATATTTCATGGTCTGCCTAAGGTCCCTAAAGTAGTTAATTCAATAATTAAATACTATTACCACCTTTTCCTCTCTAAATTAAATAAATATATCAATTTATTTAATTTAGTCATTTAGCCTTTTTGAATAAAATCAATTTAAAATTATTCCTTTTTCTCTCTCTTTGTCACATCCTCCATAATCCCTTTCTAATCTGGATTAATTTAATTAATTCATAATTAGGATGTGCATCCTCTTAATCAAGGATTAATGTCACATCCTTCTACATTTTCCGCTTGCCTCTAATATTTTATTAATTTTCTTAATCAAGTGTTTGCACAACCTTAATCAAAGTCATTAGCCACATTTAGCATCCCTTTTTAGTCAACCATTCCATTTACCTTTCTTAGCATTGACCATCTTTCCCATGTGAATTTTTAGGATGTGCATCCTCTTAATCAAGGATTAATGTCACATCCTTCTACATTTTCCGCTTGCCTCTAATATTTTATTAATTTTCTTAATCAAGTGTTTGCACAACCTTAATCAAAGTCATTAGCCACATTTAGCATCCCTTTTTAGTCAACCATTCCATTTACCCTTCTTAGCATTTTTAATTCACATTTATTCACCCTAGGTTCCCCTCTTCCCCATGGGAATTTTTAATTCACATTTTATTCCTCCTAGAATCCCCTTTTCCCATGCATCTTCTAGAATTTTTGACTTGTCACATCAAGTCACATGTGACAAACTCCCACCTTTTTGGAGACCCTCTCTTATCCACTAGATTCTCCCAAGCATGTGAATTTTTAATTCACATTTATTCTTCCAAGGTACTTGTCCTTCCTCCACATCATGTACCTCCCTTCCACCTCACTTTCACATCATCTTATCCTAGGCCATCTAACATTCCACATGTCAAGATGTGAGGGCTTATGAGTCCTCAACTCACCATAGCCCTACATCTTGACCTTGGTGGCTCAATCTCAACCATTGAATTCTCTAGAGAATTCAAATTTCTCTATAAATACCCCCTCTTCTAATGCATTTGGGGGACTTAGTCATTTTAGCATGCTTATGTTGTCATTTTGAGCATTCAATTCAAAAGTATTTTCACTCATTTAGCCAAGCCGTTTAGCCATTTGCACTTGCATCTAGTCATATTATCAATCTTGCATTTAGCCATCCAAGGAGCACACAAGGATCTTAAACATCAAGGGCCAACCAAGAGATTCATCAACATGGAGAAGGTATAAGCAATTGTATTATTTCATCTATTTTCTTTATGTTAATAATTCCTTAGGCTAATCTTTGAGGTGTCTTTTGTGTTTTTCCTTATTGCATAATAGTTGTTTTGCATCTTTAGAATATGATAAAACACTTAGGATCACATTTTTGGCATGCACAATGGGACCCACAAACGGGTTCCCCTATTTTACATTTGTTGTTGTTGAGATTATTTGTAGGTACAGGTCATGGAGGGGCAACTACGCCCTCCTGGTCACTGCAGAGGGGTGACTACGCCCTCCTATCCACTATAGAGGGGCAATTATGCCCTTCAGATCACTGTAGAGGGGCGACTACACGCTTTGGATCATTGTAGAGGGGTGACTATGCCCTCCTATACACTGTAGAGGGGAGAATGCACTCTCTGGTTCACTACAAAAGTACAACTACGTCATCCACTTGATTGCAAAAGGAAAACTACGCCCCAGTTTCATATTCTGCTTCTAACAAGTTTGCTACAGAGGGGCATATAATCCCTTTTCCATATTTTGTTTCTAACAAGTTTGCTACAGAGGGGTGGATATACCCTTTTCCATATTTTGTTTCTAAGAAGTTTGCTATAGAGGGGTGGATACACCCTTTTCCATATTCTATTTCTGACAAGTTTGTTGTAGAGGGGTAGATACACCCTTTTCCATATTCTGTTTCTAACTAGTTTGCTATAGAGGGGTAGATATGCCCTAATCCAAGAATTGTTTCTGACATTTTACTGTAGTGGGGTGAATTTTCCCTCTTGGTTACTGCAGTGGGGCAGATAGGCCCCAAAACAACACATTTTGGGAGGTAAAACGACCATTTTAGCTTAGTTTTTGCTCTAGTTTTTTGTTGTTTTTTGATCTAACCCCCTAACATTGTTTGTTGCAAGGATATTGGTGTTTTTACTATCATTTTACAACATATTCTTGTGTAATTGGTGAAGAAAGAAGGATAAAATAATTAACGTTTGCTTGTAGGACCTTCTATTTGCATAGATTTCCAAAGCTATCCTTGTTGTTTTTTATTGATCTAGAAACATAGTTTAATTAGGGGAAGTAATATCCATTGTTTGTTGTGTCTATCTTTTTGTGTTACCCAAAGGGGGCATTAGTTTTTTTCACTTTCCCCTTGCACTTTGTGTGAACCTAGGGAGTAGTTGGAAATGATTAGTGCTTTCTTTCTAGTGGGACTTGCTTGGGGATTTCATCACCCCAAGGGATGACTCCAACCATGCGTACCGACGGGGTATATAAAGGGGGGAGAGTGAAAGTTGTACCTCAATCTAGTTGCATCATAATTGGTGAAGTGTCGAAGCTAGGGTGATACCTAGATAGACGTGAAGAGTTGGTATGAGCCCTTTAGTATCTCACCAGGGTTACCGACTCACGCTTGTGATGGGCTGGTGTTCACAGTTGTGCCTCATGTATCGAGAGTATATTGAGGAATCCCTAGACACCTTGTGTATCCTAGATTAAGAACTTTATTGGCCATACCCTTAATACTAATCGTAGGATTATGCTTGTTTGAAAGTTCTTTCTTGTGAGAAACCAGTAAATTTTTTGACAATTTGGCCTTGTTGTTGTCATTTTAAGTCCTTTCCATAGTCATTTTCATCTAAACCAAGTCCCTATTCACTGCAGTGGGGTGAATTTTCCCTTCTATTTACTACAGTAGGGTGAATTTTCCCTCCTGTTTACTATAGTGGGGAAAATTTTCCCTCCTATTTAATGTAGTGGGGCAAATTTTCCCTCTTGAACAGTCAAAATCACCCCGTTTAGCTTTGTTTAGCCTCTAAACCACCATTTAATCATTCCAAACCTCTGTTTAATCATTCCAAACCTCTGTTTTTTCATTCTAAACCTCCAAACCTCTATTTAATCATTCTAAACCTTTGTTTAATCATTCCAAATCTCTGTTTAATCATTCCAAACCTCTGTTTAATCATTCTAAACCTTTGTTTAATCATTCTAAACCTTTGTTTAGCCATTCCAAACCTTCGTTTAGCCATCCCAAACCTCTATTTGACCATTCTAAACCTTTGTTTTTTCATTTTGAACCTTTGTTTGGTCATTCTGAACCTTTGTTTAACTATTCCAAGTATCCATTCATCCATTTTGAGCCCCCATCCACCTATTCTGATAGTTGTTCCTCTACTTCGGGTTATCACTCTCCTTGTTCCAAGCATCATTCATTTGTTTTGAGCCTTCATTCATCCATTCCAAGCATCCATCTCCTCATTTCAAGATTTGTTCATCATTCATCCATTGAAATTGGAAATTAAAATAATAAGTTACCAACACCAATATATTTAAATTTGGAGCCAAAAATGTTGGTCTAGGGCACATGGCACCCTAGACTAGATTCCTTCTTTTCAAAATCAAAAGTGTTAGGGGAAAAATATTAAATGCATAATTTGATTTCTCATGTTTGATTTTCCAAGAATTTTTATAAAATGGGCAATTAAATGTATAACTAGGAAAGTAAATGCATAATTAGGTCAAAACACATAGAAGGGAGCAAAAGCTAGTGTGAAATTATCAAGGGTGACAATTCTCGACACTATATTTAGCCCCCACTTTAGTGAAAGTATGATCTTATGTTCATGCTCACAGTAAAGGAATAAATATGCCAAAAATACAAGATAACATGAAGTTGAGGGGTGCATAATCACCCCAACTTAGGATCTCATTAATCCACAATGTTAAGACAAACATGCACATAAAACAAGAAAATATTCACTCACGCATAAGACATTCAAACAACAATCGATGAAGTGCATTTTAAAAGAATACACAAAGGAGACACATAATACATGAAATAACCACATGGAGGACACAAGTCAAACACACCAAAGACACATAGTAACATAAGAAGAACAATAAAACACAAACACAAGGGTTATTACTAAAAAGGAAATTGAGTTGGTAAGGAAAAGAGACCTCAGTCTTATATTTGTCTCAAATAACAAACATCGTCCATTAAATGTATTGTTTAAAAAAATTGTATTCTCATGCGGATGTAAAATCACTCATGAAATACATGGATCCACTAGCAAGTAAGGTGTGTTATGATAGGTGGCCATGTAAAAATTGTTAGAGCACAATGATCTACTAAGAGGGGGGTAAATCAGTAGATCTTAAAACTTTTAGTCTTAAACCCTTTTGTAGATTCAACCTTAACCTCAAATATGCAAATTGAAATACTAACAGATATAATAGTCACAAGCACAAGAGATATCAACACATAACATAATATGTATGTGGAAAACCCAAGATGGGAAAAACCATAGTGAGAAATGATGCTAGGATCTATTGTCCTAATCCAACCTCACAAGCTTCAAAGTTCAGTTACAATGTTTAGGACTGCATCCCAAGGAAGCAACAACTCCCTGTTTAGAAGATACAACTTCAAGCATGCTACTACACTCTATTCTCAACTACAGTTCAGTGCAAAATGGAGGCTACAACCTCACAATTTTTTTTGCAATATACTATGCATAAAATGGTTCTACATAACCTACAATGCATCAATTTAGTACATAAGCTCTTTTTCTCTCTCTCAGTTCTCCCTTACTCCACTGTAACTAGCTACATGAATTTTCAGATTTTTCTTTCTGTTATAGTTCACCTTCTTCTACATTTAGACACTCTCATTCATTTTTCATGTATCAAATAATTCCCCTCATTTAGTTCATATACATTGGAATCATTGTTAGGGTTTTTCCACTTGCAACCTACTTTCGTAAGTGTCAGAGCATTGAGCCGCACACATACTATCCAGCTTATCAGATATCACCATACCTTTGCATTAAGTTGCACAACATTTTATTCAAGTGTAGAGAATTTTCTAAGAATAACATTCTGTCAAACCTTAGAATTTGATATGCATTTAATGCATTCTTGCGATCATTCGATCTGATTCTAATCTCGATCACCTATGCAATTTATTCCACCACCTTGAAGATCAAATCTTCATTTAATTGGTCGCTGAGGTAGTTGGAAAAATTAATTCTTTCTCCTATGTCAGTTTTTAGACCACACCATCATTTACACTTGTCATAGCCATTTCAGATCTCTGCATTTGAACTCTAGTCATCAATCAACTCCTTCGCACCTTAATTGTATGATCAACATTCATTACTGTGTCTTTAAACCCTGACCATTGGATAATTGGTTGCTTAAACCATCATTGTTGATCTATCATATTGTATCATCATTGGGACTCCATTCAGACTCCCACCAATACAATCAAGTCACACTGATATGCTTGCCATGTTATCTAACTGGGCCCACAACCTACATGTCATCCATGCCATCGCCACACCATTTGAAACACCAATGTGAGATGAAATATTGAGAAATCATTCATTGCAATCTGTTAACCATTATCACACTCAGGTCCCACAATCAACATCATATTCCCATTGCTCAGTCACTAAAAATCCAAACCTCATAACCTCTTGTTGGAGGTTACAAAGTTCTAAAAACCCGTGACATGCTGACAATAGGGAGAACCTATGAAACTCCTTTTGAAATGACTAAGTCACTTTGATGAAAACAAGAACACCCAATACATCATTCCAATGTGGGGTCCACATGCTATCATCACATGTCCATGTCATTGCCATGTCATAGCTCTATAATGCACAACAATGATGTGGATTACCATTTACTCAATCCCATCATGCCATGTGTCTGTATCATCATTATGGTTGGGTCCCACATAGAGTGCTTCCTTACTCCTTATCATTCCATCACTTAGTCGCTAATTAGGGAGGTTTAAAAACTTGAGAACCCTGCGATTCCATTTACTTTCACAGACAAGGAGATTGCTAAGTTGGAAGGTTTCAAAAATTGAGAACCCTGTGACATACATTATGAAAAATTGGAACCCTGCGACTCCTTACAACTTTTTCCCTAGATCGAGAGCATGAACCAATGAATGAGGACATTTTCATTGACATCACAACCTACACAAAACCTTTCTAAAAATCCCTCAAGAAACCCAGTCACTATGCCAACAATCTCCCTTACATGATTTGCACTTTTGACATCAATGACAACATTAGTCCAACAATCTCCCCCTTTGGCATTGATGGTAAAAATATAACTGTTCGATTAGGCACCATTGAAACTCAACACCAATTTGATTAACACACTATAACATTGCAACTCCCCCTATGACATACATATCATCTCATCTGTTTGGCATCACATTTCTCTCCCTGAAGAAAGACTTCAATTTTGAACTCTACAACCATCAAGCCATTAGAAATGCTCCAATTTTGAACTTTGCAATTTTCATGACTTGATCACATTAATCTTAACTAGGGTTGAATAACTAATCAATGAATATCCCCCTAGATACATTCCCTATCACTAGAGATTAGTGATATGAGGTGGGAGAAACTACTCCCAGCTTTTGCCTCAGGTATTCAAACTACTCTGTAGGAAGGGGTTTTGTAAATATATCAACCACTTGTTCCTTGGTGGGAATATACTCCATGTTGACTTCTTTATCTGCAACCTTGTCTTTGATGAAGTGATACTTGATCGATATATGCTTTGTTCTGGAGTGCATCACTGGATTCTTTGAGATATTAATGGCACTTGAATTGTCACAAAGAATCAAGATGGGCTCATTGTACTCTACCTTGATGTCCTTTAATGTTTTCTTCATCCATAAGACTTGAGTGCAACATGTAGCTGTTGCAACATACTCTACTTCTGCAATAGAAAGAGTAATATAATCTTTCTTTTTTCTCATCCAGGAAACTGAGTTGTTCCCTAGGAAGAATGCTCCTCCACTAGTACTCTTTTTGTCATCCACACTGCCTGCCCAATCTGCATATGTATATGCTGTTAATATGAGATCTGTGCATTTGGGATACCATAAACCATAGTCAATAGTAGTTTTGATGTATCTAAAGATTCTCTTTACTACATTGATGTGTGATTCCTTTGGTTTTTCCTAAAACCTAGCTACCATACAAACTGTTTGCATTATATAAGGCCTTGATGCAGTTAGATATAGTAGACTTCCAATCATTGATCTATACAAAGTCTGATTTGCATCAGGTGACTCATCTGATTTAGTCAACTTGCAACTAGTAACCATGAGAGCACCAACTAGTTTACAATCCTCCATGCCAAAATTTTTAAGCATTTATTTTGCATACTTGGTTTGTGATAAAAATACCTTTACTAGTTTGTGTAATTTGAAAACCAAGAAAAAATTTGAGTTCTCCTAACATGGACATTTCAAACTCATATTGCATGTTTGTGGAAAATATTTTGCACATCACATCACTACTACCACCAAATATAATATCATCTACATAAACTATAACAATGATCATTTGCTTACCCTCATATTTGAGATACAAATTTCTATTTGCACAACCTTTCTTGAATCCTTGTCATTGTAGATATTGGTCTAATATTGAATGCCAAGCCCTTGGTGCTTGCTTCAAACAATACAATGCTTTCCTCAATTTGTAGACATAATCATCATTCTCTGACATCTGAAAACCTTTTGAATTCTTAATATATACTTCCTCTTCAAGGTTTCCATTTAAAAATGCAGATTTGACATCCATTTGATATACTTTAAAACCTTTATACACATAAAATGCAAGAAACATTCTAATAGCTTCTAATCATGTAACTGGAGCAAATGTTTCTTCAAAATCAATTCCTTCTACTTGTGCATATCCTTTGCACACTAATCTTTCCTTGTTTCTGACCACAACTCCATCTTCATTTAGCTTGTTTCTAAAAACCCATTTTGTGCCAATTATATTCTTACTTGATGGTCTAGGAACCAATTCCTAAGTTTTGTTCTTTTCAATTTGATTGAGTTCCTCTTCCATTGCTCTTAACCATCTTTCATCCTTACTAGCTTCATCAAATTTTTTTGGTTCAATCTGAGACAAGAGAAAAGTTTACTTGTTCCTTGTCCTTTGCAAGTCTCCTTCTAGTCTGCACTCCTACATTCTTGTCACCAATTATCTGATCTACTGGATGATCTTTTCACACATATTTTTTAGGAGCATGTTCAACCTCTTACTCATCTCTTCTTCTTGTTCTTCTTCATCAACTCGTGCACCTATGTCATCCTCCTCTGACTCACTTTCATGATTGTTTCTGCTAGGCTAACCCAGATTTGTACTTTCATCGACCCTGACATGTACTCTCTACAATTCTATGCAATCTCTTATTGTAACACTTATAAGCTTTGCTTCGGTTGGAATACCCCAAGAATATTACCTCATCACATCTTGACTCAAAACTTCCTAAGTCTTCATCTTCTCTTTTAATATATCACTTACTGTCAAATACCTTGAAATGGTTGACTAATGCAGGCCTACCAAACCATAATTCATATGGCATTCTACCACTATTAGATCTTATAAGTGCTCTATTCTAAATGTATATAGTAGTTTGTACTACTTTCCAAAATGCATCTACCAAGTTTTCCTCATTCAACATAGCTCTGGCCATCTCCTTCACAATTTTGTTTCTTCTCTCTACCATGCCATTTTGTTGTGGTGTTCTTGGGGTTGAATACTGGTGCTTGATTCCATGATCTTCACAATATTCCATGAATTCTCTTGACATGAATTCTCCACCTCTATCTGAGCTAAGACATTTGATTCTTCTCCTAGTCATATTTTCTACCAGCTTCTTATAACTTTTAAATGCTTCAAAATCCTTAGCCTTCTCCCTAAAAAATGTGACATATGCCATTTTGGTATAGTCATCAATCAACAACATGAAATATCTTTCTCCTTGAAATGCTCTTGTCCTTATTGGACCACATAGATCAGTATGGATTATTTCCAAGGATTTTATAGTATAGTAATCCTTTGTGGGAAATTTAAACTTTGTTTGCTTTCCTTGTTGACAACCTTGATAGATGATGTTATCAGGCTTTGCAATCTTAGGCATATTTCTAACCAAGCCTTTTGAACTTATTTTCACCATGTTGTCAAAATTTACATGTCCTAGTCTTCTATGCTACAACCAACTTTCAGCTGCTTGACTAATTAGACATGTTTGGCCTTCCACTTCACATAGATTGTAGAGATTACTATTAGTCCTTATCCCTTGAGCAATTGTTTTACCATTCAATCTTATCTTGTATCCTTTAGAATCAAATACAACTTTGTATCTGTAGACATCAAAATCTGGTCTAAGCCTGCGAGTTCAATATTCTTCATAATTCGTATTTCTATGGTCATGATTAAATAATGTCAATTATTTAATTATTTTCTAAAGCCTTCATTTCTTTATTAATTAAACAAATCTAATTATTTAATTAATTCACTTTAACTTTAATTCTTCTATTAATCAAATAATCTTAATTATTTAATTGATTCACATTTTCTTTATTCTATCTCATTAATTAAACAAATGCTTTTTATTTAATTATGTTACTAATTAACCTTATCCTTCTTTTTCAAATTAAATAAATTCTTATTTAATTTACCCTTTATCATATGTCAACTATAATTAAATAAATCCTTTATTTATTTAATTATTCATTTAATCCCTTCGTCACTTAGTTAAATAAATCTTATTTATTTAATTATTCTTCAAATATCAAATCTTGAATTAAATTAATTATTTAATTTATAAATTCTATTTTAATGCATTCCTCTATATTTAGATAATTGTGTAAGTTATCTAAGTATTTACTTTGTCTCAACTCAAGATCTATTTAAATCAGTTAGTTAACTCTTGATTTAATGTTTGAGTTTCTTTCGCGAGTAATCTCTTTGTCATATCATTCAGTCATCTAGGTCTAACTCATTTGCGTGTACATGCGTATTAATTAAATATCTTTATTTAATTAATTTAATCTTGTGCATACATTCAAACAGGACGTTGCTTTAATCCTATCTTTATCTTTGTCATGCAAAGATAATTCTTCTATTTTCGAATACCAAACTCAAAGATTAAATCATTTATTTAATCTTTATCTCTATTTATAGTTTTTATCACTCATGTTGCTACTAACAATTATCAGAATGCATGTCTAATCTTTTGATCTCAATCATCCATCGATCTTTTGGTCCTTGCCTATCATTTGAATGATCAATTTTCTATAAATTGATATGTCCATCATTTCAATCTCTCCTAAAATCTTATGACTTTTGGAAGAATATCTATTATTTGAATCTTTGATGTTTTGCTAAATCACTATCACAAGCTATACTTACACAAGAGAAATCTGAGTGCAATTATACTACAATGGAAAAATGGATAAGGGAAATCGAGGTTATACATGGAATTGCGTAGATATTGGGTGAGATTGTTTAGTTTATTTATATTTTAGCTTTCCTTTGTTCTCTATTGTTTAACTTAGATTGCATTTAGAGCTTAAATAACATTGTCGTGTGTTGTTTAACCTTTCTTCTGCATTTTCTAGATGTTACATTTGTTGAACCTAATGTGAAGATACCATCTTCACGTATCCGTAGACTTTTATTCAATTTTTGTAAGTTTTTGTATGGAACGACACATCTGTTTGATGAAATGACATAATTGACATTCAAAGACACAACTGCTTGATGAAACGATGCAACTGAAATACTGGACTGTATCTGATATCAAAAACAACACAATTTACTTACTTGACCACATCTGAGATGGAAAATGACACATCTGAAAAGTACTTACACATCTATTAGTTTCTGAGCCGCAATTGACTAGTAGAATTCTACAATGCATCTGACAGAGAAAATGTCACATATGACTGGTAAATTTTTAGGTTTATATTTTCAATTTACAACCTTCTTTCATGTTTTTATTTTCACTAATCTTCTATTTTCAACACGTGTCTTGAGGAGTTAATGAAGTTTTTGCAGATCGATAGTCGAAGACCAATATCAAAACTACTAATGAATCTTTCTACAAAATGTATGTCAAAGACCATAGTTAAATTTTTGAAACAAATTGTTTGGTAGTGTAGAAAATCTTTCATTTGGATTAAAATTAACAAGTGTCTACTATGTTTGGTGCAAAGCACAATTTTGTTATTACCCTCACAATTCGGTATATCAAAGTATCCTCTCCCATTGCACATTCGTGTGATACTGGGTGTAAGAGAACCGATTATTAACTCTAGAACTTGGGCTTGTCTTGGTGGGAAAAAGTACTCACCTCAGGATGAATCAGACCGGTAGCACCTTGAACTTGAGGGACTTCCAGCCGGTATATAAAAGTGGATTCTTGGGGAAAGCCCATTGAATCACATGTATGGTTCTAACGAGATACATCTAAAAAGGAAATCTCATTGCATGTATCATGCCCTATGAATGAAATGCTCGAATTAAACACCTTTTTTTGTAGTGTCCAAAATCCTTCTATTTATTGGTGCAACAGGTTAGACCAATGAAGCCATTTCATATTCTTATGGTTCACGTGTAGAGATGAAGGTATGCCATGGGATGTTCATAGGTACTATAGCTTTGCTACCTCGAATGATGTTAATGAGTCGTGGAGGGGATCTAGAGGGGTCAAGCTACTAATCATCCACCTTGAATAAGTGTAGTTGGGAAACCAAGTGAGAACTCAGTAAATATTGTCTTACACAACCTAGGACGTGCTTGTCTGTTGTCAAATTAAATGTTCTTTGAGTCCAAAATCAAACTAAAAAAACTTTATCTTATGATTTTCTTTGTTTACCGGAACTTGATCACAAAACAATGTCAGTTTTGTCTCTCAATTCACTAAAAACACACAACTATCAACAAAGTCACAACTATTCACTAGAGAGTCACAATTGTGCTATCAAGTCACATATGTTTAGCCTAGAGTTGCATCTACTAGATTAGCTCACATTTTATATGATTTAGCAAACCATACTTGTGATATTCTATGATGCATCTGAAAAGGTGAGCCACAACTACAGTCTGGAAGAACATATTTGCCACTATCATAGAAATTTTCTAGTGCACGGAGTTTAGGAAAACCACATCTGTTATAGTCTAAGTTGCAATTGCCATCATGAGTCACATATGAGAGAAACTACACTACATCTATTTGATACTAGATACTCAATTTTACTAGAAACTCACAACTGATTACTAGAAAATCGCAACTATGAAACATAACCACATCTATGAAATTATGTGATGCATCTGCCTGAGTATTAGAAAACTAGAATTTATAGTCACAGTCCAGTCGACACAGTCATACTAGTCTTTGATCTATCTTTTCACAGTAGTCCTTGGACAAAAACCTAAATTTTTTTTCTCAATTTTGCATCCTTTAGGTATCATTTAGTCATTTACTATAGTTGTCACAATTTTGAGTTTTAGTTTCATCTTAGAATACATATTATCTTTAGATCAAACTCTTAGGAAACTCATTTTTACAAACATTAGAATAGGTCCACTTTCTACACTTTAGAAAAATCATAGTGTCAACAAAATCTGTCATTGAACTTAGTCCTGTCATCATATCCTTTGTCCTACAAGGAGTCCTCCTAGATCATTATTCTAGTTAGGGAGCTCACCTTATCTTTGGTCCTTGTCCTACATAGGTTCCTTGACATAACTAAATTGACACCTTGGTTAGACTTTAGGTAGTTGGTACCCTCGTCTCATGTTTACAAAATTGATTACCTTGGAATCTTGCTTAGACTTTGCATCTTTAGATATTGTCATTCTAGACTAGCATCATCTTAGAACATTCCTTATTTTGTATTCAGAAAATCCCAAAAATATAGACTAGAGTCATACTATCCATAGACGTAGTTTTGCATTCCTCACATATTGAGCTTATCTTACATGGTTGAAACTAGGTCTAAGAGAAAAGAGAGAGAAAAGATGTCAAACCCAAAAAAAATCATCAATCCATTCTCGTCGAGACCTCACAGGACTTTGTTGGACAAATTCACCACTAGAGACCCTCAAGGACACATTAGATCGGAAGACATAGAGGCTGCTGCACAAGACCCTGAGTTTTCCTCTTTTGTAGATGAGTATCTAGCAAATGATTGCCAACACTACTTAGCCAAATTATTAGCTGAAGGTGCTACCTTACCTATAGGATTTGATATCAACACCTTACAAACTCAACCTACACAAGGGACAAACGCAACAACTGCTAGTACCTCTATACCTCAGGTTAATACAACCATACCATCTATCATACCTACATAGAGTATGATAGTCCATACATCCCCATTTGGTACATCTGGAATGACATCAAGATTTAATTTCACTATAGGGGCATCATCATCCACTCCCTTCGGTCCTCTTGCTGGGAACAAAAGATATAAAATGCTACGTTCTACACCAAATGTCAGTGTCACTGGTACCATACCACAATCAACAACCATACCTAGTGTTCATGTCACTAGTACTATACCACATAATACATAGATAGGAGGAATTCCCTCTTTCCAATATGGCAATCAAAATCCATTATCCCAGATTCGTAGTCAAAATCCATTTACACAGATTTTGAATCAAAATCCATTCTCCCAGATTGGCAGTCAGAATCCATTCACACAGATTCTGAATCAGAATCCATTCTCATAGATTCCAAGTCAAAACCCATTCACACAAATTTTGAATCAGAACACATTCACCAACATTCTAAATCCAAATCCATTTCACATACCAACATTTAATGAAAACCCATAACAAGACCTTGGATTTCAGAATACATACATAGATCCGCATAATCCACCCAATACATCATTAACCTAGGTTGACGTCTTGCAAACACAAATGCATGCACTACAAGCACAAATGGATAACATGGTAGTTTCAACTAAGAAAACCTTTTCAACAAAGGACATATGCCCATTTCCCTTTGATAAATCATTGTACATGACACCTTTCCCTCACGGGTATGTCATACCAAATCTTCCTAAGTACAATGGAAAACGAAATCTCATAGAACATATAAGGGAATTTTCTACCATGTGCATAGATGTCTCTTATGACTCCACATATCTTATGAGACTATTTCCAAGAAGTCTTGTAGGAATTACACTCGAGTGGTTTTCAGTTCTAGACTATTGTATCAAATCATGGGGTGAACTGGCTGAGAAATTTGTTGAGCAATTCTCCTTCAACATAGACCATGAGATAAATATAGCAACCTTATGTTACAAAACACAAGATGAAGGAGAAAATTTCATCGCTTTCTTCTAGAGATGGAGGACTATAGCCAGCAGGTGTCCTATCAAGATACCTGGAAAAAAAAAGTCACTATGTTCCAGGAAAACCTTCATGCAAAACTAAGGAGTAACTTAAGGGTACATTGTTGCATATCCTTTTCAAAAATAGTGGAAAAATGGGTTATAATAGAAAAAGATCTCATTGAAAAAGGATAACTTAAGACACTGACATCTAATAGAAATTCGATAGAGCAAAACACCCCCAATGACAGAAACAGATTTTGGTCTTAGAACAAAAACATTACCAATGATGGGGTAGTTGATGCTAAAACTGTACAAGCACGACCAATCATCACATTAAGAGGACCTAACCCTTCTGCCAACATGCTTAACACTATCAATCAACCTCCCAACACAGTCCAAAATACTAAACTTATGCAACAATAGAGGAGGTTTCAAAAACATGAGTTCACTCCCTTAGGGGAACCCATCAAGTCAGTGTTCAAACAATTGTTACAACATAATCTTATACAGCTTCAAGAGCCAAGTCAATATGATCTAGGACAATTTAAACCATTTTGGTGGGATGACAATGCCTTTTGTAATTATCATAGAACTAAGGGACATAACCTACAAAATTGTCGCCAACTGAAAAATATCATACAGGATCTTGTAGAGAAGAGAATTATTGAAGTTAGCGGACAGAAAAAAAAAGTCATCAAACACTGATCATCAAGTCTTTTCTAATCCACTACATGCCCATGGGAAAGGAAATGTTCCCAGTTTGAGTAACAAAACCAATATGTCGACCAACTATGCAAATATCAAGCATGATTATAATAGTGGAAAGATCATTAATCACCTTCGCACCATCGATGAGAATATCAATACCATTACCATCAATACAACTCCCGAGTGTGTTGTCAACACTCGTCATACTAAGATCACTATCCAAGGTCCTCCATCACAGCAAACACTGCAAACTTCCAAGTTGCACTATAACTTACTTGATCAATTGGGGAAGACCCCAGGCCAAATCTCCATCTTGGAACTTGTTAGCTCTCAAAAACGTAGGTAAAGGGTACCTCAAGAGGCTGCCAATCTCTTGATACGTTTTAGGGTAACATACAAGGTTTTAGTGGCTTAAACCTTCTACTCTTCAGGTGTTGCTAAACCTAGGTGGGTGTACCTATATGAATTATGCAGACTTGACCTTTTATCTTCTCTCTTACAGTGATTTGTCCACGATGGCAGATGAAAAATGGACAACTAAAATCAAATTTGGTATAAATTGTATACCAATATCCAAAACTAAATCTTAATATGCTCAGTTAACAGATGTAAAAAAGATTGAATAAAACTGAATGATGAAACACAGAGACTAGTGCCTTATTGGGTATGCGGAGTCAAGAGAAATCTGAAACAAGTACTTCGTTCAGGCAGAAATTTAAGTTGTTTAACATTTGATTTAGTTTATAACTTGTATAAACATGCAAGGTTATGATTATCAAGTTCTTCTTACTGATCCAATTGACATTCTCTAATTACTATGATCAATTTAAAGGGTTTAATCTTTATTGGAAAGAATCAATCAATTGACCATATAGATGTAGCAAATGTGCACTGACAAACTGGATATAATCTTGTTACACCAATTTAAATAACTAGAAAAAACCATACTGGAGACAACTTTAATAATACTTTCAACAAACACCATAAACAACTGATACCAGAAACAACTGCACCATATTATTAGATTTCAATTGATATCTCCATGATTTGAAACATGCGACATAGTCTCATATTGGCAAAACATTGTATTACACTGTATATTTTCTATCCTCTATCCTATTCTACTTATCACTCTAATTCCGTTTTCGAAACGAATATTTATACATTGAGAATACAAAAGGACACGTCCTTTCAGAAATTAGAAATATAATATTTACTTAACAAAAAGATAGAAGATAATTAAGTTCTATTTAGCCACAAGTGAGTTTTAGCAAGATGATCCAAATAAGCCTGGTGCTCGTATGTATCCGCATCTCCAATCGCGTTCCGGATCATGATCTCCATCTTTATCATCTTCTCATTCTGCTCGCTCACTTCTTCTAACGTTGTATCCTCCACAGAAGCTATCCTCATGACTTCATTTAATAATGACTCAGTTTCATTCTTCCATCTGGCAGCTTCTTTCAATTCCCCTTTGTCATCAGAGAATGCAATCAACATTTTCTTGGCAGCATCCATCAGACCTTGCTCGTCTCCCTGCAATTCATCCTAGAAGTTTCGATGCCTGTTTACAAAATGATTTGCATTTTCAATTGCAACACTATTAGAAGCATCTCTCTGGCTCACTTATTGAAACTTCTCCATGATTCGTTCATTCATCCTTTCATGCTCTTTCAATGCAGCAAAAGTATGTGAATGTTTGCCCCAAAGTTTATTCAACCAAGGAATTAAACAATCCTTCCTTTTCTTAATTATTGCTACAATTACATCATGCTTTCCCTGGGAATAAGCACTTGATCCTACCCAATGATCCTTTTTCTAAGAGCTTTCTCCTTAAGTGAGCATCTTGGTTGGCCCCATTGAAATGCCTACCAAATCTTTTAATCTGTCATTTTCTCTCAACATTCTTTCATTATTTGCTTTGTACATCTCCCTTTCCTTTATCAACATTTGAATTTGGGCTTTGTTCAGCTTTGCAACATTTACTCCAATTTCTACAGTAGCTACAAGATCAGCCTCTCCAACCTTTAGGTTCATGACATGGCCAAATTCCTTTTCTATATCAATCACTACTGATTTCCTATGGGGTGGGTATAAAGCCCAAATCATCAATGACCCTTCATAAGTATTGTATTTTGATCCAGCATACACCTTTGTTACACTTTCTTTGTCAAGCTTATGTGTAGCATTGCTATCCCTCAAGAAACTATTAAAAACAAGGGAAAAATTAAGATCTAGCCCAGGAAAGATCATGACACCAGCATCTTACAAAATTTTCCTACCCTTTTCAGGGGTCATATTTGTCATTTCATCATCCACACATTTCCTCAATTGATTCAACAATTGTTCTTCATTTCCTATAGTAACATCATCAACTTTATCCCTTATTTCTTTCCCTTTCTGCTTGTACATAAATGCCTTGAACTCTGGGGAATTTATGAACTCATCATCTGAGACAAATGATCTATACTCAATATGCCTTGCATCCACATCACCACTTTCAACACTCAACTCTCTGATTGGGAAAACATATTGCTGAGTTCTCAACTTGGATACTTTTTTAGGTTGGCTTTGTGGCACATTGTCTTTAGGTGTCTCCTCCTCCTCAGAAGATAACAACTCAACATCCTGCAATCCCTGATTATATCTTTCAACTACCATTTCAACTTCATCTTCCTCTAGATTTTGAATCATATCATCAAAGGGATAGGGCACATGCTGGTACTTTCCAAAGTTTATCTTCAATTTGGCAGAATTGATATACCCTTCTGGGTCAAAATTCTTCCTGGGTGGTCCTCTCTTCATATTGTACTGAAGCAGTTTGTCAAGGATCAAATTGTATCCTTCCTTGGCCAACATAGTGAAATCACCAAAGCACAATGAGCTAGGCATAAAATCCTGCTTCCCAAAAGAGCTAAAATTCATTACACTGCAATAATCCATCTGTCTGAAAATCTCCAGATATGCAATCCTGTTTGGAACTATCTTTGGCAAAATGAAAGGGGCCTCTTCAAACCCATAGAATCTGATCATTGTAGCTCCCTCCAAACAATACCAATCTCCCAGTTATGAAATTGTCCCATTGAAATATTTTGGCCGAAGAAATCTCTTTATCTCATTTGATAATGAATAATTACATGGATATTTATACAATCTATACAATGTTTTCACAAAATATTCTTCAAAATGAATGAAACTAGCATTAGCAAAATTTCTATCCCAAATAGCAGTCCACAATTGAATAGGTAATGCTTCACCATCTTTACCAAACTGAGAAATTCTATTTTTGGAGGCCATACTCCCAACTCCTGTCCAAAATATAGTACTAGGTGCATCAACAATGAATAATGCCTGAGGTAAAAAGTAGATGATCCACCCTTTATAGCCATCAGTCCTAAATCAAGCCCCCTAGAAATGTATGAGGCATAGTCAAATGGCTGAGAATTATGATACTGGATATCTGCTGTGATAATCATGGGCACAATTGACATGTATTATGGGGCATCCATTCCCAATACCTGACACACTGAAAAATATGTGTATTTCATATAGGGTTCAAACAAGTCCACATGATAAGGGGGGGCCCTCACTATCCTACAGAGGATCTGGCTTGCTACCTTGTTTAACTCTGTGAATTGGCAACCTCCAACCCTTATAGATCATATCCATTCTCGAGAATTCCTTCTCCAATTCCTCGTGTATGATCTCCTCATTGCAAAACCCTTCTAAATTGAAAACCTGCCCAATTGCCTCTTTTGACAAATATATTTGTGGCTTTCCAAATGGGTCACATATTGCTTTATGCTTCGGGTCATAGTGGTCAGCTAACAATTTTACTAGTTTGGCATTCACAAACACATTAGGGCACACCAATTTTCCCAAATTCAACTTCCATGGATTGCATACTGGTTCAAAACAACTTCTATGATAATGGAAATTAAACAATTCATACCCCCTTATGGTAGTCCAGACGTCTCCTATGAATTTGGATTTTTCATCTAGTTTATCAACCTCCACCCTAAGTTGTGTGGACCTTCTGGGTTTAGGCCCTGAACTAGGCAACTAATCAATGAGGTCTTGGTTTAATCTTCGTTATGTGCCCTCATGTTCTGTCTCAGTTTTATGTTTCCTTCCTTTTGGCTGACTACTCTCACCAAGTTTTCTACTTTTAGCTTTTCCAAAACTAGGGGACTCCATTCTTCAAGATTACAGAAGTTAAAATTTGGAAACTAAGATGTAGTCACTTACAGTATATTGCTCGAGCTCCTCAGGCTGGAAGATGTCCTAGTTCTCTATTTGCACTGCTGACTCTTCTGCAATCAATTCAACACAAATGCATTTGATTACACTTACCCTGTTATATCCCATCACGCCATTAATGTGTCAGCTAAAGAATGTATGAAGAGTTATTTGAAATTGGCACTGTCGCATCAAGTGTCTTGTCGGTGAGAAAATTTCAAATATGGGGTGAAATCTATTTTGCAACATTCATTAGATCTTTCACCGTAACATCCTGTAGTCACACCAAAGGCCAATGTCTCACCAACAATCATCCTTTGGCTCTTTGTGTTTCACTGTGACCTTTAGAGTCAGGGAGACGTCTCATAGATACTTATTTCTTGCTGAAAGTTTCCTTAAGTTCACTTCTTGTCGCCGTGACAATATTATTCTCCCACCGATGAAACTAATCTTACCGATGAAATAAATTTCATCGGCAAGACCTATGGATCTTTGAAAAGACTCATACCAATGCCAAATGTCTTGCCACACCCACTCCTCCAAATTACTCAATTCAGTGAGACTCTCCCCTAAGTATTCCTTCAGTGTAACCTTCAATTTTTAGTGAAACTCATGCTGAAGACTTCTTCTCTCGCCGATGCAATTCTCTATTGGTGTGACATTTGAGTCGGCAAGTCTACATGAATTCTTCCCGATAGCCTTTTTTACGAACCCCCCTGTGCTTTATCGGCAAGACCCAATACCTTTGGAAAGACCTTACTTTGAAAATATTTTGTTTAGCTGACACACCACTCCATGCGCTAGTTGGTGAGACATACATGAGTTCGCTATGATTCACACCAATAACAATTCTCTTGTCGATATGACTTTTCTGTCATCGAAACAAAAGATGTGTCCTACCAAAAATCTGCAACAAGTATACATTAGTAAAAATATGGGTCGGGGAGACCCTCACCCTTTCATGCCGATATGGGTAATACAATGAAATATCAAGGACTAGATGAATTCCAATGGATCATATGACAAAATATGAGCTAGACACCATGAGGAAGGAATTTTATGCTTATGATGAGGAATTATTTTGGAAACTCATGAGTGCAATTGACTGTAAAAATTCAAAATTTTATAGTTCTAATAGAACTATTGCGTATCTCCCTTGAGCATCGATCCATTTTAAACAAAGCTTTACAAAGCACCACCATCCCTAATGATCTCAATGTCAATCATTTCCAAGAAATTGTGGGATAGTTGACCAATAATCATCATGCCACATTCTCCAAACAAGATTATGCAACTAAAACGACAAATCATAATGACCCTTTACATCTTGAAGTCCTTGTTGATGACACCAAAGTTAGATGAGTTTTGGTAGACGAAGGAGCAGGGTTAAATCTGTGCACTTTAAAACTGATTAAGGCATTAGGTTTCTTGGAAGCATGCCTAGACACAATCAAAAGTATTGTCATTAAGGCTTATGAGGATGAGGAACAAAAATCAAAGGGGGTGGTAACACTTCCTATCAGAATTGGTCCCATAGTAATGGAGACAAAATTCCAAGTCTTGGATCTTACCCTTCCATACAACCTTCTGCTAGGTAGACCATGGATTCATGCCATGAAGGCCATCCCTTCCACATATCATCAATGTCTCAAATTACCTTACAATGGCACTGATATAACAATAGATGGTGACCCAGATCCATTCCATTATTACACCAATCTAAAAGAGATACCCGACGCCAAGTGCCAATAAACCAAGAGGCTTCATCATCCAATTCATCTCACTATGTCGATCCATCCACTCTCACTAGAACATCCACTTCACCTTCATTTCTAGCTTACATTCCTATAAATCTATATGGAAAAGGTTTCACAATCATGCAGAGCAAGGGATATAATGGACATAGTGGTTTAGGCTTACAACAAGATGGGAGGGTTGAATAAATCTTTGTTTCTCAATGGCCGAAAGGCTTAGGGCTTGGGTTTCAACTGATTCAGATTGGTGTTCCTAGTACCACATCACCCTTAATCAAGGAAGTAAGTTCTTCAGACGATATTGAGACATCTCACGAGCCATATGACCAACACTATTGTGATTCCCCTGACTCAAACGAATATGAGTGGGATTCCCTATCCTCCACCTCTTCCATGAACCTCGACAAGCTATTTGGAGAACTTGACTTAATGTTGAAATCCTCACCAAATCCATTGAATTCATGTCCACCAAAGCATATGACAAAAGATGAATGGTTTAAACATTACTATTGGGAATCTCTTGATCCTACCTCTTGGCAACCTAATAAATCCATTTCAGATAACCAAACCATGGCATTAGGCCCACCTCAGAATCCACCTAGATCTAAGAAAAAGAATAAAAAGGACTTAGTACAAAACTTTTGTGACCATATGAACAACTCATTCCTTACCTTGACTCCATTAAAATTTGACAACTCTTATGATGACATGTTCTTAGTTTATCCCCAACTATTGATTGGGACCAACAAGACACACCTGTCTTAGACATTTTTGAGAATGACGAAGCAATTGATGAGCTCCTGGTACTAAGAGAAGGAATACCTAGTGGTGATCACAAGGTTGGTTTTACCATTGACTTGGAAAAAAAAACATATTTTGGGGAATCTGTTCAACCCTCCAGTCGTAAAAATGATAAAAAGAATAAAAAAGATAAAAAAAATGAGTCTCTAGGTGAAAACTGAAAGGCGCCTCTAGACAATGAAAAAGCAAAAATAAAGGACACATCCGAAGGAAAAAACCTCTTTGAGGCACCTAAGGATGGAGGTTTGAACATTCTCCCCTTTGCATAGGAAAAGTCACCCATGCTCATTGAAGAACCAATAGAAGTCAACATAGGCACTAAAGAGAATCCTTGACTGGTTTATTTTGCAGCGTCATTGACAAAAGAAGAGTAGCTAAAATTCCACAACTTCTTCAGAGACAGATAAATTTTTCCTGGTCATATGCAGACATGCCTGGACTAGATCCTAAACTTGTTCTACATCACTTGCCCTTACAACTATGTGTAAAACTAGTGAAACAAAAATTGAGGAAAATGCACCCATAGATTGCTTTACTAGTCAAGGCAGAACTCAAGAAACTATTAGATGTTGGTTTCATTAGATCAATCGACTATGTAGATTGGATTTCCAATCTTGTACCAGTCACAAAACCAATAGGGGGCATCCGCATCTGCACAGATTTCAGAGATATCAACAAGGCTTGCCTTAAGGATGACTTCCCTTTTCCTAGCATAGACATGATAGTAGACATGATAGCAAGGTATGAGATGTTGTCCCTTATGGATGGATTTTCAAGGTATAATCAAATCAGAATTGCAACTGAAGACCAACCTAAAAAAACTTTCACATGTCCTTGGGGAATGCATTGCTGGAATGTTATGCCCTTCAGACTCAAGAATGCTGGAGCAACCTATCAGCATGCCATGACCACTATTTTTCATGATCTTGTACACACTCTTATGGAGGATTATGTTGATCACCTTATAGTTAAATACAAGACAAGGGAAGAACATTTACAGGTGTTAGAAAAAATATTTCAAAGGCTAGAGAAGTATAAAGTGAGACTAAATCCCAGGAAATGTGTGTTTGGGGTACAATCAGGAAAGCTTTTAGGGTATATCATTTCTAGACAAGGCATTGAAGTGGATCTAGCCAAGGTAAAAGAAATCATAGACATGCCTCCACCAACTAATCTCAGTTAGCTAAGGACATTACAAGGGAGACTACAATCCATTAGAAGATTTATAGTGTAGTTAGTAGATAAGACACATCCTTTTTAACATCTACTTAAGAAAGGGGTACCCTTTGCATGGATAGTTAGGTGCGAAGAGGATTTTCAACTGATCAAAGAATATCTACTCACACTACCAGTCTTAATGCCGCCTATTGAAGGATGACCACTAATTATTTATATTTCAACAACCCATTCATCACTTAGAGCATTGCTTGCACAAAATGATGATGAAGGTCATGAAAGGGAAGTATACAATATCAGTTGGACTTTGGTAGGTTATGAGCTCAAATATAGTACCATTGAACGTGCTTGTATTGTAGTAGTATTTTCTACTCAAAAACTAAGGCACTATATGCTAAACCATCAGACAATGCTAATTTCCAAAATAGATCATCTAAAATATCTTCTAAGCAAAGCATCATTAACAGGGTGAATGGCCAAATGGGTTATGATACTGAGTATGATATCTAGTATGTAGAGAGAAAGAGTATTAAAGGACAAGTCATTGCTGATCAGTTAGCTGATCCACCAATACAAGTAGATCACCCATTAGTTGTAAACTTTCCTGATGAGTTTATATTCACAATTGACACAAACACAACATGGAAACTATACTTTGATGGCTCACATACAAATCATGGCTCAGGGGCTAGTATATTGTTTATCACACCACAGGGTGATTCTATCCCGAAGTCATTCAGGACTACATTTCCATGTACCAACAACATAGCAAAGTATGAAGCTCTAGTGATAGGGTTACTCATGGCAGCCAAGTGGGAAATTAAGAATCTATAGGTATATGACGATTCTCAACTGGTAATCAAATAGGTAAATGATGATTATGAGACTAAGGATGAGAAGTTTTCTCCATACAAACATATGGCAGATAGTTTTAAGGAGTACTTTGACAAGGTCAAATTTCATCATATAACTCATGTTCTAAATAGGGCAGCAAACACTATGGCTAAAATTGCATCACTTCTAGACATTCCTAACAATGTGCCTAAGTTTGAGTTCTTGATAGAACAACTTTTGGTCCCGGCCTATGATATCCCAGATTCTGAGATGGTATGTGACATTATTGGTCCTGATTCCTCATGGTACAAAGAAATATATGACTACCTCCATGCCAAAATCATAGCCCTTGGCCTTTCAAATAGTCAACGCAGGAAATTCCTTCATAAGTCAGCCAAATACACCATCGTCGGAGACACCTTATATAGACACACCTTAGATAATACCCTACTGTGATGTCTTGATTCTGATGAAGCACAAGCAACCTTGCGTGGGGTGTATGAGGGTATATGTGGTTCCCATTCTAGTGGTCCTACCTTAGCTAAAAATATTATGAGATTGGGTTACTATTGGACTACTATGGAAAAGGACTCATATGTCTTTGTAAAGAAATTTTGCCAATGTCAGGTTCATGGAGACTTGATAGATGCACCAACACATGAGCTCCATCCCATAACATCACATGGCCCTTCACCCAATGGGGACTCAACCTCATAGGTAAGATCCATCCCACATCATCTAATGGCTACAAGTTCATCATCAATGCCACCAAGTATTTTACGAAGTGGATTGAGGCTATTCCCATGACATACATTACTAGCACACATATCTCTAAGTTTATGTCGATATGGTGTCCCTTAGTCCATAATCATAGATAATGGCCACCCATTCAAGAACCAAGAAGTATGCCATATTTTTGATGAATTTAATATTCAACATCACTTTTCCACTCCATACTACCCACAAGGTAACAACCAAGTAGAGGCATCTAACAAAACTATCATTAGAATCCTCAAAAAGACTGTCAATGATGTTGGCCGCGATTGGAATTTACAACTTAATCCTACCTTATGGGCTTATCTGTACTCCCACTGGTGCCACTCCATATTCACTAATATTTGGTTCTAAATCCATTCTTCCTATTGAGGTCGAGATTCCTTCCCTAAGGGTATCCTTGAGAGGGCACATTGATGATGAAGAGTACCGAGTATCGAGACTCCATGAGCTATAATTCCTAGATGAGAAAATACAGAAGGAACTAGACCATCTCCAAGCATATCAGAATCGCTTTCGTTGTAGCTATAACAGGAAGGTCTTGAACATAAACTTTAACATTGGTGACATGGTCTTAATGGAGAACCCAAAGAATCAAGCAAACAAAGAGAAACCAAGAAAGTTTGAACCTAACTAGTTAGGACCTTACATTATTACAGAAGCCTTTGGATCAAGAGTGTATCAACTCTCTACTCCTGAAGGGGAACCATTGTCCTCGCTAATCAATAGTCTTAATCTGAAGAAGTTCTACGCATAGCTTCTAAGAGCCTTGTCTTAATTAGAAAAAAATACAAAAAAAAAAATTAAAAAAAAAAACGTTACCTAGGTGAAAACTTGGCAAATAGGTGTCTTGGTAACATCAAAAAAATCAAAAAATCTAGAAAATAGTAAAGAGAAATAATTTGTCCAATAGTGAAAACCACTTTGATGGCACTTTGGATAAGTACCATGGTGAAAACCTAGAAAATAGGTGCCATGTGTAGTTGACTCTACTCCTTTGTCTACTATTATTCTAATCTAACTTCCCTGTACATAGTCCTTATCCCTATACATAGTCCACTACCTTGTACATAGTCCTTCTCCCTATACATAGTCCACTACCCCGTACATAGTCTGTATCCCTGTAGATAGTTCACTACCTTGTACATAGTCCCTATCCCTGTACATAGTCCACTACCCTGCACATACTCCCTATCCCTATACATATCACTTATCTTTCCCATCCACCGCTTGTACATACCATTCGTAATAAGTGGTAGTCTTTCCCATAACCTAGAACAATTGACATCAAGTGCATTTCATATCCCCCATTTTATCCTATTCATAATCAATTGGTCTTATACTCGACTGGGGGAAAACACTTGATGTGCATCATATTGGTTCTTACATTGGCTGTGCTGAAGACGTAAAACCATAGAAAAATCCAAAAACTTCAAAAAATGGCCTGAGAAAACACAAAAAACATTAGAAAACTTCAAAAATACAAAAAAATCAAAACATGTCAAAACTCTAAAAATAGAGTTAGAGTCAGTCACACTTCTCGGTCTTTGTCATTTGTTGAACTACGTTGCCTCTGCAACTAGACATAAGGGTGATCCCACAAAGCTAGTTTATAATTTCTGGGAAATTCTGATTTTTTTCTGAAATCACATATTTTTAGAATTTATAATGATTTAAGCCTTAAAAAGTTCCATTTAAAGCATTCCAATTGAAGAGGGTTTGATCAAACTACCTTAGAACAAACCCCATTGGATAGAACCCCGCTAGTTTTAAACCATACCTATAACAAAGTCTCCTTTACACCTATCAAAATGCTGATTAAAAACCACTTTTAATTTACCTTTTGGGGGATCAAATGAATTCATTTAATTTTATTTTTTTAAAAGTATGTAGTCCTTATTATAAGCTTCCCAAAAAGTATAATTTTAAATAAATTTAATTTAATTATTATATTTATTTTTTATTTCTTGTGAATGTAGGTTTTTCATCAAAAATCAAGCTCTATGTTCTGCACATGTGGAAAAATGGAAGATTATCAAAATAAAAATTTTAAAAATATGAGTGCACTAGATATTGAAGTCCTTGATCCAACAAAAAAAATAAAATTGAATTTTGATACATACAAAAAACGTTATGCATTATACGGTCTACCTATGTTTGAATTGTAATTGGTTTGACTTCAAAACTGGATTAAGGAAAAAATATTCAATAAAACACTATCCAACCAAGTGGAAGCACTAGATATCAATTACAAATCTAAATTCAAAATAATTATAATTTTATCCTTCATGGAAAAAAAGTTATGCATTATATGGTGAACATCACTCCTTAAAAATGTTGTTTTCTAAAAAAAACTAGTTTTTGAGGGAGATGGAAAAAGAGGTGCAATTTGATTTCAAAAATATATTTAGAATCTTCAAAAAAAATGTCACAAAACTCTAGTTTGCATCATCTTTAAATTCCTCATGATTTAGCCGCTATAGGTGCCCGAAAGTGAATATTTAGTTAGAAAAAATTATTTCAGTGTCTAGTTTGGCCAAAAATTGTAAACCACTATTGTGGGATCACCCGTAGGCAAGGCCATTTGTTGATGTGCCCCCAAGGCATTAGGTCAGTCCATTTAGGTTTGTCTGTATAAAATCATGTCTCAATCCATATGTCTATAGGACAAGGTCATTGGTCGTGTCGAACTATGAGGTCTCTGTGTGTATAACTTAGGCAAGGCCATCAAGTGATGAGCCCCCGAGGCTGCACTAGGTCAGTCCATTAGGGTTCATCACATTTACTATCACACACATCTTCTACTTGTAGTCAGTGTTTTCAATCAAAATCAAGTCGAACTACGAGGTCTCTACGTGTATAATGTAGGCAAGGCCATCAATTGATGAGCCCCCGAGGCCACACTAGGTCAATCCTTTAGGGTTCGTCATCACATACAATCAATTGTCAGCACATCATATCAAGTCATGCATCAATCTGGTGAACAAATCAACAATGTCTCTAAGCCAAATCAAACAAATTACCAAAGCAGTAACCAAAATAGATCAACTAATGTCTGCTACAGGATGTGTCCTTCCTAGAAATAGACATCATCAAAACAATCAACCTATCTCTTATTCAGGATGAGTCCTTCCTGAATATTGATATCAACAAAACAATCTATGTCTTATACAGGATGAGTCCTTCCTACATATCAACATTGTCAAACAATCAACATAGCCTTACATAGGTTATCACATCAACGACATCAAACTCAATGTCTTATACGATATATGTTTTTCTAAAACTAAATTTTTCATGCCTTATATAGATAGTCATAACATCGAAACTAGACTCAAAGTCTTATCTAGTATGTGTATCTCCTAAAATTAGGCTCTATCAATCAATCCTTTTATCAATCAAAACAAATCAAACAAACATACCAAGTTTTGGAAAATATTTTACTAGCTTTTTGACTTTATGGCTTATTTATCTTATCATTTTAATTGACTTTATGATTGGAATCCTATTACTAGCTTTCTCAAGGATGTCCCATGAAGGATTTAGAGAAGCAACGATGTATCAGAATTCTATTTTATTTGATTGATATATGTGCATAACGCTGCAAACTGTGTACACCACTGAGCTGAATCCTACTGGCAGATCACTGCCTGATCCCGCTCTACCTAAGCTACCTCTAGCTCTGAGTGCAGTGATCAGATCTAAGCAGCACTCTCATCTAGCCTCCTCTAAAGATTTGCCACCCTATGGTCTGTCATGGCATCACGGGGCAATGCTGAACTAGAAGGTATCTCCTCCTCGCCCTCCACCATCTGCCATCTGAGGAGTCTCTCAGCATCATCCATGGCATCGTCCTCATCATCATCATCCTCGGCCACATCCTCTCCACTGACTCCCTCATCTTGAGCTACATCCTCCTCCCAGATAGCCTCTGCCACCTCCACATCCTCCTCCTACCTTGGTTGCTCCTCTGCTACATCCTCCTCATGTCTCTCCTCCTCTGCCACATCCACCTCCACATCCCCCTCCTACCGTGGTTGCTCCAACACCTTTCCATCCCCACAGCTAGGCTCCTAGCCCATCAATCTGCTGCTCTGCGAAGGCTACTAGAATGGCCGGCCCCTAGGCATACTCTCTAGAAGACCACACATACTCAGCTGTCCCTGTAGGTACACCCTGCTACTCTCTAAACTGTCACAAGACACGCTGTGGAAGATACATCTTGATAATAAGATGGCTTTGCATGGTCATGCCAATCAAATATCGGTGCTGTTTGCAAAGCCTAAGATGATCCACCCCGTCATCCCACTAATCGTAGTCTCTATATGGTTGCCAGATAAATGTCACCATGGTGTCAATCCTATGACACCACTAATTGGTCTCACCCACCCATTTTTGCTGTAGCGCACCGGCATAATAGTATGCATAAGGCATCCCGTCAGCCAACTGCGGTCTTTGAATGGGAGGTCAAAATATGGCTATGTGCTCGCAGGCCCAAATCATCATCAGTGTGGTCCTACATGAGATACTCTCAACTCATCTATACACAACCTCGTGCAGCTAATGGTAGAGGGTACCTAATAAACATGAGCCCCAGGCATAAACTATCCTGTCCTGCCTCATCCCAATGGGGAAGTCTCCCTAGCCAATAGGAAACCCATGCTCGCGACAGTCAGGATTCAAAATACCACCAATCAAAGTCACTAGGAAAGCATCAAAATGAGCATAGTGCTCCGCCATGAACTCCCATTTGATGTCATATCCCTAGATGCCAAGTCCTGCACCCTCATCTCGGTAGTATGTCTGGAGGGTCTGCTCACCATGGCAAGCGTCGTAGATGATCCGCTCTCCTTAGATCGAAACTCATAGGATGCGATAGATGTCCTCAAGCGTGATGGTCGCCTCACCCATCGGTAGATGGAAAGAACATGTCTCTAAATGCCAGCGCTTGCACAACACAGTAAGCAGTCCCCTATTTACCCGAATGGTGGTAATATAGGTGACATAGAACAATCCCAACAGCATCAGTCGTCGCCGCTCCTGCAGAGTCAGCTAATCCGCAAATTGAAATGTCGTCGGTCTGCTCTCGCGCATATAAATCGAGGCAAGCTGTCTCTGCACAAGGTCAAACAACATGTTAGTTCCTTCTAGATGACTGTCAGTATCATCCAAAGCATTTCAAATTCAAAAAGCATCAAAATCAGCCCTAATCAAAGTTAACGTCAAATGCGTCGCATTCCTCCAATTGCATCGCAAAACATCAAATGCGTCGTTTCGTATCGCAAATGCGTTGCAACATGACAATTGCATCATTTGGCTGCTCAAATGTGTCACACCAAAATAATTGCATCACGACATATGATGATTACGTCATTCAAATCAAATGCGTCACTTAAACATTCGATTGCGTCTCAAAATGGTGATTACGGCTTTCTAAATGGCGATTGTGACTCACAAAGGCGAATGCGTTGCGATTTATGGAAAATGCATCACAAAACCTTGCCTACCCCTAATTTACCTTGGAATTTGCATTGCGATGCATCAAATGCATTAAACGTGAAAGTGAATGCAGCTTACGCGAATGCATATGCATTGTGGCGCATTCGTTGTTCCCCGTAAAAACCTAATTTTGACATGCAAAACAAAAAAATTACAAAGGAGGATAGGGGTACATACCGCTGGCTCTGAGCCCTCTGGCCGCCTGAAAGTCCGTACAATCTCACCGCGATGCTCTGTCATTGGAATCACTATCCTTGCTGCTATCCTTTTCGCTCTGAGCTCTCGAAATTTGCAAAGTGAATAGTAAGAATGAATTGACTTTTACCCCTTCAACCTATTTATAAAGTCAAAATGGCATTTGTCAACTGGGTTATTACTGGAGGCTCATTTGACCAACTTTGACCACCCCATTGGCTGCCTTAAGCATGTCAGAATCCAAAACTGATTGCGCCATTGTTTTTCTAGTCATCAAATTGACTTATCGGGACCCTTTACAAATTTTTTTGCCACCGACCCAAAATTTAAAAAATTTCCCGAGGGGGCATTGATACTCTATACCTTCACTGGGGCATGGCTTTGACTTATTTTCTTTGTCACAACGCGACAAGCGACATTATGAAAAAGAGGGGCAAAATGTAGACACTTAAAAATGACCTAGGCCTGTAAGCTCTATTTTTACCACTTTCATCCTAGAATAATTATGACATTTAATTATGTCCTTGGTCCACATTCGACTATTGATTAGATAATTCATAATTATTTGATTTATTCATGTCCTTTTATTCTTCATGATTATTAAATAAATAAATTTTATTTATTTATTAAATACGTCATTAATTGTCTAAGTCTTCCCCCTAATTAAATAAATTTCTAAATGTATTTAATTGCTCTTCTTCAGTCATTTCCTCCTGATTATTAAATAAATAAGTTTTATTTATTTATTTAATATGTCACTAACTATCATAATTAAATGAATGAATGAATTAATTTAATTATTAGTCTTATATGCCAAATTAAATAATTTAATTTAATTATTTAATTACCAAAATTGATATTCCTCTCATTTTAAATAAATAAAATTATTTAAAATGTCATCACATTCTTAACTGACAGTCCATTTTGGTAAATAATCTGAAAATTGATTATTTATTATCTCACAAAATCCATATTTTGAATTAATTTAATTCAAAATGGTAACTTTCCTCCAAAAATCAAGTAATTAGGTAGATTCTTGATTTTTCCAAATCTAATCTCCAGTTCAGTCTTTATCTTCTTCATTTTTGAAAATCTTTATTTTTGAATTAATTTCCTCATTTATTCTCCACCACCGATTCGATCTTCTTGGATGAGATCTTGACCGCTCGATTAATGACATTGCCCTAACCCTGATTAGGGATTATCAGATTTAATCTGGGCCTCTGATTTTAGGTCTCCGTCAAAAATCAATCTCATCCGTCCATTCAAAATGGAATTTTCTATAAAATGCCATTTTCCTCTCATTTCTCGATTACACAGAGACATTACATGTTCATGAATTATATTGTTATTCTAGCATATTTAGGCATAGGCATTAGGCATTTAGACTTTGATCAAATCCTTCAAAGCTTGGTGTAGGACTTAGACATCTATTTCCAGATTGCTCGCACGCCAAATTTGAGGGAAACACATTAGTCATCAAGCTAGAAGGTGTTACAAAAATGAATCATGGAGGTCTCGGTGATTAACAGGTATAATTGTTTTTTTGTTTCGTTCCATTGTGTTTTGTAATTGCTTTGGGTTTTGTGATTTGTATTGATTTTCTAACCTTTAATCAAACATGAAAAATAACCCTTAGTTACAGTTACTAGTTTCCTCAAGGATGTCCCATAAAGGATTTAGAGGAGTGATGACATCTCATGACCTGTCTTTTATTTTGTTTGTTGTTTGTGGTTTGTCTTGTCAAAAAGACTGGGGCAACTGTGCCCTTAGTATGAGTTACGACAATCCTTGTCTATGACTGTCTGTTGTTAGCAAGTGGATGACCTTGCACACCTTGATCTATGTCATATCATGGTGTTTTTCTCCATTTGTATTAGTCCCGCTCAATGATGATAAAGTGAAAAATCCTTTAGTGATGTGGTGAAATATTGAATATTTCTAATCCTAACATCAATCTCTTTTATTATTCATCTTTCTTTTCACACTAACATTTCTTCTTTTCTACATCTTCACCACCATTATCTATTTTCTTCTATCATTTTGTCCTTCATCTTCTAGCTCTCTCATCAATTTTGAGAGCACACTCATATTCTTTGAACTTTCCTGTCCTCTCGAGGGGGCATACCACTACCTCCTCATCATCCTTCCTCACCTATTTTACACCAAGGCATTACTGGGGCATATTTTTTTATCAATTTTCTTTGACATAATGCCGAAATGACATTGTATCAAAGAGAGGAAAATGTAGACACCGAAATCTGGTCTAAGCCTATGACTTCAATATTCTTCATAATTCGTATTTCTATTATCATGATTAAATAATGTCAATTATTTAATTATTCTCTAAAGTATTCATTTCTTTATTAATTAAACAAATCTAATTATTTAATTAATTCACTTTAACTTTAATTCTTCTATTAATCAAATAATCTTAATTATTTAATTGATTCACATTTTCTTTATTCTATCTCATTAATTAAATAAACGCTTTTTATTTAATTATGTTACTAATTAACCTTATCCTTCTTGTCAAATTAAATAAATTCTTATTTAATTTACCCTTTATCATATGTCAACTATAATTAAATAAATCCTTTATTTATTTAATTATTCATTTAATCCCTTCGTCACTTAGTTAAATAAATCTTATTTATTTAATTATTCTTCAAATATCAAATCTTGAATTAAATGAATTATTTAATTCATAAATTCTATTTTAACGCATTCCTCTATATTTAGATAATTGTGTAAGTTATCTAAGTATTCACTTTGACTCAACTTGAGATCTATTTAAATTGGTCAGTTAACTCTTGATTTAATGTCTAAGTTGCTTTCACGAGTAATCTCTTTGTCATATCATTCAGTCATCTAGTTCTACATCATTTGCATGTACATGTGTATTAATTAAATATCTTTATTTAATTAATTTAATCTTGTGCGTTCATTCGAACATGATGTTGCTTTAATCCTATCTTTATCTTTGTCATGCAAAGATAGTTCTTCTATTTTTGAATACCAAACTTGAAGATTAAATCATTTATTTAATCTTTATCTCTATTTCTAGTTTTGATCTCTCATGTAGCTACTAACAATTATCAGAATGCATGTCTAATCTTTTGATCTCAACCATTTATCGGTATTTTGATCCTGGCCTATGATTTGAATGATCAATTTTCTATAAATTGATCTGTCCTTCATCATTTCAATCTCTTCCGAAATCTTATGACTTTTGGAAGCATATCCATTATTTGAATCTTCGATGTTTTTCTAAATCACTATCACAGGCTATACTTGTACAAGAGAAATCTGAGGACAATTATACTACAATGGAAAAATGGAGAAGGGAAATCAAGGTTATACATGGAATTACGTAGATATTGGGTGAGATTGTTCAGTTTATTTATGTTTTAGCTTTCCTTTGTTCTCTGTTGTTTAACTTAGATTGCATTTAGAGCTTAGATCACATTGTTGTGTGTTGTTTAACCTTTCATTGCATTTTCTAGATGCTACAGTATCTATGAATTTGAAATTCACCATGCTCCCTTTAGGTTTGATTTTTGGCTAAGTACTGGCCCATGCCTTCAACAATCATCATTGGCCCATTTTTTGGTTGTTGCCATGGCTTCTACCACATTTCTACACATCATTCTGAAGGAATTTTCTCATTGCTCTTCTATCGGCCCCTAAAATGCTCCCATGTGTTGTCACCATAGGTGATTTTGATCACTTCTTTTCACTTCTTCATCAGCCCCCGCTTGCATGCCATGTAGCTCCCATTTGTATAAGGATTTGGTGGGCCTCACAAGCAGTGTCTACAATAAACATTTTTCTATGTGTCCTCTCTGTGCAAGATTTCAACAAAGGAAGGAAATATCGACCGCAAGTAGCGAAATATTGCCACACGTCTCTTCGGCGCACACTTCTTCAACACAGAAGATGAGGTAGACTATGAATTGCAAGATGCTACCATGTTTTCTAACCAACTATCCTAAAGGGTGAAACTTGTCTACATGAGACTTTGATAGACCACTTCTATCATTCTCAGGGGATGCACTTGAATGGAGGGAAACCAAATGCTGTGTCTTGAATCTTTTCTATTACAATGGCCGAGGAAAATCATTGCCTCGACATCATTGCTTAGATTTTGAATATTTTCAGTTGCTGCTTCCCAAGTGGTGGAAGGATTGCTATAAATACTTCTCTTTGCTTCAATAGAGGAGTTCCCAATTCTACAGTTCCATTCCAAGGGTTCCAATATTTTAATTTTAAGATCATATGCTTTTTCACTAGTTTTTAGAATCATAGTATTTTTTGGAGAGACCAGGCCTTTGTACTATTTAGACTATTGCAAGAACTCACAGTCTGTCATTGTTCATTCTCTCTGTTTCTTATGCTATTGATAAACTCTATGTTGTGCCATTATTGTTTGAATGGTTTATTTGCTGTACTTTTATACTTTGAATGTAAGTTTGTTGGTTTAGATCATGTCTTTTGACTCTCCTTTTCAGTAAATGGGCATGATTATTATTTTATGTCACTACATGAGCTATTTATACTTCAATCCTTAATTTATGTTATTCTAGGACATGATAAATTGCTAAGCAGACCCTTAGACTATATCCAAAAGATAGGTTTATTGTGCCTTTCATACAAATTTTGGCGTATCGCCTTAGTTAGATTCTTTACTTTATATTTGCTTCCATTTCCCATTCCAAAACCCAATTTACAGAAGAAGCCAACTTCTTTAAAAATCCAGAGGTCACTCAGTTTAGCACAATAAGTCCCCCATAAGCCGAGTTTCCCACAAAGGGTTATTACCTCCCAATTTTTGGCATCAACAATTTTTTCTTTTTCCTAGCACACCCAATGGGACTGAACTTAATGAATAAAATTTTCAGAGGGGTGTATGAGTCATCGGCCTATTACTAGGTACCAAACAACAAATAATCCTAGTTTAATAGTACCACCATTAGGGACAGTACAACCTACGACCCAATTGGTAAATGTTTTTCTTCCTCCTCTCTTTCTGCTAGCCATCTTTCCTACCGCTAACATAAATTATGTGGCATGGGATGCAGAAAGCTCTCTTGTTGTACCAGTAGTGTCTGCCATTTGGGACACTATCCTAGTTTTTTTCCTAAAGGCTATACCTAAATTCACTAAATATGGCTCAAGAACATCATCCGAACACTCACAAGATGTTGCGGATGTATGCCTAGTACATGGGGTTACAACCCAAAATATGGCGTTAAGGATGCTTTCCACCTCTTTTAGGGGAAAGGCACTAGATTGGTACTACAAGAAAATACTATTAGTACCTGGGATGAGCTTGGGGATCCTTTCTATCAGAGGTTCTTGAATGAAGGAGATCGGTCATCACTATATTATCACCTATCGGTCATAAAGCGGACCCTGCATGAAGCCATGGATGACTTCAATGCTCAGTTCCATACAAGCTAACAAATGATTCAAGTTGATATCTACCTACCATTAGATTTGAAATTCATTTTCTACCTAAAGGCCATCAATCTCAACATCTCAATGATGATCCATTCTCTAGGAAGAACCACAGTACCGAGCACATATAGCATTGCTATTAAAGCGAAGAAAAAATTAATAGATGCTGGGAAGTTTCCACCTCAGCCCATCATCCCCATGTTTCAAGAAATATCAATTCCTACTCAGGAGATTCCTTCTACTAGTGCACCAACTCCTCTTCAATCCATATACACATATCTAAGCACACCACAAAATGTTTCCTCTACATATGACTCTTCAAAGGAGGAGATGAGTGAATTCAAGGAAATGTTGTAGACTATTGTCAATGAAACAATCATTATCAAGCACAACCAAACAGTACCTCTGAAGCCTACCTATTAGAATTATCAAGGTGGAAGATCCTCTTACCAACAAAACTAGTTCGAAGGAGGCACTCAGACAAATCTGCAGGCGTAAACAATGAATCAAATGGTACTGGTACCCAATACACTATAGAGTGCTAATCTAAGTTTGAATAGAGAGTTGATTGTAGGAGAAAACAACTTAGTGGATGACATCAATCCTTGGTGCTTCCCTTGTAGCAATTCACATATGCCCCAAAATTTCCTGTGTGACAACCTACAAAAAAGGTGGCGGAGTAGTGCAAAAAAGTGACAACGTTAGACCTTGGAAGCTATGTGTATACCTCCTCACAAATGGAAAATGTGGTGCTCACCATGCAAATGCAAGGAATGTCACTAGACCAAGAAGCAGACATCGCTTCTGACCACTCACTCTTCTCATGGATGGAAGAAGAAGAAGCGGTGTTTACCAATGATACATCGACATCTAAAATGCCACAAGTACAATCTGACTACAACACTCTCTCAAAGAGGAGATTTATGGGTGAACCAGTTGTCTTGCAACTAGTTAGCCTACAACCTAAAGGTACTCCTGACTAGATACCTAGTACCTCCACAGTGATGCCACAATATCAACCACATAAGAAAATTGTTATAACAAGAGCAAAGGAGAAAAACCCTTTGAATCCACCACCTTTCAATATGGTGGAATAATTGAAGAAATCATCCAACAATGTGTCTCTGTGGGATATTCTAGTGATCCCATAATAGAAGATGCTATTATAGAAGGATCTTCAAGGAGATGTAAGTGCAATGCTAATCAAACAATTTCCCAAAGCAAAGGCTATTGATCAAACATATTCCACCAAAGTTTTTACAAACAACACAATGGAAGCCCTTGTTGAAGTAAGAGATAGGACAAAGCCTCAACCCTTCTTTCTTAACTCTCATTATAGGGGAGAAATTATTACACAATGCCAGGATTGATTCCGGTGCTAGAACCATAGTTATGCCTAAATAGATAGCTGAAGCCTTCAAATTCAATTATGAACCCTTAAAAAGAGGAGTGATGTAGCTTGATGGAAATAGAGTCGAAACCATAGGTGTCATCAAAGAACTCCCCTTGACTCTATTTTCTTTCCCTAGTATCATAGTGTTGTAAGATGCTATGATCATAGATGTTCCCCCCATGTTCGACCTCTGTGTATCTTGAGAATTTACTTCAAAAGTGGGTGGATATCTGTCCCTAGATTGGTCACATTTGATCATTAGAACCGAGCATGGTGCAAAGATGAAGATAGAGTCCAAATCTTTACACTTGGAACATGTAGCCAATGAAGCCATAATCAATTTTGAAGCCACACATACCTATATCACTAAGCAAGAAATGTATTGTGTTGAACTACTAGAAGATGAAAAGGTGACCAAAGATAGAAATGATCAAGAAGATGTTCTCCTAAGCGAATATATAGATACTGACCCCTTCAGAAACTACCATGCTACCGAGCTAGGCGCCTATGTCATCTACGATAAAGATCAAGTGCTCCCTAAGGTTGTCAAAGAATATGAAGGTGATCAAGCCTCAGAATTGTGGACATTGCACTTTGATGGAGCAAGATGCAAGAATGGTGCAGGAGCTGGGATATGTTTAATATCCCCATAGAATGAAAAGACATTGAGGTCTTTCTGCTTCCAATTTTCCTGCTCAAACAATGAAGCTGAATATGAAGGACTAGTGCAAGGTATCAACCTTGCAGAATGGATGGGCATTAAGCAATTGATGGTGTTAGGAGATTCTAAACTAGTAGTCAATCAAGTTTGAGGTATCTCTACGACCAAGAATTTCTACATGCGATCCTACAAACATTGAATTTGGGACCTGATTGAGGGTTTTGAAGCCTTCAACATTTAGACGGCTCCTCGAGAATAGAATGCAAATGTGGATCACATGGCATCAATCAGATCTCAGTTTGACCCTACCTCCGATCTCATTCACAACAAACACTTTGTACAAGTAATAGTCTGATTGATGATTCTAGACAATGACCAAAGCTAGCAAGTGTTTGACAGCGATGAACACATTGCCTCATTCATCCAGCAGTTGGGTGAATTTTCCAATCAACTCCAACTGAAGATTGTTGAAGCTTATGAAGGAAAGATCATCCAGCTAAAATATTACAAGCTTCTAAAATGATTGGTCATGCTCAAAAATATTTTTGAATGTGACAATACAAGAAATGACAAGTGGGAGTTTGTAGCAAACAAAAGTGACTATGCAAAATTGCAGGTTGGAGATGGAATAAAGCTCAAAGTTAGGAAGGATGTCCCACATTGTGATAAAGAAAGACTTATTTAATTTTGCAATAAATATGGAGTGGTGGCCTGATCATATGATGACCTCAGGGGATATGATCCCAATATCATTCAACACATAATAGAGTTGGCAGAAGGTGCAAAGTCTATCTGCCAAAAACAAAGACTAGTCAATCCCAAGATTGAAGTGCTAATGGTGCAAGAATTAACAAAGCTAATCGAGTCATGAATTGTCTTCTCCATCAAGCATAACACATGGGTATCCAATTTGGTCCTGGTCTAAAAGAAAAATGGAGATATTTTCCTATGTGTGGACTTTTGGGACCTAAACAGAGCATCCCTAAAGGATCATTACCACTACCCTTAATGGAGTTAATCCTGCAAATAGTGGAAGGGTTGGAGATGTTTTCCTTGTTAGATGATTCTTCGGTTACAATCAGATCTGGGTCAAAGAGGAGGATCAACATAAGACAACGTTCACTACCAAGTGGGGAACATTTGCATACACTAAGATGTCATTTGGCCTCTCCAATGCAGGAGTTACCTTCCAATGGGCAATGGATATCGCTTTTAGTGAAATAATCAACAATATTATCCTAATATATTTGGATGATTTGATGGTGTTCTCCAAGTCCATGGATGATCATTTTGACCACCTAGAGATGGTGTTCAAGAAATGCCAAGAGTTTGGGATATCCCTAAACCCAAAAAATTGTGTCTTTGAAGTACTACAAGGAAAACTACTGGGGAACATTGTGTCCAAAAAAGGAATTTTAATTGATCTTGAGTGGGTGAAAGCAATCAAAGAGCTTCCTCTTCTGGTCAACAAGAAGGGTGTTCAATCCTTCTTGGGGAAGGTAAATACCATTAGCAAATTTATTTATGATTTTGCAGGAATAATCAGGCCAATTACCCTAATGTTGAAAAAGGATCAAATATTTAAATGGATGAAAGATGCCAGAGAAGCCTTTGAGAAAGTCAAGGATGCTATCTCTTTCGCTCCTTGTTAGGTCAACCCAGACCTATCGAAGGAATTCATAATGTATGTATTCAGTAGAAATTCAAGTATTGCTACTATCTTAACTCAGAAAGATAACGAGGGAAAGGGGGAAAATATGATAGCATTTCACTCCCAGACCTTGAAGGAATATGAAACAAACTACAACTTTGTAGAGAGATAGGAATTTTCCATAGTTAAAGGGCTCAAGAAGTTCTAACACCTAATCTCCTACAATATGGTGATTGTCTATGTTGCACATTATAGTGTGTGCAAGTACATCATGGAGGGAGAAATCATTGAGAAAAGAGAAAATTGGATCACCAAGATCCTCGAGTATGACATAGGGGTCAAGCCTATAAAGACTATTCAAGGAAGAGGACTGTGTGAGTTTCTTGCACACAAGGAAGAAATGGCCCCTGAAGAAGAGCAGCCAAAACTATAGTAAGGTTCATGCATATAGGAAAGTATCCATTGGGCCTTCCTTCTTAGAAGAGGAGATTCTACCAGCCGCAAAACAACGGATTCACTCTCATTGAAGGGATCTTGTTCAAAAGAAATTTCAACGGCATTCTATTGCACTGTGTTACCACATAGCAAGCAAGAAGGATCCTCGACACTTACCACAGTAGTCCTATAGGTAGGCATTTTTTCGCAAAAAAAACCACCATCAAGATCATGTGCACGGGGTACTTTTGGCCAATACTATTCAATGATTCCTACCCTGTGGTGAAAACTTGCAAAGAATGTCAGCTCTTCACTAGAAAAAGAAAGAATTTCGTAATGCCTCTCAATCCAATAGTGGTTGATGAGACATTCATGCAATGGGGTTTAGAATTCATTGGAATGATCAACCCAACCTATAGCATAGGTCATAAATAGATCTTAACGGCCATAGACTACTTCACAAGATGGACTGAAGCTGTGCCACTAAAGAATACAATAGAGGTAGAGATAGTGGATTTCCTAGAGGAGTTGGTGACAAGATTTGACCCACCCAAAACTATCATTTTTGACAATGCTAAAGATTTCTTAGGCTCCAAGGTAAGTCAATTCTCACTTACACATGGCATATTCCTTAAAACATCATCAAATTACTACTCGTAGGGGAATGGTTTAGCCGAATCAACAAACAAGAATCTGGTCTGACTTCTCAAAAGAATTGGGTTAGAATATCAAAGAGAGGGGCACAAAAATATCTGAACAACAGTCTAGGCTGACCACATAACTCCAAAGAAAGTCCTCAAGACTTCACCATATGAGCTAGTTTATGGAAAAAAGGCATTATTGCCTGTCTCTATGGAGATTCCAACACTGTAATTGCTAAAGTCCCTTGAAGTAGAAAAAAATGACACAATGGAAGTGTGGTTAGCCAAGTTGCTAGAAGTATAAGAGAAAAGGAGAAAGTCCCTAACCGCCATGACTAATCACCAACAAGTGGTTAAAAGGTGGTTTGACAAGAAAACGCCCGACCAAGGCCTAAAGTGCAGAGACTTGGTGATAAAATATAACGAAAGGGATGCAAAGCTGGGTGAGCATGGAAAGTTTGATAGCCTTTGGGAAGGCCCATTCAGAATAATTCAATGTAAGGAAAACCATGCATATGAGTTAGAATGGAAAAAGAAGTGCTAGGAATTCCAGTCAACATAATTCACTTGAAATTATTCAATTAATCTTACTTTCCATACCCATGTAAATATGTAAATACATTTTTCCCTTCTTTCCTTTTGTTTTGTTGGCTGGTATTTTTATTTTATTCTATGGTCTGAGGTGGAGAGAACAAGTGACCCATTATTGCTAAGAGTAAGAGAAATAAACTCATAGTTGAACAAAGTGAAAAATTAAACACCCATATGCAAAACTAAATTCATACATACATGTTGAAAAAGGAAGAAAATAGCCCCGTTGTAGAATTCAAAGGAAGATAATAGATTGGTTATATAAGGATATATTTTCATTATATATGCTTTGATATTTACATTTTCAAAATGGCTCATAGGCCATGCTTCCAAAAGTGTATTCTATTATGTTTCTTATGTATTTTATGAAATCCTTTTTTAGGCATGTCTACAAAAAGGAATTAATTACTATGAGATTTTTGAAATGAAAAATAAAATCATAGGTCTTCAATTCATGACATGAGCAACAAAAATAGATGAATCAATGGTAGTGTCCACAATATCCTTGTGCCATAGCATGACTACATCCTCCTCTATGAACCTCTTGAGGTCACTTGAAGTCGGATTTCCACCACCATATGCAACATTTGCAACAACCTCACCAAGGCCATTCATGTATTTCTTGGGGAAATTTTCCTTTAGTAAACAAAGAATCAATGGCTTGGGAATTCCTATATCTAGCATGGAGGTGACAAAGTGTGAGCACATGTCAGTATTCACTCAATAATTTTCCTTGTACTCAAGGAAGTCTTGTCCCAAGACCCATTTAATGGCTATGATGGACAACAAATGTTTGTTCTTCGTCATTCATTTTAAGCGCCTAGTAGAAATCTCTCCTAGGAAGGCAGTCTAGGACTTGTGTGACACTAGCCTAATTGGGGTATTCATCTTTTTAGACCCTCTGCAAATACCTTAAAACTATCCCTACAAGGCACCTAAGTCTAGCCTATGAGAATGCTATGCAACTGCAAATGCTAAACAATTAGGCCATCTATCTTAACACCAATTCTACTCAAATCACTAAGTGTGGTTTCACTACTATGTAGATGCCTATTTGTATAAAAAGTGAGGAAAGGTGTGGTAATCTGCTTTCCATAAACATGATATTAATCAAGTACCAACTTGAAAGCTGTGCCCAGAATTGCTCAAATTTCCCACCCACTTGCTTCTGCTAAGTACAACTTGCTGTGTGAAAAACTAATGAAGGCTAATTAATTAGCTTAAGCTAGTGGAAGCAATCGACGGTGTTATGCATGGCTAGGGACTAAGGTGTCATTCTCCAGGTGTTTTTCTCATTCTAAGGCAGAGCCTGTATCTTTTCAAATGTCGAACGCTTCTTTAGCTTAATCATTCTTTTGAGATATTAATTACCAATGCATACAAATGCATAAGTTGCTTGCAAAACAACAGCTCAAGTTCCAAGAAAATCGTGCTATACAATACAGTTGCTAATTGTAATTATGAATTATTGTTACGTCAAAATGGAAAGTAATTCATCTCGCAAAAACTAAGGGTTGGTGGTACATGCCACATTAAATGAAAAAAAGGTGGTTCTTGTTTACCACATTGAGGAAAAATTGTTAAGTATTGCATGCAAAAAATTTAGGCATTCAAAAGGTCTTTTCAAAGACATTGCCTAGAAAAAAAGAAATTCCTAGCACATAACTAGAGCCGAAGTAAAATTGCAGAAAATTCAAGCTAAAGCTAAAGCTTCCAACAAATTAACAATGGAAAAAAGTTCAAGCTAGGGAGTTAGGCTACTAGAGAAAGAAATTAGCTAAAGCCCTACAAGCTGCATCAACCATTAATGTATTTGAGAGTATTTCTTATGCTATGT
>VDFB02058242.1:768032559-768062420 GCA_007258455.2 Sequoia sempervirens
TGCCATCCCTTCCACATATCATCAATGTCTCAAATTACCTTACAATGGCACTGAAATAACAATAGATGGTGACCCAGATCCATTCCATTATTACACCAATCTAAAAGAGATACCCGACGCCAAGTGCCAATAAACCAAGAGGCTTCATCATCCAATTCATCTCACTATGTCGATCCATCCACTCTCACTAGAACATCCACTTCACCTTCATTTCTAGCTTACATTCCTATAAATCTATATGGAAAAGGTTTCACAATCATGCAGAGCAAGGGATATAATGGACATAGTGGTTTAGGCTTACAACAAGATGGGAGGGTTGAATAAATCTTTGTTTCTCAATGGCCGAAAGGCTTAGGGCTTGGGTTTCAACTGATTCAGATTGGTGTTCCTAGTACCACATCACCCTTAATCAAGGAAGTAAGTTCTTCAGACGATATTGAGACATCTCACGAGCCATATGACCAACACTATTGTGATTCCCCTGACTCAAACGAATATGAGTGGGATTCCCTATCCTCCACCTCTTCCATGAACCTCGACAAGCTATTTGGAGAACTTGACTTAATGTTGAAATCCTCACCAAATCCATTGAATTCGTGTCCACCAAAGCATATGACAAAAGAGGAATGGTTTAAACATTACTATTGGGAATCTCTTGATCCTACCTCTTGGTAACCTAATAAATCCATTTCAGATAACCAAACCATGGCATTAGGCCCACCTCAGAATCCACCTAGATCTAAGAAAAAGAATAAAAAGGACTTAGTACAAAACTTTTGTGACCATATGAACAACTCATTCCTTACCTTGACTCCATTAAAATTTGACAACTCTTATGATGACATGCCCTTAGTTTATCCCCAACTATTGATTGGGACCAACAAGACACACCTGTCTTAGATATTTTTGAGAATGACGAAGCAATTGATGAGCTCCTGGTACTAAGAGAAGGAATACCTAGTGGTGATCAGAAGGCTGGTTTTATCATTGACTTGGAAAAAAAAACATATTTTGGGGAATCTGTTCAACCCTCCAGTCGTAAAAATGACAAAAAGAATAAAAAAGATAAAAAAAATGAGTCTCTAGGTGAAAACTGAAAGGTGCCTCTAGACAATGAAAAAGCAAAAATAAAGGACACATCTGAAGGAAAAAACCTCTTTGAGGCACCTAAGGATGGAGGTTTGAACATTCTCCCCTTTGCATAGGAAAAGTCACCCATGCTCATTGAAGAACCAATAGAAGTCAACATAGGCACTAAAGAGAATCCTCGACTGGTTTATTTTGCAGCGTCATTGACAAAAGAAGAGTAGCTAAAATTCCACAACTTCTTCAGAGACAGATAAATTTTTCCTGGTCATATGTAGACATGCCTGGACTAGATCCTAAACTTGTTCTACATCACTTGCCCTTACAACTATGTGTAAAACTAGTGAAACAAAAATTGAGGAAAATGCACCCATAGATTGCTTTACTAGTCAAGGCAGAACTCAAGAAACTATTAGATGTTGGTTTCATTAGATCAATCAACTATGCAGATTGGATTTCCAATCTTGTACCAGTCACTAAACCAATAGGGGGCATCCGCATCTACACAGATTTCAGAGATATCAACAAGGCTTTCCTTAAGGATGACTTCCCTTTTCCTAGCATAGACATGATAGTAGACATGATAGCAAGGTATGAGATGTTGTCCCTTATGGATGGATTTTCAAGGTATAATCAAATCAGAATTGCAACTGAAGACCAACCTAAAAAAACTTTCACATGTCCTTGGGGAATGCATTGCTGGAATGTTATGCCCTTCAGACTCAAGAATGCTGGAGCAACCTATCAGCATGCCATGACCACTATTTTTCATGATCTTGTACACACTCTTATGGAGGATTATGTTGATCACCTTATAGTTAAATCCAAGACAAGGGAAGAACATTTACAGGTGTTAGAAAAAATATTTCAAAGGCTAGAGAATTATAAAGTGAGACTAAATCCCAAGAAATGTGTGTTTGGGGTACAATCAGGAAAGCTTTTAGGGTATATCATTTCTAGACGAGTCATTGAAGTGGATCTAGCCAAGGTAAAAGAAATCATAGACATGCCTCCACCAACTAATCTCAGTTAGCTAAGGACATTACAAGGGAGACTACAATCCATTAGAAGATTTATAGTGTAGTTAGTAGATAAGACACATCCTTTTTAACATCTACTTAAGAAAGGGGTACCCTTTGCATGGATAGCTAGGTGTGAAGAGGATTTTCAACTGATCAAAGAATATCTACTCACACTACCAGTCTTAATGCTGCCTATTGAAGGATGACCACTAATTATTTATATTTCAACAACCCATTCATCACTTAGAGCATTGCTTTCACAAAATGATGATGAAGGTCATGAAAGGGAAGTATACAATATCAGTTGGACTTTGGTAGGTTATGAGCTCAAATATAGTACCATTGAAAGCGCTTGTATTGTAGTAGTATTTTCTACTCAAAAACTAAGGCACTATATGCTAAACCATCAGACAATGCTAATTTCAAAAATAGATCATCTGAAATATCTTCTAAGCAAAGCATCATTAACAAGGTGACTGGCCAAATGGGTTATGATACTGAGTATGATATCTAGTATGTAGAGAGAAAGAGTATTAAAGGACAAGTCATTGCTGATCAGTTAGCTGATGCACCAATACAAGTAGATCACCCATTAGTTGTAAACTTTCCTGATGAGTTTATATTCACAATTAACACAAACACAACATGGAAACTATACTTTGATGGCTAACATACAAATCATGGCTCAGGGGCTAGTATATTATTTATCACACCATAGGGTGATTCTATCCCTAAGTCATTCAGGACTACATTTCCATGTACCAACAACATAGCAAAGTATGAAGCTCTAGTGATAGGGTTACTCATGGCAGCCAAGTGGGAAATTAAGAATTTATAGGTATATGACGATTCTCAACTGGTAATCAAATAGGTAAATGATGATTATGAGACTAAGGATGAGAAGTTTTCTCCATACAAACATATGGCAGATAGTTTTAAGGAGTACTTTGACAAGGTCAAATTTCATCATATAACTCATGTTCTAAATAGGGCAGCAAACACTATGGCTAAAATTGCATCACTTCTAGACATTCCTAACAATGTGCCTAAGTTTGAGTTCTTGATAGAACAACTTTTGGTCCCGGCCTATGATATCCCAGATTCTGAGATGGTATGTGACATTATTGGTCCTGATTCCTCATGGTACAAAGAAATATATGACTACCTCCATGCCAAAATCATAGCCCTTGGCCTTTCAAATAGTCAACGCAGGAAATTCCTTCATAAGTCAGCCAAATACACCATCGTCGGAGACACCTTATATAGACACACCTTAGATAATACCCTACTGCGATGTCTTGATTCTGATGAAGCACAAGCAACCTTGCATGGGGTGTATGAGGGTATATGTGGTTCCCATTCTAGTGGTCCTACCTTAGCTAAAAATATTATGAGATTGGGTTACTATTGGACTACTATGGAAAAGGACTCATATGTCTTTGTAAAGAAATTTCGCCAATGTCAGGTTCATGGAGACTTGATAGATGCACCAACACATGAGCTCCATCCCATAACATCACATGGCCCTTCACCCAATGGGGACTCAACCTCATAGGTAAGATCCATCCCACATCATCTAATGGCTACAAGTTCATCATCAATGCCACCAAGTATTTTACGAAGTGGATTGAGGCTATTCCCATGACATACATTACTAGCACACATATCTCTAAGTTTATGTCGATATGGTGTCCCTTAGTCCATAATCATAGATAATGGCCACCCATTCAAGAACCAAGAAGTATGCCATATTTTTGATGAATTTAATATTCAACATCACTTTTCCACTCCATACTACCCACAAGGTAACAACCAAGTAGAGGCATCTAACAAAACTATCATTATAATCCTCAAAAAGACTTTCAATGATGTTGGCCGCGATTGGAATTTACAACTTAATCCTACCTTATGGGATTATCTGTACCCCCACTGGTGCCACTCCATATTCACTAATATTTGGTTCTAAATCCATTCTTCCTATTGAGGTCGAGATTCCTTCCCTAAGGGTATCCTTGAGAGGGCACATTGATGATGAAGAGTACCGAGTATCGAGACTCCATGAGCTAGAATTCCTAGATGAGAAAATACAGAAGGAACTAGACCATCTCCAAGCATATCAGAATTGCTTTCGTTGTAGCTATAACAGGAAGGTCTTGAACATAAACTTTAACATTGGTGACATGGTCTTAATGGAGAACCCAAAGAATCAAGCAAACAAAGAGAAACCAAGAAAGTTTGAACCTAACTATTTAGGACCTTACATTATTACAGAAGCCTTTGGATCAAGAGCATATCAACTCTCTACTCTTGAAGGGGAACCATTGTCCTCGCTAATCAATAGTCTTAATCTGAAGAAGTTCTACGCATAGCTTCTAAGAGCCTTGTCTTAATTAGAAAAAAATACAAATTTTTTTTTTTAAAAAAAAAATGTTACCTAGGTGAAAACTTGGCAAATAGGTGTCTTGGTAACATCAAAAAAATCAGAAAATCTAGAAAATAGTAAAGAGAAATAATTTGTCCAATAGTCAAAACCACTTTGGTGGCACTTTGGATAAGTACCATGGTGAAAACCTGGAAAACAGGTGCCATGTGTAGTTGACTCTACTCCTTTGTCTACTATTATTCTAATCTAACTTCCCTGTACATAGTCCTTATCCCTATACATAGTCCACTACCTTGTACATAGTCCTTGTCCCTATACATAGTCCACTACCCCGTACATAGTCTATATCCCTGTAGATAGTTCACTACCTTGTACATAGTCCCTATCCCTGTACATAGTCCACTACCCTGCACATACTCCCTATCCCTATACATATCACTTGTCTTTCCCATCCACCGCTTGTACATACCATTCATAATAAGTGGTAGTCTTTCCCATAACCTAGAACAATTGACATCAAGTGCATTTCATATCCCCCATTTTATCCTATTCATAATCAATTGGTCTTATACTCGACTGGGGGAAAACACTTGATGTGCATCATATTGGTTTTTACATTGGCTGTGCTGAAGACATAAAACCATAGAAAAATCCAAAAACTTCAAAAAATGGCCTGAGAAAACACAAAAAACATTAGAAAACTTCAAAAATACAAAAAAATCAAAACATGTCAAAACTCCAAAAATAGATTCAGAGTCAGTCACACTTCTCGGTCTTTGTCATTTGTTGAACTACGTTGCCTCTGCAACTAGACGTAAGGGTGATCCCACAAAGCTAGTTTATAATTTCTGGGGTCCCGGTTTTCCAGAAATGCATATTTTCACATTTATAATGATTTAAAGCCTTAACGGTTTCCATTTAAGCATTTAAATTGAAGGGGTTTGATCGAGCTACTGAATTAAACCCCAGACTCGAGCCCATGATTTTTAAACCATACCTATAACAGAGTCTCCTTTTTCCATCAAAATCTTTGATTAAAAGCCACTTTTTAATTTACCTTTTAGGGGATCAAATGAACTCATTTAAAATTTATGTTTTGTAAGTATGCAGTCCTTATTATAAGCTTCCAAAAAAGTATAATTTTAATTAAATTAAATTTTATTATTATATTTATTTTTTATTTCTTGTGAATGTGGGTTTTTCATCTAAAATCAAGCTCTTTGTTCTACACGTGGAAAAATAGAAGATTATCAAAAAAAAAATTTAAAAATATGAGTGCACCAGATATTGAAGTCTTTAATCCAACCAAAAAAAATTGAATTTCAATACGTGCAAAAAATGTTACGCATTATACGGTCTACCTATGTTTGAATTGTAATTGGTTTGACTTCAAAACTGGATTAAGGAAAAAAATTTCAATAAAACACTATCCAACCAAGTGGAAGCACTAGATATCAGAGTTACAAATCTAAATTCAAAATAATTATAATTTTATCCTTCATGGAAAAAAAGTTATGCATTATATGGTGAACATCACTCCTTAAAAATGTTGTTTTCTAAAAAAAACTAGTTTTTGAGGGAGATGGAAAAAGAGGTGCAATTTGATTTCAAAAATATATTTAGAATCTTCAAAAAAAAGTCACAAAACTCTTGTTTGCATCATCTTTAAATTCCTCACGATTTAGCCGCTATAGGTGCCCGAAAGTGAATATTTAGTTAGAAAAAATTATTTCAGTGTCTAGTTTGGCCAAAAATTGTAAACCACTATTGTGGGATCACCCGTAGGCAAGGCCATTTGTTGATGTGCCCCCAAGGCATTAGGTCAGTCCATTTAGGTTTGTCTGTATAAAATCATGACTCAATCCATATGTCTATAGGACAAGGTCATTGGTCGTGTCGAACTACAAGGTCTCTGTGTGTATAATGTAGGCAAGGCCATCAAGTGATGAGCCCCCGAGGCTGCACTAGGTCAGTCCATTAGGGTTTCATCACATTTACTATCACACACATCTTCTACTTGTAGTTAGTGTTTTCAATCAAAGTCAAGTTGAACTACGAGGTCTCTACGTGTATAATGTAAAGGCCATCAATTGATGAGCCCCCGAGGCCACACTAGGTCAATCCTTTAGGGTTCGTCATCACATACAATCAATTGTCAGCACATCATATCAAGTCATGCATCAATCTGGTGAACAAATAAACAATGTCTCTAAGCCAAATCAAACAAATTACCAAAGCAGTAACCAAAATAGATCAACTAATGTCTGCTACAGGATGTGTCCTTCCTAGAAATAGACATCATCAAAACAATCAACCTATCTCTTATTCAGGATGAGTCCTTCCTGAATATTGATATCAACAAAACAATCTATGTCTTATATAGGATGAGTCCTTCCTACATATCAACATTGTCAAACAATCAACATAGCCTTACATAGGTTATCACATCAACGACATCAAACTCAACGTCTTATACGATATATGTTTTTCTGAAACTGAATTTTTCATGCCTTATATAGATAGTCATAACATTGAAACTAGACTCAAAGTCTTATCCAGTATGTGTATCTCCTAAAATTAGGCTCTATCAATCAATCCTTTTATCAATTAAAACAAATCAAACAAATAGATCAAGTTTTGGAAAATATTTTACTAGCTTTTTGACTTTATGGCTTATTTATCTTATCATTTTAATTGACTTTATGATTGGAATCCTATTACTAGCTTTCTCAAGGATGTCCCATGAAAGATTTAGAGAAGCAACGATGTATCAGAATTCTATTTTCTTTGATTGATATATGTGCATAACGCTGCAAACTGTGTACACCACTGAGCTGAATCCTGCTGGCGGATCACTGCCTGATCCTGCTCTACCTAAGCTACCTCTAGCTTTGACTACAGTGCTCAGATCTAAGTGACACTCTCATCCAGCCTCCTCTGAAGATTTGCCACCCTATGGTCTGTCGTGGCATCACAGGGCAATGCTGAACTAGAAGGTATCTCCTCCTCACCCTCCACCATCTGCCATCTGAGGAGTTGCTCAGCATCATCCATGGCATCGTCCTCATCATCATCATCCTCAGCCACATCCTCTCCACTAACTCCCTCATTTTGAGCTACATCCTCCTCCTAGATGGCCTCTGCCACCTCCACATCCTCCTCCTACCTTGGTTTCTCCTCTGCTACATCCTCCTCATGTCTCTCCTCCTCTGCCACATCCACCTCCACATCCCCCTCTTGCCGTGGTTGCTCCAACACCTTTCCATCCCCACGGCTAGGCTCCTAGCCCATCAATCTGCTGCTCTGCGAAGGCTACTAGAATGGCCGGCCCCTAGGCATACTCTCTAGAAGACTGCACGTACTCAGCTGTCCCTGCAGGTACACCCTGCTACTCTTTGAACTGTCACAAGACACGCTATGGAAGATACATCTTGATAATAAGATGGCTCTGCACGGTCCTGCCAATCAAATATCGGTGCTGTCTGCAAAGCCTAAGATGATCCACCCCGTCATCCCACTAATCACAGTCTCTATATGGTTGCCAGATAAATGTCACCATGGTGTCAATCCTGTGACACCACTAACTGGTCTCACCCACCCGTTTCTGCTGTAGCGCACCAGCATAATAGTATGCATAAGGCATCCCGTCGGCCAACTGCGGTCTTTGAATGGGAGGTCAAAATATGGCTATGTGCTCGCAGGTCCAAATAATCATCAGTGTGGTCCTACATGAGATACTCTTAGCTCGTCTATACACAACCTCGTGCAGCTAATGGTAGAAGGTACCTAATAAACACGAGCCCCAGGCATAAACTATCCTGTCCCACCTCATCCCAATGGGGAAGTCTCCCCAGCCAATAGGAAACCCATGCTCGTGACAGTCAGGATTCAAAATACCACCAATCAAAGTCACTAGGAAAGCATAAAAATGAGCATAGTGCTCTGCCATGAACTCCCATATGATGTCATATCCCTAGATGCCAAGTCCTGCACCCTCATCTCGGTAGTATGTCCAGATGGTCTGCTCGCCATGGCAAGTGTCGTAGATGATCCGCTCTCCTCGGATCGACACTCATAGGATGCGATAGATGTCCTCAAGCGTGATGGTCGCCTCACCCGTCGGTAGATGGAAAGAACATGTCTCTAAATGCTAGCACTTGCACAACGCAGTAAGCAGTCCCCTATTTACCTGAATGGTGGTAATATAGGTGACATAGAACAATCCCAACCGCATTAGTCATCGCCACTCCTGCGGAGTCAACTGATCCACAAATTGAAATGTCGTCGATATGCTCTCGCGCATATAAGTCAGGGCAAGCTGTCTCTGCACAAGGTCAAACAACATGTCAGTTCCTTCTAGATGACTGTCAGTATCATCCAAAGCATTTCAAATTCAAAAAGCATCAAAATCAGCCCTAATCAAAGTTAATGTCAAATGTGTCGCATTCCTCCAATTGCATCGCAAAACATCAAATGCGTCATTTCGTACCGCAAATGCATTGCAACATGACAATTGCATCATTTGGCTGCACAAATGTGTCACACCAAAGCAATTGCATCACGACATATGATGATTACGTCATTCAAATCAAATGCGTCACTTAAACATTCGATTGTGTCTCAAAATGGTGATTATAGCTTTCTAAATGGAGATTGCGACTCACAAAGCCGAATGCATTGCGATTTATGGAAAATGCATCACAAAACCTTGCCTACCCCTAATTTACCTTGGAATTTGCATCGCGATGCATCAAATGCATTGAACGTGAAAGCGAATGCAGCTTACGCGAATGCATATGCGTTGTGGCGCATTCGTTGTTCCCCGTAAAAACCTAATTTTGACATGCAAAACAAAAAAATTACAAAGGAGGATAGGGGTACATACCGCTGGCTCTGAGCCCTCTGGCCGCTTGAAATTCTGTACAATCTCACTACGATGCTCTGTCACTGGAATCACTATCCTTGCTACTATCCTTTTCGCTCTGAGCTCTCGAAATTCGCAAGGTGAATAGTAAGAATGAATTGACTTTTACCCCTTCAACCTATTTATAAAGTCAAAATGGCATTTGTCAACTGGGTTATTACTGGAGGCTCATTTGACCAACTTTGACCACCCCGTTGGCTGCCTTAAGCATGTCAGAATCCAAAAATGATTGCACCATTGTTTTTCTAGTCATCAAATTGACTTATCGAGACCCTTTACAAATTTTTTTGCCACCGACCCAAAATTTTGAAAAATTTCCCGAGGGGGCATTGATACTCTATACCTTCACTGGGGCATGGCTTTGACTTATTTTCTTTGTCACAACGCGACAAGTGACATTATGAAAAAGAGGGGCAAAATATAGACACTTAAAAATGACCTAGGCCTGCAAGCTCTATTTTTACCACTTTCATCCTAGAATAATTATGACATTTAATTATGTCCTTGGTCCACATTCGACTATTGATTAGATAATTCATAATTATTTGATTTATTCATGTCCTTTTATTCTTCATGATTATTAAATAAATAAATTTTATTTATTTATTAAATACGTCATTAATTGTCTAAGTCTTCCCCCTAATTAAATAAATTTCTAAATGTATTTAATTACTCTTCTTCAGTCATTTCCTCCTGATTATTAAATAAATAAGTTTTATTTATTTATTTAATATGTCACTAACTGTCATAATTAAATGAATGAATGAATTAATTTAATTATTAGTCTTATATGCTAAATTAAATAATTTAATTTAATTATTTAATTACCAAAATTGATATTCCTCTCATTTTAAATAAATAAAATTATTTAAAATGTCATCACATTCTTAACTGACAGTCCATTTTGGTAAATAATCTGAAAATTGATTATTTATTATCTCACAAAATCCATATTTTGAATTAATTTAATTCAAAATGGTAACTTTCCTCCAAAAATCAAGTAATTAGGTAGATTCTTGATTTTTCCAAATCTAATCTCCAGTTCAGTCTTTATCTTCTTCATTTTTGAAAATCTTTATTTTTGAATTAATTTCCTCATTTATTCTCCACCACCGATTCGATCTTCTTGGATGAGATCTTGACCGCTCGATTAATGACTTTGCCCTAACCCTGATTAGGGATTATCAGATTTAATCTGGGCCTCTGATTTTAGGTCTCCGTCAAAAATCAATCTCATCCGTCCATTCAAAATGGCATTTTCTATAAAATGCCATTTTCCTCTCATTTCTCAATTACACAGAGACATTACATGTTCATGAATTATATTGTTATTCTAGCATATTTAGGCATAGGCATTAGGCATTTAGACTTTGATCAAATCCTTCAAAGCTTGGTGTAGGACTTAGACATCTATTTCCAGATTGCTCGCACGTCAAATTTGAGGGAAACACATTAGTCATCAAGCTAGAAGGTGTTACAAAAATGAATCATGGAGGTCTCGGTGATTAACAGGTATAATTGTTTTTTTGTTTCGTTCCATTGTGTTTTGTAATTGCTTTGGGTTTTGTGATTTGTATTGATTTTCTAACCTTTAATCAAACATGAAAAATAACCCTTAGTTACAGTTACTAGTTTCCTCAAGGATGTCCCATAAAGGATTTAGAGGAGTGATGACATCTCATGACCTGTCTTTTATTTTGTTTGTTGTTTGTGGTTTGTCTTGTCAAAAAGACTGGGGCAACTGCGCCCTTAGTATGAGTTACGACAATCCTTGTCTATGACTGTCTGTTGTTAGCAAGTGGATGACCTTGCACACCTTGATCTATGTCATATCATGGTGTTTTTCTCCATTTGTATTAGTCCCGCTCAATGATGATAAAGTGAAAAATCCTTTAGTGATGTGGTGAAATATTGAATATTTCTAATCCTAACATCAATCTCTTTTATTATTCATCTTTCTTTTCACACTAACATTTCTTCTTTTCTACATCTTCACCACCATTATCTATTTTCTTCTATCATTTTGTCCTTCATCTTCTAGCTCTCTCATCAATTTTGAGAGCACACTCATATTCTTTGAACTTTCCTGTCCTCTCGAGGGGGCATACCACTACCTCCTCATCATCCTTCCTCACCTATTTTACACCGAGGCATTACTGGGGCATATTTTTTTATCAATTTTCTTTGACATAATGCCGAAATGACATTGTATCAAAGAGAGGAAAATGTAGACACCGAAATCTGGTCTAAGCCTATGACTTCAATATTCTTCATAATTCGTATTTCTATTATCATGATTAAATAATGTCAATTATTTAATTATTCTCTAAAGTATTCATTTCTTTATTAATTAAACAAATCTAATTATTTAATTAATTCACTTTAACTTTAATTCTTCTATTAATCAAATAATCTTAATTATTTAATTGATTCACATTTTCTTTATTCTATCTCATTAATTAAATAAACGCTTTTTATTTAATTATGTTACTAATTAACCTTATCCTTCTTGTCAAATTAAATAAATTCTTATTTAATTTACCCTTTATCATATGTCAACTATAATTAAATAAATCCTTTATTTATTTAATTATTCATTTAATCCCTTCATCACTTAGTTAAATAAATCTTATTTATTTAATTATTCTTCAAATATCAAATCTTGAATTAAATGAATTATTTAATTCATAAATTCTATTTTAACGCATTCCTCTATATTTAGATAATTGTGTAAGTTATCTAAGTATTCACTTTGACTCAACTTGAGATCTATTTAAATTGGTCAGTTAACTCTTGATTTAATGTCTAAGTTGCTTTCACGAGTAATCTCTTTGTCATATCATTCAGTCATCTAGTTCTAACTTGTTTGCATGTACATGTGTATTAATTAAATATATTTATTTAATTAATTTAATCTTGTGCGTTCATTCGAACATGACGTTGCTTTAATCCTATCTTTATCTTTGTCATGCAAAGATAGTTCTTCTATTTTTGAATACCAAACTCGAAGATTAAATCATTTATTTAATCTTTATCTCTATTTCTAGTTTTGATCTCTCATGTAGCTACTAACAATTATCAGAATGCATGTCTAATCTTTTGATCTCAACCATTTATCGGTCTTTTGATCCTGGCCTATGATTTGAATGATCAATTTTCTATAAATTGATCTGTCCTTCATCATTTCAATCTCTTCCGAAATCTTATGACTTTTGGAAGCATATCCATTATTTGAATCTTCGATGTTTTTCTAAATCACTATCACAGGCTATACTTGTACAAGAGAAATCTGAGGACAATTATACTACAATGGAAAAATGGAGAAGGGAAATCAAGGTTATACATGGAATTACGTAGATATTGGGTGAGATTGTTCAGTTTATTTATGTTTTAGCTTTCCTTTGTTCTCTGTTGTTTAACTTAGATTGCATTTAGAGCTTAGATCACATTGTTGTGTGTTGTTTAACCTTTCATTGCATTTTCTAGATGCTACAGTATCTATGAATTTGAAATTCACCATGCTCCCTTTAGGTTTGATTTTTGGCTAAGTACTGGCCCATGCCTTCAACAATCATCATTGGCCCATTTTTTGGTTGTTGCCATGGCTTCTACCACATTTCTACACATCATTCTGAAGGAATTTTCTCATTGCTCTTCTATCGGCCCCTAAAATGCTCCCATGTGTTGTCACCATAGGTGATTTTGATCACTTCTTTTCACTTCTTCATCATCCCCCGCTTGCATGCCATGTAGCTCCCATTTGTATAAGGATTTGGTGGGCCTCACAAGCAGTGTCTACAATAAACATTTTTCTATGTGTCCTCTCTGTGCAAGATTTCAACAAAGGAAGGAAATATCGACCGCAAGTAGCGAAATATTGCCACACGTCTCTTCGGCGCACACTTCTTCAACACAGAAGATGAGGTAGACTATGAATTGCAAGATGCTACCATGTTTTCTAACCAACTATCCTAAAGGGTGAAACTTGTCTACATGAGACTTTGATAGACCACTTCTATCATTCTCAGGGGATGCACTTGAATGGAGGGAAACCAAATGCTGTGTCTTGAATCTTTTCTATTACAATGGCCGAGGAAAATCATTGCCTCGACATCATTGCTTAGATTTTGAATATTTTCAGTTGCTGCTTCCCAAGTGGTGGAAGGATTGCTATAAATAGTCTGTTTGCTTTTTATTTGGGTTTGTTTTTGTGCAGTTCATTCCATTGGTTGCATTTTTTGATTTTAATATCATATCTTTTTCAGTGTTTTTAGAATGATAGTATTTTTTGGAGAGTTCGTCCTTTGTCTATTTGGACTTTTGGAAGAACTCACATCGGGTTTTTCATCTCTTGTTTGTTGCTATTGAAGGCTCTATGTTGTTCATTATGTTTGAAGGTTTATTTGGTGTACTTTTGTAATTTGAATGTATGTTTGTTGGTTTAGCTTGTGTCTTTTGACTGTCGTTTTGTGTAAATGTTCTTGTTCTTGTTTTATTCACTACATGATGTATTTATACTTGAATGTTTAATTTGTGTTATTCTTTGACATGTTGAATTGTAGCTGACCGTTATTCTTTTTCAAGGGTTTTGTTTATTGTGTCTTCCTTCATTTGTCGTTTTGCCTTAGTTAGATTCTTTGGTTTTTATCTGCTTCCATTTCCTTTGAGTACGGGCTTTTGGGAAGAAGCTAACTTCTTTACATATTTAGAGTATGGGTTTAGCACAATAAGTCTGCAAAAGGTGTTTCCTACAGCTGGTTATTCCCTCGGAATTTTTGGCATCAACAATTTTTTCTTTTTCTGGCAACTCAATGTGTGTGAAGTTAATGAGGCCTTTCAGAGGGTTGTATGAGTCATGGGTCTTTACTAGTCCTTGGTGGCAAATAATCGTTGTTTACTTGTGCACCATTAGTGACTTAAACTGCCCTAATTTGTCAATGTTTTGGTTCCTCCTGTGTTCTGCTTGTGATGTTCCTACCGCTAAATACCTTAGTGGCTGGGATGCTGCAAGGTTCTTTTTGTAAGTTGTGTGTTCATTTGGGAGAGTATTTTAGTTTTTTCTCTCGGGTTAAGATTCCTAATATGGCTCAAGGGCATTATCCGTTCCTCACCCTATGTTCGGGTTTGGTGGTACATGGGGAAATGAAGCTTTGGTGTTAAGGCTGCTTTGGGCTGTTTTTGAAGCCTAGATGGTACTACACGCCCCTACTATTAGTAGGTTGGAGAGTTGGGGGTCCTTTGTATGATAGGTTCTAATGAAGGATAGCGGTCATCACTAATTTTGACTTGGTTAGGTGTATGCTGATGAAGTATGGTTGGCTTGGATGCTCAGTTGCCTACAAGCTAACCTATGGTTAAGTTGATGTGTACCACCAAGGTTTTTCATTTTCTACCTAGCATGGGTCTGAATGTCTCTTTGATCCTTTCCTATCGGAACCAGAGTGCTGCGCACATATAGCATTGCTATAAATCGAAGAAAAATTTAATAGATCTGGGAAGTTTTTACCTTGGCCCATCATCCCCATGTTTCAAGAAATATCAATTCCTACTCAGGAGATGCCTTCTACTAGTGCACCAACTCCTCTTCAATCCATATACACATATCTAAGCACACCACAAAATGTTGCCTCTACATATGACTCTTCAAAGGAGGAGATGAGTGAATTCAAGGAAATGTTGTAGACTATTGTCAATGAAACAATCATTATCAAGCACAACCAAACAGTACCTCCGAAGCCTACCTATTAGAATTATCAAGGTGGAAGATCCTCTTACCAACAAAACTAGTTTGAAGGAGGCACTCAGACAAATCTGCAGGCGTAAACAATGAATCAAATGGTACTGGTACCCAATCCACTATAGAGTGCTAATCTAAGTTTGAATAGAGAGTTGATTGTAGGAGAAAACAACTTAGTGGATGACATCAATCCTTGGTGCTTCCCTTGTAGCAATTCACATATGCCCCAAAATTTCCTGTGTGACAACCTACAAAAAAGGTGGCGGAGTAGTGCAAAAAAGTGACAACGTTAGACCTTGGAAGCTATGTGTATACCTCCTCACAAATGGAAAATGTGGTGCTCACCATGCAAATGCAAGGAATGTCACTAGACCAAGAAGCAGACATCGCTTCTGACCACTCACTCTTCTCATGGATGGAAGAAGAAGAAGCGGTGTTTACCAATGATACATCGGCATCTAAAATGCCACAAGTACAATCTGACTACAACACTCTCTCAAAGAGGAGATTTATGGGTGAACCAGTTGTCTTGCAACTAGTTAGCCTACAACCTAAAGGTACTCCTGACTAGATACCTAGTACCTCCACAGTGATGCCACAATATCAGCCACATAAGAAAATTGTTATAACAAGAGCAAAGGAGAAAAACCCTTTGAATCCACCACCTTTCAATATGGTGGAATAATTGAAGAAATCATCCAACACTGTGTCTCTGTGGGATATTCTAGTGATCCCATAATAGAAGATGCTATTATAGAAGGATCTTCAAGGAGATGTAAGTGCAATGCTAATCAAACAATTTCCCAAAGCAAAGGCTATTGATCAAACATCTTCCACCAAAGTTTTTACAAACAACACAATGGAAGCCCTTGTTGAAGTAAGAGATAGGACAGAGCCTCAACCCTTCTTTCTTAACTCTCATTATAGGGGAGAAATTATTACACAATGCCAGGATTGATTCCGGTGCTAGCACCATAGTTATGCCTAAATAGATAGCTGAAGCCTTCAAATTCAATTATGAACCCTTAAAAAGAGGAGTGATGTAGCTTGATGGAAATAGAGTCGAAACCATAGGTGTTATCAAATAACTCCCCTTGACTCTATTTTCTTTCCCTAGTATCATAGTGTTGTAAGATGCTATGATCATAGATGTTCCCCCCATGTTCGACCTCTGTGTATCTTGAGAATTTACTTCAAAAGTGGGTGGATATCTGTCCCTAGATTGGTCACATTTGATCATTAGAACCGAGCATGGTGCAAAGATGAAGATAGAGTCCAAATCTTTACACTTGGAACATGTAGCCAATGAAGCCATAATCAATTTTGAAGCCACGCATACCTATATCACTAAGCAAGAAATGTATTGTGTTGAACTACTAGAAGATGAAAAGGTGACCAAAGATAGAAATGATCAAGAAGATGTTCTCCTAAGCGAATATATAGATACTGACCCCTTCAGAAACTACCATGCTACCGAGCTAGGCGCCTATGTCATCTACGATAAAGATCAAGTGCTCCCTAAGGTTGTCAAAGAATATGAAGGTGATCAAGCCTCAGAATTGTGGACATTGCACTTTGATGGAGCAAGATGCAAGAATGGTGCAGGAGCTGGGATATGTTTAATATCCCCATAGAATGAAAAGACATTGAGGTCTTTCTGCTTCCAATTTTCCTGCTCAAACAATGAAGCTGAATATGAAGGACTAGTGCAAGGTATCAACCTTGCAGAATGGATGGGCATTAAGCAATTGATGGTGTTAGGAGATTCTAAACTAGTAGTCAATCAAGTTTGAGGTATCTCTACGACCAAGAATTTCTACATGCGATCCTACAAACATTGAATTTGGGACCTGATTGAGGGTTTTGAAGCCTTCAACATTTAGACGGCTCCTCGAGAATAGAATGCAAATGTGGATCACATGGCATCAATCAGATCTCAGTTTGACCCTACCTCCGATCTCATTCACAACAAACACTTTGTACAAGTAATAGTCTGATTGATGATTCTAGACAATGACCAAAGCTAGCAAGTGTTTGACAGCGATGAACACATTGCCTCATTCATCCAGCAGTTGGGTGAATTTTCCAATCAACTCCAACTGAAGATTGTTGAAGCTTATGAAGGAAAGATCATCCAGCTAAAATATTACAAGCTTCTAAAATGATTGGTCATGCTCAAAAATATTTTTGAATGTGACAATACAAGAAATGACAAGTGGGAGTTTGTAGCAAACAAAAGTGACTATGCAAAATTGCAGGTTGGAGATGGAATAAAGCTCAAAGTTAGGAAGGATGTCCCACATTGTGATAAAGAAAGACTTATTTAATTTTGCAATAAATATGGAGTGGTGGCCTGATCATATGATGACCTCAGGGGATATGATCCCAATATCATTCAACACATAATAGAGTTGGCAGAAGGTGCAAAGTCTATCTGCCAAAAACAAAGACTAGTCAATCCCAAGATTGAAGTGCTAATGGTGCAAGAATTAACAAAGCTAATCGAGTCATGAATTGTCTTCTCCATCAAGCATAACACATGGGTATCCAATTTGGTCCTGGTCTAAAAGAAAAATGGAGATATTTTCCTATGTGTGGACTTTTGGGACCTAAACAGAGCATCCCTAAAGGATCATTACCACTACCCTTAATGGAGTTAATCCTGCAAATAGTGGAAGGGTTGGAGATGTTTTCCTTGTTAGATGATTCTTCGGTTACAATCAGATCTGGGTCAAAGAGGAGGATCAACATAAGACAACGTTCACTACCAAGTGGGGAACATTTGCATACACTAAGATGTCATTTGGCCTCTCCAATGCAGGAGTTACCTTCCAATGGGCAATGGATATCGCTTTTAGTGAAATAATCAACAATATTATCCTAATATATTTGGATGATTTGATGGTGTTCTCCAAGTCCATGGATGATCATTTTGACCACCTAGAGATGGTGTTCAAGAAATGCCAAGAGTTTGGGATATCCCTAAACCCAAAAAATTGTGTCTTTGAAGTACTACAAGGAAAACTACTGGGGAACATTGTGTCCAAAAAAGGAATTTTAATTGATCTTGAGTGGGTGAAAGCAATCAAAGAGCTTCCTCTTCTGGTCAACAAGAAGGGTGTTCAATCCTTCTTGGGGAAGGTAAATACCATTAGCAAATTTATTTATGATTTTGCAGGAATAATCAGGCCAATTACCCTAATGTTGAAAAAGGATCAAATATTTAAATGGATGAAAGATGCCAGAGAAGCCTTTGAGAAAGTCAAGGATGCTATCTCTTTCGCTCCTTGTTAGGTCAACCCAGACCTATCGAAGGAATTCATAATGTATGTATTCAGTAGAAATTCAAGTATTGCTACTATCTTAACTCAGAAAGATAACGAGGGAAAGGGGGAAAATATGATAGCATTTCACTCCCAGACCTTGAAGGAATATGAAACAAACTACAACTTTGTAGAGAGATAGGAATTTTCCATAGTTAAAGGGCTCAAGAAGTTCTAACACCTAATCTCCTACAATATGGTGATTGTCTATGTTGCACATTATAGTGTGTGCAAGTACATCATGGAGGGAGAAATCATTGAGAAAAGAGAAAATTGGATCACCAAGATCCTCGAGTATGACATAGGGGTCAAGCCTATAAAGACTATTCAAGGAAGAGGACTGTGTGAGTTTCTTGCACACAAGGAAGAAATGGCCCCTGAAGAAGAGCAGCCAAAACTATAGTAAGGTTCATGCATATAGGAAAGTATCCATTGGGCCTTCCTTCTTAGAAGAGGAGATTCTACCAGCCGCAAAACAACGGATTCACTCTCATTGAAGGGATCTTGTTCAAAAGAAATTTCAACGGCATTCTATTGCACTGTGTTACCACATAGCAAGCAAGAAGGATCCTCGACACTTACCACAGTAGTCCTATAGGTAGGCATTTTTTCGCAAAAAAAACCACCATCAAGATCATGTGCACGGGGTACTTTTGGCCAATACTATTCAATGATTCCTACCCTGTGGTGAAAACTTGCAAAGAATGTCAGCTCTTCACTAGAAAAAGAAAGAATTTCGTAATGCCTCTCAATCCAATAGTGGTTGATGAGACATTCATGCAATGGGGTTTAGAATTCATTGGAATGATCAACCCAACCTATAGCATAGGTCATAAATAGATCTTAACGGCCATAGACTACTTCACAAGATGGACTGAAGCTGTGCCACTAAAGAATACAATAGAGGTAGAGATAGTGGATTTCCTAGAGGAGTTGGTGACAAGATTTGACCCACCCAAAACTATCATTTTTGACAATGCTAAAGATTTCTTAGGCTCCAAGGTAAGTCAATTCTCACTTACACATGGCATATTCCTTAAAACATCATCAAATTACTACTCGTAGGGGAATGGTTTAGCCGAATCAACAAACAAGAATCTGGTCTGACTTCTCAAAAGAATTGGGTTAGAATATCAAAGAGAGGGGCACAAAAATCTCTGAACAACAGTCTAGGCTGACCACATAACTCCAAAGAAAGTCCTCAAGACTTCACCATATGAGCTAGTTTATGGAAAAAAGGCATTATTGCCTGTCTCTATGGAGATTCCAACACTGTAATTGCTAAAGTCCCTTGAAGTAGAAAAAAATGACACAATGGAAGTGTGGTTAGCCAAGTTGCTAGAAGTATAAGAGAAAAGGAGAAAGTCCCTAACCGCCATGACTAATCACCAACAAGTGGTTAAAAGGTGGTTTGACAAGAAAACGCCCGACCAAGGCCTAAAGTGCAGAGACTTGGTGATAAAATATAACGAAAGGGATGCAAAGCTGGGTGAGCATGGAAAGTTTGATAGCCTTTGGGAAGGCCCATTCAGAATAATTCAATGTAAGGAAAACCATGCATATGAGTTAGAATGGAAAAAGAAGTGCTAGGAATTCCAGTCAACATAATTCACTTGAAATTATTCAATTAATCTTACTTTCCATACCCATGTAAATATGTAAATACATTTTTCCCTTCTTTCCTTTTGTTTTGTTGGCTGGTATTTTTATTTTATTCTATGGTCTGAGGTGGAGAGAACAAGTGACCCATTATTGCTAAGAGTAAGAGAAATAAACTCATAGTTGAACAAAGTGAAAAATTAAACACCCATATGCAAAACTAAATTCATACATACATGTTGAAAAAGGAAGAAAATAGCCCCGTTGTAGAATTCAAAGGAAGATAATAGATTGGTTATATAAGGATATATTTTCATTATATATGCTTTGATATTTACATTTTCAAAATGGCTCATAGGCCATGCTTCCAAAAGTGTATTCTATTATGTTTCTTATGTATTTTATGAAATCCTTTTTTAGGCATGTCTACAAAAAGGAATTAATTACTATGAGATTTTTGAAATGAAAAATAAAATCATAGGTCTTCAATTCATGACATGAGCAACAAAAATAGATGAATCAATGGTAGTGTCCACAATATCCTTGTGCCATAGCATGACTACATCCTCCTCTATGAACCTCTTGAGGTCACTTGAAGTCGGATTTCCACCACCATATGCAACATTTGCAACAACCTCACCAAGGCCATTCATGTATTTCTTGGGGAAATTTTCCTTTAGTAAACAAAGAATCAATGGCTTGGGAATTCCTATATCTAGCATGGAGGTGACAAAGTGTGAGCACATGTCAGTATTCACTCAATACTTTTCCTTGTACTCAAGGAAGTCTTGTCCCAAGACCCATTTAATGGCTATGATGGACAACAAATGTTTGTTCTTCGTCATTCATTTTAAGCGCCTAGTAGAAATCTCTCCTAGGAAGGCAGTCTAGGACTTGTGTGACACTAGCCTAATTGGGGTATTCATCTTTTTAGACCCTCTGCAAATACCTTAAAACTATCCCTACAAGGCACCTAAGTCTAGCCTATGAGAATGCTATGCAACTGCAAATGCTAAACAATTAGGCCATCTATCTTAACACCAATTCTACTCAAATCACTAAGTGTGGTTTCACTACTATGTAGATGCCTATTTGTATAAAAAGTGAGGAAAGGTGTGGTAATCTGCTTTCCATAAACATGATATTAATCAAGTACCAACTTGAAAGCTGTGCCCAGAATTGCTCAAATTTCCCACCCACTTGCTTCTGCTAAGTACAACTTGCTGTGTGAAAAACTAATGAAGGCTAATTAATTAGCTTAAGCTAGTGGAAGCAATCGACGGTGTTATGCATGGCTAGGGACTAAGGTGTCATTCTCCAGGTGTTTTTCTCATTCTAAGGCAGAGCCTGTATCTTTTCAAATGTCGAACGCTTCTTTAGCTTAATCATTCTTTTGAGATATTAATTACCAATGCATACAAATGCATAAGTTGCTTGCAAAACAACAGCTCAAGTTCCAAGAAAATCGTGCTATACAATACAGTTGCTAATTGTAATTATGAATTATTGTTACGTCAAAATGGAAAGTAATTCATCTCGCAAAAACTAAGGGTTGGTGGTACATGCCACATTAAATGAAAAAAAGGTGGTTCTTGTTTACCACATTGAGGAAAAATTGTTAAGTATTGCATGCAAAAAATTTAGGCATTCAAAAGGTCTTTTCAAAGATGTTTCCTAGAAAAAAAGAAATTCCTAGCACATAACTAGAGCCGAAGTAAAATTGCAGAAAATTCAAGCTAAAGCTAAAGCTTCCAACAAATTAACAATGGAAAAAAGTTCAAGCTAGGGAGTTAGGCTACTAGAGAAAGAAATTAGCTAAAGCCCTACAAGCTGCATCAACCATTAATGTATTTGAGAGTATTTCTTATGCTATGTCCGGTATTCCTAAAAGGAAAAGATGGGAAAATACAAGCATGCTAAACAAGCCCAAGAATTACAAAGACTAGAACTCAGTTCAAGAAGATTGGGATAATGTTCATGATCCCTTTCTTGCAAAGAACCTTAAGGGGTTGAGGGAAGTGGCCTGTGCATGATTGAAGATGTTCAGAAGGGAAATTCTAGCTATAGAAAAGGTATGGTTCAATAGGTTTCCTTAGTATATGGTCTCGTTTGTGCACTACTACTTAGAGTTGGTAGATGCAACCATTAGGTGTTTCAATCCAAGTACCAACACTATTGAGGGCTAGACTCTGTCAGTTAATATCAGCCCAACTACCTTTTGGTATATGTTGTGCATTCCAGACCCTATTCAAAGAGGGATAGAAGTGGAGACATTCAATCCTAACTAGGGAGATAAAATATGGAGCACCAGGGATAAGGATATGGAGTTTTACAATGAAGAAAATGGAAGGATTGAAGCAGATCACAAGAAGTCACTAGGAATTCCTGCTCCACACAATGCTTTCAAGGAAGAATTGCAAGATTTCTTTTCAATGATAGCATTTATTTTCGGTCTGGACACTGAACAAGAGGTGCAATATTTTCAATTAGGACTAGCTTTCCAATTCTTCTACAAAAAATCTTATTTCTTGTATGATTTCATGGAATAACTCTCAGAGAAAATGATAGATCAAATTAAGAGGTAGTCAACTGAACGAAAGTTCAGATTTCTCTCCTATCTTGCTTACATGTTTTTATATCAAAACCATGATTTCTTTGTTGAGTGTATGGAGTTGTCTATCTTTGATGAAAAGAGGAGGAAAAATCCAGTTTTTGTCTGGACCCCTCTTCTCTCTTATACTTTTGATTATTACATATTTTCAGATTATTTCTTGACTCCAATTTTGCAAGATTTACTAGGAGAGGAGTGTATTAATCAACTCACCTTTACTCAAACATAGTTTATGCAGAATTTCACTCCAAAGTGTGACTGGTTTTTTAGAATGGATTTTACATTCATCTAAATGCAAGGCTTCATGGAGGAACCCTTCTGCCTCCCAACATGTGTGACTAAATGAATGCTTGCCCTTGAATTATTCTATAAAGCATACATTATTGATATTACCTTCTGTAGAGAGAAAAAAAGGTCAAGAGGAGGGGATTCTTCACCTGTCCACAAAGTTTTGAAATAGTGGTCCTAAAAAGGAAGAAGATTCACCTACTTTTGTAGGATAAGTTGGCTCATTTCGGGTTGGTGATGATCTGTGACAAGTGGGATTTCAACCCTTTTTATGACTTACCTTATGATCACCTCAAAGTGACTCACAACCCTCAGCCTTATTGGGAGCCGAGGCGCAACCCGCTAGAAGATAAAGATGAATTGTTGGTTGACCTGATTCATATCCCCACAAAGGATAGTAGGCCACCATGGAATAGGTTCTATCCCATGGTGGTGGATTATAGTGAGAACCTTAGAATGGGAAGAAATTTATACAATTAGCTGAGAAATGTAGAGGAACGAACCAATGAGAGGATCATAGCCTTTTGGGTGTATCGCTAGGAAACAAAATGGCTTGATACTCCTTATGATAGCATAAAAGAGGATAAGTAGTTTGATGAGCTTTGGGATGAGTAGCACCTTGCTTCCAACTCAAGTGATAGCAGAGCCAGCGACCCCGATGAAGGAGAAGAGCAAGCAGAAGAGGAAGTTGAGACATTAGCATCCTCCACTTAACCAAAGAGGAAGAATATAGGGAAATCTACCTATGTCCCTTTAAATGTGTGACTGAATATGTCACAAGCCTTGCAGACACTTACTTGGGCCTCAAAAACAACAAGAGTGCCCCAACAATAATAGTTAGAAACTATAGAGACCATGGAGATCGAAGGCTCCCCGCCCGCTAAGCGGAAACACACTAAAGCTATTCTAGGAAAAGGATTACAAGCAGCTTCCACAAGCCAAGTGCTCACAACAAGCTAGGAACCCAAAGTAAGTAAGCAACCAACAACAAGTGAAGCACTGCCAACATCTAGTCAACAGGTAATTTTTTCTTCCGCTTTTCTTACTTCTCAATCTTTGGTGTCCTCTTCCATTTCCGCGGTGCCCATTACTACAAGTGTCATCCCTGCTTTGTTTACCCCTACCACAATGTTTGCATGAGGCTTCTCCCAATTCACCCAAACTAAGCCATCTATCTTAATGCCTCCCCAAACCTTAATGTCAACCACCACTGCTTAATCTCTCCTCGCCTCTCTTTCTAAAATATAGACCGCTATTGGCACCCTTGTTGCCTCTACTACCTTGCGTCAAACACAACATTCCCAAAAAATAGAATCAATTATGACCACCCATCACTGCAACTGAGGAGCCCTTCTTCCAGTTCACAAACTGAACTATGGCAAGTTCCCTATCTCTCCCCAAAAACTATCTATCTCCCACAAAAGGAAACAAATTGGCCCACTACACAGGTATTTCCTTTTTCCCCGCCTCTTGGTACACCTATCACTCATGGGCTAGTTCATTTTCCAACCAAGTTCATATTCTAGGGGGAAACCACAAAGAATATGTGAGCCCTCAAGATATAAAAGTGAAAAGAAAAGGATGATAAAAAGGATGCAGAGTCCCAAGTATATACAGTTTCAATGAAGAACAACAAACACTGAGCTTCACCACCATGTACTTGAATGTTACCAAACCACAAGGAAAGATGCTTCTTGGCAATTAAAACATGTATGCCATGTGGCTTGATCTAACCACAACCTAACCACAGGATAAGGTGGAACTCATGGAGGAAACCTAGCGGGTGGTGATGACCAACTTTCTGAAATCCGACCGTCAATTGAAGAAAAAGGAAAAGATGGTGAAGAAAAGGATCAACTTCTTCGAAACAAAGGAGAAATCACTTGAAGAAAAAGTTGTGCACTTGTTTGAGAAAGTGTGAATGGGAGAGTTGGATCAGAGAAAGCTCTAAGAGGAGCTCAATAGGTCCCAATCCATTGGCCCTGCATAGGTTAGAGAGCTGCAGGTGAAGAATCAAGCATATTTGAGCCAATTGACCTTGATGGAGCATAATCTACAACAAAAGGTGAAGGACTTGGCAACTCAAAGCACTCTATATGAGCATGAATTAGAAAAGAATCATAAGGAATTTGAGGGCAAAAAGTTTAAGTTAGAAAATGAGCTTCAAGAGACAAAGTCCTCTGTTGAAAGAGAATTGGAGAACCATGCCGAAGCTGAGGAAAACTAGCGTAAAGAAATGAGCAGCTCCAAGGAGTAACTAGCATCTGCAAAAAGGAAAAAATTAGAATTAATAGAGGCCATTAAATCAAAGGATGTGGAGATCGACTCTCTAAAGAGCTCTCTCTAGGCCTCCTTTGTGTAGCCGGACCTCATCCCCTTAGTTCAATAGATATATATTTCTTATTGGGAAAAGATTAAAACCTTCTACCTAATGTTGTAGCCAACACTCTAGTTCATCTCAAAGGCAACATAACTGAGTCAAGAGGTTCATGGTACAATTGAGTAATTCCCGTGGTTCATCTCAAAAAGGGTTCCGGAAGCAAAGAGCTTTCTAACCAAGATATATTCAGTCTCTGATGAAGACCTGGCCAAGGAATGGATTGAAGATTGGGATATTGTTTCCCATATGGAAAGAAAGTTTATCCATTGCTACTTGGCCTTCTAGCAAACTAAAGTGGCCGTAGCTACTTTGAGCCACACAATGGATGACATGCAAGAGAATTTCTCTCAACTAAGTGATATGGGTTTGCCATCTCTGTTTCTTGAGGACAGGTTGATTTCCATGGCTGAGCAGATTGTAGAAAGAATTGAAGAAAAGGAGTGAGATCCAAACACTTTCTAGAGTTTTAGCCTTTCTTCCACTGTAGCAAACATTGAGGGTGTTATTCATCCTCTTGCGTAGCTACTTTTCCATTGCGAGGTGGGGGCCAGTTTACTTGAGACACTGCCTTATAAGGAAGTGCTTGACCTGAGTGGAGCACATGAGAATTTCCACAATATAGCAAGGCCATCCAAAGACAACTAGCCACGTCTGTAGGTAGCCCTTTCCAAGCTCTAATTTTGTCACCGATTGATGGTGCTATAGTCTGCAAACCAGGGAATATTTTGGGTTCCACATTCCTCAAAGTGAAACGCCCCTGATAGTCACCAAAAGCTATGAATTTAAAACTCGCCATGCTCCCTTCAAATTTTATTTTTGGCTAAGTACCAGCCCATACCTTCAACAATCTTCATCAACCCATTTTTTGGTTGTCAATGTGGCTTCTACCACGTGTCTTCTCATCGTACTCCAAAGGAATTTTCTCCTTACTCTTCTATCGGCCCCTAAAATTCTCCCACGTGTCATCACCATGAGTGATTTTGATCACTTCTTTTTGCTTCATCATTGGCCCCCACTCACATGCCACATAGCTCCCATTCACATAAGGATTTGGTAGGCCCCATAAGCAACATCTATAGTAAATATTTTTCTACGTATCCTCTCTGTGCAAGCTTTCAATGAAGGAAGGAAATATCAACCGCAGACATTGAAATGATACCATGCATCTCTTTGGCACACACTTCTTCAACGCAAAAGATGAGGTAGACAATGAGTTGTGGGATGCTTCCATAATTTCTAACCACCTATCCTAAAGGGTGACACTTGTCTACAAAAGACTTTGTTGGACCACTATCATCATTCATAGGGGATGCACTTGAATGGAGGGAGACCAAATCTTGTGTCTCAAATATTTTTTGTTACAACGACCAAGGGAAATCATTGCCTTGACATCATTGCCTAGATTCTGAATATTTTTGGTTTCTTCTTGCCAAGGGGTGGAAGGCTTGCTATAAATACTTCTTTTTGCTTCAAGAGAGGAGTCCCCAGTTCTACGATTCCATTCCAAGGGTTCCAATATTTTAATTTGAAGATCATATGCTTTTTCACCAATTTTTAGAATCATAGAATTTTTTAGAGAGACCAAGCCTTTGTATTGTTTAGACTATTGCAAGAACTCACAGACTGTGTCATTGTTCAACCTCTCTATTTCTTATGCTATTGATAAATTCTATACTATGCCATTATTGTTTGATTGGTTTGTTTACCTTCTATAATTTGAATGCAAGTTTGTTGGTTTAGATCATGTCTTCTAACTCTTCTTTTTAGTAAATGGGCATGATTATTATTTTATGTCATTGAATGAGTTGTTTATACTACAATCCTTAATTTCTGTTATTTTAGGACATGGTAAATTGCTAAGCAAGCCCTTAGACTATATCCAAAAGATAGGTTTATCATGCCTTTCATGCAAATTCTAGCATATCCCCTTAGTTAGATTCTTTATTTTATATATGCTTCCATTTCCCATTCCAAAACCCAATTTACAAAATAAGCCAACATCTTTAAAAATTCAGAGGTCACTCAGTTTAGCATAATAAGTCCCCCATAAACTGAGTTTCCCACAAAGGGTTGTTACCTTGCCAATTTTTAGCATCAACAATATCCATTATCACACATTTGGCTAATGCTAAGAAGATCATGTTTTAGACCTTCCACATAGAGCACATCTTTAGTTTTTCTCTTTCCATATATGCTCATAATTCCTTTACCATGAATCTTGACAACAATATTATCATCTAGACTTATTGAACCTCCTTTTTTCATTTCAAGATTAATGAATTTATTTTTCTCTCCAGTCATGTGCTTGGAGCACCCACTATCAACAATCCATAGATCTTGTTCCTTTTTATGTAAAGACATTTGGGAAATCATAGACTGGGTGACACAAGATCTTTGCTCTTTCTCCTTCCATATCTTCTTGGGCTTCTTCTCAGTTTTCTTTTTTTCTATCTCACAAGTCTCATTTCCTTTCTCTTTATTAGGAGGTGAGGATTTCTTCTTCTTAGATTTCACACTCGGTCCCATAAATCTTGCTCTATAGTTTCTAGCTATACGACAAAAGTTGTTGCAACTATAAAAAATTATATCCAGATCAACCAAGGGAGAAAATAGATTCTTGCTTGCAAAATTTGTATTCTTCCTTGGAATGATTCTACATTCTCTAGCCCTATGACCAAAATTGTTATAGGTATAACAATACCCATTGAAATATGATGAGTACCTGGTCATGTAGTTTCCTTCAGCTGGATGAGGTGATCTTCTTTTTCTAGGCCTCCTTAGATAGTGCACTCTTGTGAATCCATAATTTTCTGCTCTTTTTATGTTCTACATCTTCTTTTGTTGATCAGGAACTATTTGGTTGTCCTTGACTTTGATCGGTTTCTTTTCTTTTTCATTTTTTTTTCATCTTTAGGAGCTTCCTCTTTTTAGATTTTTCTTCAGTTGGGATTTATTTTTCTCCTACTCTAAATCTTTCATAAAGTTTTGCAAAGACATCCATAAATGAATTCTTCCATTTTTCCAAACCTAAACCATATTTCTTTTTATTTTCAGGCTTTTGTGTACTTATCAATTCATTCAGAATATTTGTACCACCTTTCAATTTGAGTCCATTTTTTATCTACTCATTGGCCTTTTCTAATTATTCCCTTAAGGAAACTATTTCTACCTCAAGTTTCAAGCATTTAACCATCTCAAACTGCAATTTAGATTTCATGAAATCCTCAATTCTTTTAAGCTCTTCTACATGAACTTTCACTCCTACTAACACCTTATTGGACTCTTCAAGTTCTTGTGTTAATCTGTCAATCTCCTTTTGAGCATTCCTTTTTAGCTTCTTTTTTTCTCTCCTAAGATAATCATATTTGTCTCTTAGTTCATCAAGATCTTCAAGAGAACTAATGAGTTCTCCTTCAAGATCAACAACTACCTCCTCGTCTCTTTCATATGAGTCCTCAATTTGTACATCTTTCTAATCCTTAGTTTCTTTAGCCATGGATAGAAATTATCTTCTATCATCTCTCATTACAAGGGAATGGCCTTGATCCTCTTCTGAATAATCACTAGCATCAGACACTTCACTTTCTTCATTGATGTACAAACTCTTCTTCTTCTTTCCAAAGTTCTTTCTTTTAAGGTAGAACTCTTTCTTCTTTCTACTATCAATTTATTGCTTGGCTTCTTTACCATATGGAAACTTTGAAGAAAAATGACCTATTTTTCCATAGTTAAAACACTTAAGAGGGAGCTTAACTTTATACTTTTTGAATCCTCTTCTTAGCCTTCTTATGAAATTTGCTTCTTCCTCATTAGTTTCGTCATAATCAGATGCAATGACAACAACTTTTTCTTTCTTATCATCTTCATCTTTTACTTTCTTAACAACCTTAAATGTAGCTTCTCTCCTAGATGATTCAACACTTGGAATTCTCATCTCATATGTGGGTAAGTGCACCAAGATGGTTCCCAAAAAGGGGGCTTAAGTGGCCACTTTTTTTTTTTGAAATCAGGAAATATTGACCTTGGACATGAAATTGAGGATAGTTATATCTTGTTTTTGAGATGGAACAAAAAAAAGGATGAATGCTTTGAGTCTACTTTCTAAACTACAAATTTTTTTGAAAATGAGATATTATTTTGTACATCTTCATGCAAAGCTCTTTCTTTTTATGTTTTTCTATTTTGTGGAAGGTTTTTTGGTTTGCATGTCTAATCTTGGTTTCTAACATGGTATCAGAGCTCATAAATTTTTGCCACGATCTCAAATTTTTGCCATCTTTGTGGTGTTGGAAAGGTATTGAGGAGCTTTATGTTGTTGTCCATGCACTTTTTTTCTGTATATGTCCCAGGTTGATGGTTATTCTAGATTTGTCTTGATGGGTGTTTTGGAGATTACTTGGATGTTTTGGCAGTTGGAAGGGTGAATCTTGAATATTTGCACTTCATTTCAGTACGAAATCATTTTATTTTCTATTTATGCATATTTAGCATTCTCTCCTTTTTCAATC
>VDFB02058242.1:768068012-768084477 GCA_007258455.2 Sequoia sempervirens
AGGGTTGAGAGGAGAGAGATACATAACAGAGGGAGAGGGGGTAGGAAGGAGAGGGTTGAGAGAGAAAGAGAGACCTAAGAGAGGGAGAGGGTTGAGTGATCCAATGGAAATTTTTAGTGAAATTTGAAGTTTCTCATTTCTCTCCAAAATCTACACCATCAGAAAGAGCTCGACGTCCTAATTCCAATGCAACTCGAACATAGGGAAAAGGAGTCTGTTTGTGAAAGTTATGGCTAGTCAAACCTTGGGTCAAACTACGATAAGGGGCATCCAGAAAGTGGAAAAATGATGTCATCAAAAGTTGTCGAACTTGGCATCATCGCGAAGAGCTCGTTGCAAGCTTTCCAATGCAACTCGTTTTGTCAAAATCCGACATCGTAGGCGCAAGATATTGTCAGTCAAAGATCATGCTATAAAGGATTGACTTTGCCTGTACGGATGCTAATGTCAGCATTTAGTACCGTATTGACATTGAAGTGGTCCAATCCAAATTTGACACATGTCATCCAAGTCACACTATATAGATCCAATTAGAAAATGACACGTGGCATCCATACAGTCATCAGAATAGTTGGCAAGACACGTCATCATCCAGTGGCAGACACATTAGCATTTTAGTCGGCATACACGTCAGCACCATCGACGAATCAGGCTTCACCACGTGGCACCTCCTCGGCATGCCACGTGGCCTCTCTTTCATCTTGTGGCAAGTTGGAAGTTGGTGTTTGTTACAAAAAAATGTTGTTGGGGGGATTTGAACTCCCCACCATCCGTCCATGAATCTCTCGGTGGACCGTTGCATCAAAGCGTCCATGGTTATCTATGAATAGTGGCTATTTTAATTTGTTTATGAGTCAGAGCGAAATCCATGGAAAATGTGAACCACTGGGCATTGAACCCGGAACCACCCAGTTACTAAAATGGGAAGCCACCAACAGGCCAAGGAATGGCTTTGAATGTATATTGGCATCGGTATGTTTTGTTAAGTTATTTGAAACCGAATGCCCTAAAATAAAAATAAAACAAACTCCCCTAAAAATTCAAATTAAAACAACTTTTTAACAAATGTAATCCCTTGTAACAACAAAAGCCCATAAAGAATAAATAAAAGGGCTAAAATAAAGATTAGGGGGACTTTTAAATAAGATTTATGTGTATAAGGGAGATTTGAAGATATTATGGAGAGATAAGGAATATTTTGTAAATCATATGGTTTTATACCGTATTGAGTAAAGTTTTTGTATAAAAGGGGGTGAATGGGTGAGAGTGAGGCTAAGTGAAAAAACTCAGATTTTTCAAGTCTAGGTGGTGAAGCTGTGAGAAACAGGGAGATTTTTCTAAGGAGATTTTTGATCATTTTTGTACATCGGAGTTTTGTTATGCTGTCAAAGTGCTAGAAGGAAATGATCTTGGTGCAATTGTAATTCTATTTTTTGAGATTAATCGGATCGGTCTCACTCTTTTGGAGAGGACCCAAAGATGTAGTCACGATTGTGGCAAACTTCGTTATCAGATTGTTTGCACTCTCTCTCTCTCTTCTTCTTTCTCAATTTCATTCTTTTCACCTTCAGTTTTTAATGCATAATTTCAATAATGTATGCATTAATTGTATTTCCGCTTAATTCACATGTTAATGTGTTGATTTTGTTTATGTAATTTGGATTTTATGATTTGTAAAAATTAAGCATTCAAATGCAATTAGTCTAGATCCTAATCAGATCAAGTGGTATTAGAGCTTTTGGTGGCTAGTATTGCATATTTTTTTTGAATGCTAACGAGATCCAAGATTCAGAAGGGTGAAGGCAAGCTTGAAGAATTTGATCCTGAGATTGGGAAGCGAAGAACTTTTCTGAAGATGTCTATGTCTGGAATGGAGGTTCCTGAAGAAATCAATGAGCAGGTATTTTGAAGAGCATTGCTCGAGATGAAGGCTAAGGTGGACATTCTTTTTCAAGAGAGACAAGAACGGAAGGAACGTGAAGGAGGTTCGTCGAAGGAAGATGTTTGTGAAGACAAGAAAGGGAAACATCATGGAGATGGTGGCAAGCAACCAGATCACTCGTTTTCTTCTTCTCCTCCCTCTTCTCCTTCTCCCTCTTCTCCTTCTTCTACTCATTCTACTTCTTTTAATCCTTTCAAGAGTGGGCATAAGCCTAAAATTAAATTGGATGTAAAATTTGACTTGCCTAAGTATTGTGGTGAACTAAATGCTGAAAAATTGGATGATTGGATTCAGCAAGTTGAAGTCTATTGTAGAGTCTAGAACCTATTAGATGATGTTGATAGGATCCAATTAGCTACTCTTCGGTTAGGAGGTACAAATTTAACCTGGTGGGAGAGTAAGACTAAGGAAAAAGTTTCACAACATGGTAGAGTCAGTTTAACTTGGGCAAAATTTATTAATGCTATTAAAAAGCAATTCTATCCCTTAGGCCATATGCAACAGTTAATGATGGAATGGAAAATGTTTAGGCAAGGGAAAGGTCAAACTGTCCAAGAGTACACCCATGAATTTATGAAGAGGGCTATTGATTTGAATGTTCCTTTGTACACCCAGGACACTTTGTTGAAGTACATAGGAGGTCTTCATTCCTACCTTAGGCATTCTATTTTGGTATTGAACCCTTGTAATTTGGATGAAGTGTCTGTTCAAGCTACACACTTAGAGTCAAGGGGTAAAGGATATTTCATTGATAATGATAACTCTGTTAAGAAATCTTCTAAGGTTGTAGAGATAGGGAAAGGAAAGAAGACAACGACAGTTAAGAAGGATGATAAGTTTTCTTGCACTCATTGTGACAGGAAGGGTCATGATGAAGAACATTGTTGGCAATTGCATCCTGAACTGAGGCCTACGTGGGCTTAGAAACATAATCAGAAACAAAAAGTTAAGGAGAAATCCACGAATGTTGTTTTGGATCTTGGTTCAGATTCAGATGATGAGACAAAGATAACAGCTATGGGTTTGAAAGGTAAAGCTCCTATTTCCAGTGTTTCTATTCATAGTTGTGCTTCTACTTCTACAGTTAATGATTTTTTTGGAGATAAAAAAGGAATGAGTTGTTTCATTTAAGGGTTGTTGCTAAGAACACTAAAATTGATGCACTCATAGATAGTGGATCTCAGGTTAATCTAATTTCAGAAAGTATTGTAAAGAACTTGGGATTGAAAACTACACAACATAAGAAACCTTACCCACTAGGTTGGATTTGTGAAAATGATAAGCTACAAGTAACAAGACAATGCACCTTAAGATTCACAATCACTAGTAAGTTTGTGGATGAAGTACAGTTTGATGTGGTTCCATTGGATATCTATGGGATAGTGCTTGGTAGCCCTTATTTATATGACAGGAAAGCTATTTTCTGCAGGGAAAAGAATCATTATCACTTGTTTAAAAATGGCATACAATATGTTGTACATTCTCACAGGATTAAGAATTATCATTCTTTTGCAAACACAGGGTAGTCAAAGAGGGTAATAAATGCAAGTAAAGAGTTAACTCTTATGTCTGTCAGTATAGGTGGTTCTAAACTTGAACTTGGAGTAGCTAACCAGGGTCAGATGTTGCAGGATGCACCCACAGTACAACGTGAGGGCATGATGATTGAAAGCATTGATGGTTTCTTGGGTAAAAATGTTCCTATTGTGAAGGATCGATATCTTGTTGATTTATTCTCTTTCATTTCTGCATTATTGTTCAGCTTGATGCTAGTCAATTTTTGTTGGTTAGTGGCTATGACAGTTGATGTAGATGTTTATGGAAGTGATAGAATGATGTTTATGTTCAACAATGTTATTGCAGTCTTCATTGTGCTTGTGAGCCAGGTATTCAGATATACAGAGGATACAGGACAAGTGGGGAGGCCAAGTCCTCACTTAATGTCAAAATAAATGCCACTTTTGGAGGTTCAAAAGGTCTTCAGTGGGGAGGCCTGATCTAGTGGAAATTTTTAGTGAAATTTGAAGTTTATCATTTCTCTCCAAAATCTATACCATCAGAAAGAGCTCGATTTCCTAATTCCAATGCAACTTGAATGGAGTGAAAAGGAGTCTGTTTGTGCAAGTTATGGCTAGTCAAACCTTGGGTCAAACTGTGATCAGGGGGCATCCAGAAAGTGGAAAAAATGATGTAAAAAGTTATCAAAGTTGGCGTCATCACAAGCTTTCCAATGCAACTCGTTTCATCGAAATCCAACATCGTAGGCGCAAGATATCATCACTCAAAGATCGTGCTATGAAGGATTGACTTTGCCTGTACGGATGCTGATGTCAGCATTCAGTACCATACTGACAGTGAAGTGTTCCAATCCAAATATGACACATGGCATCCAAGTCACATTATATAGATCCAATCAGCAAATGACACGTGGCATCCGTACAGTCATCAAGACAATTGGCAAGACACGTCATCATCTAGTGGCAGACACGTCAGCGTTTTAGTCGGCATACACGTTAGTGTCATCAGTGAATCAGGCTTTGCCACGTGGCACCTCTTCGGCATGCCACATGGCCTCACTTTCATCCTGTGGTGAGTTGGAAGTTGGTGTTTGTTACAAAAAATGTTGTTGGGGGGATTTGAACCCCCCACCATCTGTCCGCGAATCTCCTGGTGGAACGTTGCATCAAAGCGTCCGCAGTTATCTATGAATAGTGGTCATTTTCTTTTGTTTATGAGTCAGAGCGAAATCCATGGAAAATGTGAACTGCCGGGCATCGAACCCGAAACACCCGATTACTAAAATGGGAAGCCACCAATAGGCCAACGAATGGCTTTGAATGTATATTGGCATCGGTATGTTTTGTTAAGTTATTTGAAACCGAATGCCCTAAAATAAAAATATAAAAAACTCCCCTAAAAATTCAAATTAAAACAACTTTTTAACAATTGTAATCCCTTGTAACAACAAAATCCCGTAAAGAATAAATAAAAGGGCTAAAATAAAGATTAGGGGGATTTTTAAATAAGATTTATATGTGTATAAGGGAGATTTGAAGATATTATGGAGAGATAAGGAATATTTTGTAAATCATATGGTTTTATACCATATTGAGTAAAGTTTTTGTATAAAAGAGGGTGAATGGGTGAGAGTGAGGCTAAGTGAAAAAACTCATATTTTTCAAGTCTAGGTGGTGAAGCTGTGAGAAATAGGGAGATTTTTCTAAGGAGATTTTTGATCATTTCTGTACATCAGAGTTTTGTTATGTTGCCGAAGTGCTGGAAGGAAATGATCTTGGTGCAATTGTAATTCTATTTTTGGAGATTAATCGGATCGGTCTCACTCTTTTGGAGATGACTCAGAGATGTAGTCATGATTGTGGCGAACTCCGTTATTAGATTGTTTGCACTCTCTCTCTCTTCTTCTTTCTCAATTTCATTCTTTTCACCTTCAGTTTTTAATGCATAATTTCAATAATGTATGCATGAATTGTATTTTCGCTTAATTCACATGTTAATGTGTTAATTTTGTTTATGTAATTTGGATTTTATGATTTGTAAACATTAATCATTCAAATGCAATTAGTCTAGATCCTAATCAGATCATTGAGAGAGAGAGAGAGACCTAACAAAGGGAGAGGGGGTAGGAGGGAGAGGGTGGGAGAGGGTGAGAGAGTGTGGGAGAGAGTAGAAGAGAGCCACAAAGCATGGAAGAGGGTGAGAGAGAGGTGGAGAGGGTGGGAGAGAGGTGGGAGAGGGTGGAAGAGAGTTGGAAGAGTGGGAGAGAGTTTGGGAGAGTGGGTGAGTGGGAGATAGGAGTGGGGAGGAGGGGAGTGCGAGAGGGTGGGAGAGGTGGGGAGAGAGGTTGAAGAAGAGAGTTGGAGAGAGTGGGAGAAAGGGTGGAAGAGTGGTAGAGTGGGAGGGTGGGAGAGGGGTGGGGAGGAGAGTGGGAGAGAAGGTGGGAGAGGGTGGGAGAGGTGGGAGAGTTGGTCCAGCCCTCTCCTCCTACCTGCTCTCCCTCTCTTAGGTATATCTCTCTCAGCCTCCTCCCTCTCCTGTTAGGTATCTCTCTCTCCCCTCTCAGCCCTCTCCCTCCTACCCCTCTCCCTATGTTAGATCTCTCTCTCCCTCAACCCTCTCCCTCCTACCCCCTCTCCCTTTGTTAGGTTTCTCTCTCTCTCTCAACCCTCTCCCTCCTACCCACTCTCCCTCTCTTAGGTCTCTATCTCTCTCTCAGCCCTCTCCCTCCTACCCCCTCTCCCTCTGTTAGCTCTCTCTCTCTTTCTCAACCCTCTCCCTCCTGCCTCTCCTCCTGCTCACTCTCTCCCTCTCTTGGGTCTCTCTCTCTCTCCAACCCTCTCCTCCTACCCCTCTCCCTCTATTGGGTTTTCTCTCTCTCCCTCCTCAACCCTCTCCCTCCTACCCCTCTCCCTCTTACTCCTCTCTCCCTCTCTTAGGTCTCTCTCTCTCTCCTCTCAGCCTCTCCTTCCTACCCCTCTCCCTTTGTTGGGTCTCTCTCTCTCTCTCAGCCCTCTCCTCCCTGCCCCTCCCTCTCTTAGGTCTCTCTCTCTCTCAACCTCATGCTCCTGCGGAGTCTCCTCTGTTGGTCTCTCTCTCTCTCTCAGCCTCTCCTCCTACCCTCTCTCCTCTGTTGGGTCTCTCTTTCCCTCTCAACCCTCTCCCTTGTACCCCCTCTCCCTCTTTCTCTCTCTCAACCCTCTCCCTCCTATATTGGAAAAATATGTCTCAATCCCATAGGCTAAAACCTCTATTGGAGCCAAGTCAGTCTGACATATTCTATGTCTGGCCAATGAGTAGATTTGTAACCTTATGTTTTGTATGGAATTAAAACAGGCCTTACTTGAGAATCTTGCCGAATGGTTACACATTTAAGGGTATTGATTGTGACATGTTGTGTTTACAGTATGTTCTCTTACCGTGAGATCTCTAGCCAATAGGCCATACATATCATTTATTGGGGAGACCCTTGGCCAAAAGGCTTAGTTTGAGAAGAAACCTCAACGATGAAGAAAGGTCTCACTGATGGGGGAAATCTTGGAGTCTTTGCGGTGACACAATGTATTCAGTATGAAGTCTCAGCAGCCGATGGAGAGTCTCACCAATGATGAGGGGTCTTCGGTATAACTCTTGGTGAACAGTGGTCTTGGCGTAACTTGGAGAACTCAGTAAGAACTCTTAGCAAAGAGTGGTATGTCTCACAGATAGCATTTTCTTGGTGTCCTCAGAGTAACATGTGATGGCTCGGTAAGAAGTCTTACCGATGTGTGAAGTCTTGCCGACCGTTCAGTGCTCAATGTAACTAAAGGGGTCTCGGTGTGAAGTCTTAGTGACAAATGAAAGTCTTGCTGATTGTTGATCACTTCAGAGAAAGTCTTTGAACCTCGGTATGATCTCTTGGCGAAAGACGATAGTCTTGCCGATGTAAGTTCTATTGTCTATGTGACTTTTGAACCTCAGTATGAAGTCTTGACAAAAGCAATGAGTCTCGCCGACTGGTGGATGCACAAGGATTAACATGAAGGCTCGGCGTGAGGTCTTGGCGAGAGAAATAGTCTTGCCGAAGGGAAAACTGAAGTCGATGCAACGGGTGAACTCGATATAACCTCTTGTCGATTGTAAGGACTCTTGGTGATATCAAATGTTGATTGTGTTGGCATCGAGGAGACACAGACAGTGTCTCACCGATATGCCAACACAACTTGACATGGTTATCATAACATGAGCATGTTATTAACTAGTAGAGATATGTTCATTTAGGATTAAATAACGCATTCGTGTTATCACTAAAATAGTAAAAAATCACAGTATATCCGTGATTTTGGCCCACATTCTGCATATTCTCCTAGTTTTGCGCATGCTCCGACAAAAAGTAGCTTTTTAGTGATTGAGTGAAGTGTGCATGCATGATTTTGAGATTCCATCACCTTTTGAATGTTCTTTCCATCACCTTTGCATGAAATAGTAGAGTTTTCACATTGAGAGGCATATAATATCAATTTAAGTTTGAATTATAGTGATAATTGATATACAATTGAAATTTGGAGGGGAACTTCCCCTTTTGAAGAGGTCAAATTTTTAAGGAGTTTGAGGAAGGAAGAAGCAAAGGCTGCATAATTGGGTAGAACTCCTCTATTTGAAACTTTTCTTTTTTAGGTATGTGAAATCTTTGTACATTTTCTTTCATTCTATTGTGGCTTGCTTCATTTTTGTTGTTTAGCTTGTTCCATGTTGATCAAATTGTTTGTTTGAGATGCAATATTAGATTTCCAAGCCACTCAACAACATCATTTCTTTAGGGAACTTCCTTCCCAAATCAATAAAGAGTAAAAGATCAATTTATACAAACTTTTTCAAATTCATCCAAAACTACTTTTCATTCAACCAAAATCCATTTATTTCATTTCAAGTTATAAGGCTATCAGTAGCCAATTCACCATCTCCATATAGCAAACCATTTTCAGAATCAACTTTCTACTTTGTTCTTGTCATAAACAATACGACAATCACTCTTCAACTCAACTTACCCCTTCAAGGAAAAAAAATCAAGCACCTCTGTTCCTTAGACCTGCAATCAAATATCATCCCAGCCATTTAAGATATCTTTTCTCAAATCAACACATCCATCATCCTATCTTCACTTAAACACCATTTGTAACAACAACAAGCAGCATTAGTTTAACACTATCACCAGACCTTTAAGATACCAATTTCATCATATTTTGATTGTAATATTCCAATATATCAGTATAGACACACTCTAACTACTTTGCATTCAAGAAACCATTGCCATATATTGGAAACATATGCCCAAATCATCAAATCTTTCACAATCTACCTTCAAAACATTACCAAGCATAGACACAACTGTGGCATCACAAATGAGACTACTCCCAAGCACTTAACAACATTCCTTTCGCTGTTTCTACATATTCTCTGTTTTTAGCAAAAAATGCCAAATATCTCTAGGAGGCCAACATTCCATTTAATCAGGTGATTCCTTTTCTATGATAATGCATTTACACAATCCCAATATAGATTCTCAGGCCTATTTTGATCCTTTTCAACATACTATAAAAGTTTATACACTTATTTCACAAAACTGAGTAGAACCAACATGCTGTGTACTAGTAAAAGCCCTTAAATAGGTCAATTTATCAAAGCAAGTCATCATAGAACTACTCACTAATCCACCAAACCTGAAAATAGTCTTAGGCCATGTGTAGAAACTCACAAATAAACAAGTTTCAAGATGGGAAATGCCCATCAATACACAAAATCGATGAAACATTTGATTACAGGGTGAAACACACCAACCATGAGGGTTTCTTTAATGAAACATTTGCAAAACCTCTACTACTCTCGCTAACAATTCAAAACATGCTTCATTATGTCGTAAATTGTTGCAAGAATCAATTTCTAAGCTCCTCTACATGTTGTTTCCTCAAACCCTACTTGAAAACACCATTTTTTTTGAATGAGAAAATTCAGAATTTTGTTCATGCAACAGTACCCCGACTTCTTATTTCTATTTACCCCTACCACACACATCTTCACATTGAAAAGACACTAAATATGATCCATTCCACTGACCTACTAGCCCTACATCGATGGAATGGCTAAGAATCACTTTTTTAGACTCTCTAAACAATTCTAAGGAAACCACAGACTGAGACTTAGGAAACTAAGTTCAAATTAGATTAATTATTTGAATTACAATTCCTACAAATTTCAAGAATGAAAGTCTCTTTCCTGACAGAATCAAATCTTAGAACATGTGCTTGAATCACTATGCAACTTCTAAAATTAAAGAATAGAAAATGTTTTCAAAATAACTACCTCTTCATCTTCTTCTAGCCCATCCTTAAAGAGGTGTCTACGTTTTTTTATTAATTTTTATGGATTTTTTGGGATAGAAGATCTTCCTTTCTCGAGCTTACAATTATTTTAAAGGTGTCTAAATGGAGTTGAAAAACTACTCTTCATCTTCTTCAACCCCATCCTTTTCCTTTCCCACAAAAGGCTCTTCACCTTCACAGCACATTGCAATTTTACATTTTACAATAATTGACCTTTTGTTATAAAAAGCAACTTTCAATAATATCATCTAGTGACCTATTTCATGGTGCAAATACATTGAAATTCATCATTTCATGACCTTTACTCATCATATTTACTTGAGCATTACAAATTGAACAAATTAGCCTTTTGAAGGAATTTCATGACCTAGGTGCTCCTGCACCAGTTTGTCATGTTACAACCTTATGTTGTCAATGGATATTTTAAATCACACAATTCGATACACTTTCCTATTACATATTTAAACCACATCTCTTTGAGGAATTTTGTTAAATTTAACAATTGACTTTCTTTGTGTATGCTTCCAAAGCTATCATTGAGTTATTTTGTCAAATAGTTATACAAACCAGCTTTCATTGACTTTGTTTGTGTATGTTTCCAAAGCTTTCATTGAGTTATGCTTCCAAAGCTTTCAATTAGTTAATTTGACAACTTAACACTTTTTTCACAGGTAAAATTATTCGTCATGCCGAATAAATGAATTGTTAAAAGGAAAAAACTAACAGATGATCAGCTCCAAGCCATCAAAGATAAAGAGAAAAAATTGATGAGGGAATTTCATGAAAAGCAGAAATTGGGAACGATTGATGAAAACAAGCCAGTTGAGGAGGAACCTCAACTGTCAAAAAGAGAAAAGAAATTGGAAGCACAAAGGGTACGAATGCGAAAGAGTTGTGCTAGGGGAGATGCACATACCGTAGTTGGAGACACACCATCTACCACAAGTGAATATGAAGGGACACCATTAAGCACAAGCAAATATGGAGGGACACCATCTACCAAAAGTGAGTATGGTTAGACACCATCCACCACATCTGAAGTTGAGAGTACATCATCACTTGGAGTTGAGGAACAAGGTATGTTTTCTATTCCACCCTTGATTGAAGGTATGCAATCTAGCCCACCTAAATTAAATATTGATGAAATTGCTAATGTTGAGATGTATGTACCTAAGAGAACACCACCTAGAATTTTGCGTAGAAAGCCAAAGTTTTTGATTAATATTGATGAGGATATTTTGCAGCACATGGAAGGTAAGATTCGAGAATGCACTTGTAGAAGATATCTTGATAAGATTTGGCAAATGTTCTTTGAAAGGTAGTGAGACTGTAAGATGTCAACTATTTGTTCAAATGATGTGGGGTTTAAAGTACAAAAACATCATGAAGACTCTTGGGTTGAGAACATCGAATGCATCAAGTGAAAACACTATTGTGAAGAATCTAATGGATGCTTATGATAGTGTGGGTAAGAACTCACGTTGAAAGGATAGTAATGTCACTTGACGTGTCATTACATAAACTTTGGTAAGCTATCAAACAAAGAAATCTCGCCTCATTAAAAAGACAAGTGAACAAATGGGAATTAGTAGAAAAAATTTATCAAACGCCGTTCAAAGACGACAAAGAATTGAGGGCATCGATTCAAATGAATTATGGGAATTCTCAGGGAGACTGCCACACAAAGATAAAAAAGTTGTTGAAGCATTGAGAACACTAATTGAAGATTATTTGAAGAATAATACAAGGCCATCTCCGAATCAAAGGGATGTCGTAAGAAGGAGAATCGGTAGTCAAAACCGTGAGCCACATCCAAATCATTTTTTGGATACGACTCAAACCCAATTTTTTCATAAATTTCAAAATTCTTATCCTCAAATCAATATTTCTCAAATATTTTTTGAAATGATTAAACCTTTTTATGTCAAGATAAATCACACACACACTACTTGTTGCTGTAAACTACATATTGAATTCTCTAACCATTATGATGTTTATCATTCTATATGTTTACATTTGCATACTAACGATGTTTTGCAGGATTGTGGCATAGAAGCCCCACCAAAATCTTTAAGAAAGTTCTTATCAAAAAATTTATGTGAAATAGAGGATGGCCAAATATTCTATAGACAACATGCTTGGATGGTTCATCTTGGCGTTGCGGTGGCTTACCAGCGAATGCTTCAGGCTATGTCAACATATGGAAAACACATATGAGGTGGGACAAAAACTAGTAGAGTTTGGGAAGTATAAAATAGTTGCATATGGTACAAAAGATGGGTCTAAAGAAAAAAGGTGTGAGTTGGTTATTTAGAAAATTCCAATGTATTAGTTCATGTCCATGTTTGTGAGAATCTAGTGTATGAAGCTATGCAAGGCATACCCATAAGAGCCCGATGGTACGGACACGAATTCAAACTATGCAGGACACCTTTCCACTTGGTAGCATGGTGTCGATGGTTGAATTTGTGAAAGAACTACACTCTGACCACAACATGAATGCGTCATGAGTAATTACAACTCCACCGCGGGTTTTGATATTTGTGCACATAGCATTCATACATGCGGTGAAATCTGAGGATGAAAGGAAGGTATTGAGGGAGTATCAATTTTATATTAGTGATGATCACATGCATTCTCTAGAGTTTGTGCAAGGTTTCTTCCAGATGTTCTACAATCATTTGGCTCAGAGGGGCATATCATATGATCAACATATAATATGAATTGGAATGCTATGCAACACAATTCAAGAGCGATGCTTGTTCTCACGGTTTAATGCGGAGGATGCATCTCACTACATGTGTTCAACATATGTGGAACTTTTGAGGTCGAACATGAAGGGAGAGCATGGCCAGTTAGGAGCATCGCGTGAAAGAGCATTATACGAGAAGAGTTAAAGTGATATAAAGATAGTGCCACCGGTTGATAGATGGAAGTAAATCGTCGGTGGTTAATGGTTCGATGGGTCAGGGTAATGAAGGAATTGCATCTTCAGTTAAGTAGATTTTTTGGTTGATGGATGATCCTAACATTTACCTGCACCATATGAGGATTGTTGTACACTATTAGGGTCGGAGTGAGTTGCACTCTTTCCTTAGCTCAATCACCCGGAGTTCATGGAGTATCGTCTGCGTAAAGATGGCATGCTTTTGTTCTTCATGTACAATGCAAAACTGGAGATGATTGAGTTAGAGTGGGATGACAAATGGTTGACAAGTTATCTTATCACTTCACATGTATAGCCCTACGATTGCATTGGAACTATACGAATGGAATCATCGGGTCAACTTTGACCATGTATCGGATCTAATTCAACCAATTAATATATCTACTTTCTTGGTATTTGAAATTCCATATTGTTATCTTGCACATGCTTGTATTCATAATGTTGACTAATTTTCGAGAGATAGCTACCTTTACATATAAATACGGGGGCATGTGTATCTTTGATTATTGCAAATGAAGACAATGAAGATTATAGACTATTACTTGTGTCGTTGTGTTGAGGCAAAAAAGAAATTGGAAGCGCCAATTATAGATGGAGAAAACATTGAATACCCTACAGGCTCAGTTGTTGTTACTGGAACGTGGCTGAGAAGGTACCCACATAAGAGTGTTAAACATTGGTTATTTGAGGAATTTGACACACATCGTAAGATTCTTCATTACTCAAACCTTGTTGTGGCATCCAATGTTCATTTGAGCAAATATGGGGGTAGACCTTTGAACAAGACCTTGTGGAAGGTCTGTGAGTTTGACCATGAGGCAATACTTGACACAATAAAGAGTAGAGCAGACCTAGATGGTTCATTGGATTAATTTGTAAGTATATGCACAATGGTTCTTATTAATTTATACTTGTATCCATGTTAGTTTGGTTGATGCCAATGCTATCATCTTATTTTACTTTGTGTATCTGTATGTAACCAGGAAAACATTGATTGGTCTCCCCTTGCATAAAATGCAAATTTATGAGCCATCCAAGAGAATCTCAAGCATAAAATAAATGCAACATCCTTATTTCGATGATCTTGAAAAATCTCAATTATGATTTTAAGCCATTATAAAAGTGCGTGCAAAGCTTGATGAGGAAATTTCAAGTTATTCATTTGAATTTAACCTTATCATGACCACCTATGATGTAGACATTATAAGAGCATCTCAAATTTAAATAAATTCTATTCATAAGAGCATAGACAAAGCAGTGAACTCTTTGAAAAAATGCCTCAAAGAAATGTGGTCTCATGGTGATGGAATGGCATGACAAATTCCATGACAAGCAAATTGTTGTGGATTGTAATGGCATTCCATCACCATTGAGACCACATTTCTTTGAGGCTTTTTTTCAAACAGTTTGCTGCCTTTCTATGCTATTGCTTATTAGTATGCTTTGATATATTTTTCCCAAGCATCCATAGCTTTTTTGGAAGCACCTATTTTAGGCTTTTAGCCATAGCAACAAGGAAGCGAACTGTTTGATAGACTGCTTTGGTAAACATGTATGATAAATGTACTAGCATAGAGAAGGCAGCGAACTGTTTGAAAAAATGCCTCAAAGAAACGTGTCTCATGGTGATGGAATGCCATGAAAATCCACAACAATTTGCTTGTCATGTGATGCAGAGGGGATGGGACTTTAGTCAGAACTCAAAGTTTCAAGGATTACAATGATGCAATCTCAAAGACTCTTTCAGGCACCCTGATGGAGACAAGCCTCAATAGTGCACTTATAACTTAGATGCTTTCCTAATGGACCAAAACCCTTGGAATGATCTCAAGGAACTCAAAAAAACTTGTCTTGAATGGTTTCAAAGCCCCAAACCTCTGTCTTAGACAAAACTCACTTTTTTTCACCTTGACTAGGCTTCTAGCGATGGTTTTTTGACTTTTTACTCAACTTCCCCAAATGAATCCTAAATATAATGACTAATTCAGATGTTATTCATGCTGATACACAACATATCAAATCATTTATGGCACTTGTTATGGATCAAACCTACCAAAATCTGTTGTTTCCTCAAATTTAAGGCCTAATTAGCCCACTTTTTCAAAGAAACCCCTCTCTAAACTTATCCCCTGACTATGCAACTTTCAACAATGTTTTAAAATGTTCCCAAACCAAATATTTTCAAGGTATTAGTCTTCTTTGACACCCTCAACACCCTAAATCACAAAACCCTCAATAAATTGCTCCAAAACTAGGGCCTCTTGAAAATTAGCTTTCCCAACACTTCTAGAACCTTCTCTTCGACTTTTCACCAATAAATCAACATATCTAAACACCTTCAACTCAGAAATATACCCCTTATTAAGGTAGATCTCCTACTACTACAGTTTAGGCACCATTTTCATGCCCTTTTCCTTGCTAAAACTCGGTGTACACCCAAGAATCACTCTTTCCAACAAAATAACTTGTTAGATCTATATTATACAAGTTAGATATGATCCATTTCACAAGTTTTAAATCACACTCTCCCATGAAATGGATCATTTATTCATGAAGACTCTCAAAACTAGTGAAAAATCTATACTTTTTGAGGATAGTCAGTAATATAACACAAGAAACTGATTCCCAACGTTATTTAGGTCATTAAAAAGGTTAAATGCATGTAAATAAAAGTTCTTAAACCATCCAAATGAGCATGACACCAAAAGGATTTAGAGATTCATTAAAAAAACTCAAGAAAATTTAAAAAGATTGAAGTTTTTATTGATTTTCTGTAGCAGTCCGTACAACACTTGCAATATTAGCCAACCCTCCATAAAAATGCTTTCTCCAGGCTTATAGACTCATCCTACAACTGTCCCAACTGATTATAATTGATTTTATTACATTATTGTGATTAAAACTCCTAAAACTCACTTTTCCACCTTAAGTTGGATTTCAAAAATTTGAATTTCCAACATTGCAATTTATTAACTCCTATTAACTATAAAGCTTCTAAAACTATTACATATCATCATTCAACCTTATTTAACCTAATTGAAACATCATATACCTATTTAAACTTTTAGAACGTCATTGTTCCATTTACAAGTCAATTTGGTCCTATGGTCCTTATCAGGACCCTTAAGACTTTTGATCTTCCTGTTACACTCATCCATGTGAAATGCCATTATAGGCTTCAAAATGCTATAATTGATGCTCTAGAAAGGTTTATAGGCCTTCAAGACCCCTGCCATCTCCTAACTCTCCAAATGATCCTCAAGGAGCTTGGGTGCTCCTGCACCATCATGGCATTCCACCAACATGAGACCACATTTCTTTGAGGCATTTTTTTCAAACATGTCATTCCCTTGTCTATGCTGTTGCTTACTATTATGCTATGATAGATTTTTTCTAAGCATCCATAGCTTGTTCAAAAGCACCTATTTTAGGCTTTTAGCCATAGTAGCAAGGCAATTAACTGTTTGACTAAATGCTTTGATAGACATGTATAAAAAATGTGTTAGCATAGACAAGGCAATGAACTCTTTGAAAAAATGCCTCAAAGAAATGAGGTCTCATGGTGATGGGATGGCTTGACGAATTCCATGACAAGAAAATTGCTATGGATTATCATGGCATTCCATCACCATTGAGACCACATGTCTTTGAGGCTTTTTTTCAAACAGTTTGCTGCCTTTTCTATGCTATTGCTTATTAGTA
>VDFB02058242.1:768093284-768278797 GCA_007258455.2 Sequoia sempervirens
CTGGTGGTAAGATTATAGGCTCCAGCTGCTGTGAGTATTAATTTTGGGCATTGGATAGATAAAGGGAAGAGGGAAACATGTGCTAAACTAGACTGAACAATCCTCTTTGCCCTTCTTGAGACATCTTCACTAAATGTCTCTTCATAAAACTCTTCACTAAATATCACTAAATGTGTCAGTGATATCAACCCAATCTGAGTCCACCTTGTTGGCTATGATGGTAGGACTTTGATGTTTCTACCTTAGAGTATATGGGAGTTGTTCCACCTTGACCTTCTTCAGCTTGACTCCTTGTCTTGAACTTTCTATAGGTTGGCTCCTTTGAGAAGCCTCTTCTGATGCTCTTGACATCTTTTATCTCTGCAATAAAACCCTATATTAGATGAACAAAAAGCATAAAATCAATACATCAAGCAATACCACTCTTTACTTCCTTAGGACAATTTTTGTACTTAGCAAAATTTCATATTCATTGGAAGTGGAGTCATCAAAGAATTAAGAGCATGAAACAATTTCAACAAAAAACAAGATTGGGATCAGAATCGGGATTGATACCAAAATCGAGATCAGAATGGAAACCGAACCTGAAACCAATCTATAGTTCCAAGTTCAACCTTCACTCCAGTTTCACTTCTTGCAAAGGGAAAGTGTGAAGACCAAGACCAAAAATTAATTGGAAGTGGGATCATTTTGGGAATGAACCCCAATGCACACATCCACATAATGAATTCATTCCCAAGTCCACTTCCGCTGATTTACTACTCAAAATGAAGAAATTTCTTGAAGAGGTGGTCACATGAGCTTAAGGACTTGAGTCACATGAGAAAATATGGGAATCTCAAATAAATTGGCTTAACCTCACCCTTAACCCAAATAAAGATCAAAATTAACCCTAGGATTGAATATTTGTAAAGGTTGTCGAGAAAACCCTAGTTTTCACAACACATCAACTCAAAAAATTAGGGCGTCAAAAACCCAACATGGAAATCACATAATCGACACAGAAGAATGATCAGATGGGTCTCTAAATATATTTTAACATATTTAATTCATGAAGAACCCTATGAAATGAAACCCTAGTTAGAAACTAGGACACAACAAAATTGACCTGCCACGAAAGCGACATCAGAATAGAAAACAAAAATGTAGAAAGACAGAAAAGAAAAAATGAAGAAAAACAAAAAAGGAAAAAGGAAAAACTAGAAAAACACAAATGAAGGAGAGAAGATTCACAGAAAAAGGCTTTGTGAACACATAAAAACATGACGAGCAAAAACACGAAAATGAAATGACAAAGAAAAATGGGAAAAGAACAGGATGAGACCCTACCTCAAAAATGTCAACAAGGAAAGGCTAAAACTTGATAAACATTCGATCACCAACACACCTCTACAATCAAATTGTGCTCCTCTTGAATTTCTCCTTGCTCTAGTTCGCTAAAATGACTTAGTCAATAATGATAATGAGCCAGTTAACTTTGATTAAGGTTTAAAAGTCATTTCGCACATGTGAGGAGGTTGTAATTAATGCCATAAATGTGATCGGTTGAGGGCAGAGCAAAAAATGCAAATGACCTGTTAAATCTCATGGACACCAAAGGTAGAGCGGATGTGGACCTGGATCTGGGATAGAACAAGAAGCCTTTGACAAGTTTTTTATCCAACTTCGAACCTGGTTTTGGTCTCGCAGCAAGGACAAAAAACAAAAGGAAATGGGAGCAAAATCGAGACCAAAATCAAGACTGAAACTTTCACAAAGTTTCAAGTTCAGTTCTGCTCTTGAAAAAGGAACAAAAAGAAGACACAAACAATAGAAATGATGGGAAGCAAGACCGAAATGAAAACTAGACCTGACCCAGACACCAACAAAAGCAACACAAAGCAAACAAGTGAATTCAAAATCAAAATGAAAATAAAATCTATAAATTTACAAAGTTCCAAGATCACTTCCATCCCCAGTTCTACTTCTGCTCAAGAAAAAAAAACACAAGGAAAACAAGAAATGACTCAAGGGAGAAACAGACCTGAGAGTGCGAGACCAACCAAAAGACAACAAAAAAGAACAAGGAAGAAAGGAAAGACCAGAACTAAGATTGAATCCAGACTCAAAACCTTACAAAAAGATCTGAGTCCATGTTCTATCCCGACTCCACTTTCAACAGACCAAAAGAAAGACTTAGGAAAAAAATGAACAACTCCTAAGACCCAAACAAAACACCAAGCACAAAACAAAAACAAGGGGGGATCCATTTTGTTCCAAAACAAAATGGGGTGGTTATTCAAGGAATAACAATTCCTTTGTTCTACAAATGACTTCAAATGGTTCTCATACAGGGTATGTGCAGGATCATGATGGGCCAAAAAGCGGTGATATGATGGGTATGTGCAGGGTATGTGGCTAGCGACTTTTTTTTTTACCCAAAATTGATGAAATGAAAAGGGTTTTTAAAAGAGATTCTCAACTTTCCACCAAAATAAATTATGCTTTACTTTGAATTTAATTAATATTTTTTATTAATTTTCTATTTGAATTACGACTAAAGTCCTAATTGATAGGCTGATTGAAAAAAAATTGTAGCTTTCAAATGGTATCACATTTTTTGAATCCAAAACATGCATCACATTCTATGCTTCACAGACTATAGGATTAAAAAAAAATGAATTTCATGAAGTTTTTGACCAAGTTAATTTTCAGTCAAGTTAAGGTGGTCAGACAGACAAATTTTATATTTTTAAAAATTTGTAATAAAAAATTCATAATTAATTATTTACTTGGAAAAAAATTACAAAAAAATATGAATCACATCCAAACATGAGTCCTCTACTTATATTTAAAATCTCATAAAAAAATATTATCATCTTATTGTGGTTTGGGTGATCAGATAGACACCTACTTATTTTTTGCCTGAAATTTAAGTACTACTGCATTGAAATTTCAAATTTTCACCAAATATATATTTAAAAAAATAAATAAACCTAGTAGTTTAGAAACTACATTCAATTTTCTATAGATTCTATTGTTACATATTTTTGAAATAATATAGATAACTTATTCAAATTTTTATGGCAAGTTGCCTAACATTGATTTTTTTGAGTTTTTTGCCACTTAAGGGCCTATTTTTCCATAATGATCCTGCACATACCTTACAATGACCTTGTAGTCTTCCTTGCATCCTTGATTTCATTTTCTCTTGAACATGACTTCACCTTTGCATTCAGACTTGAAAATGGTCACTTCCATGTTCCTTGATCAAAACTAGACTGCATTCCTCTATCTACACCTGCAAACAAACACATGTTAGTGATCTTTTGATATGTCTTCCCTCTTGCTTCATATTCATGCTTGTATCTACCTTTATTGACTTGTCCAATCTATCTTTTGATTAGACTGGAAGCGTAAGAATGAGGTAAACAATCTAAAATGCATCTACACTTCTAAATAAGACATTGTATCTAAGATTCAAGAAAATTAAACTAATTTAAACTAAGAATCTTCAGAAATCTATCCTATTGCTCTCTAACTCTAAAGATTTCTCTAATATACTTTGCTCTCAGATTTTAGAAGCTAATTAGATTATTGAAATGACACTTAGAGAATGAGAATTCAAACTATTTCTATTCCTATATGATTAAATAATAAAACTACTATAATGGCAGCCATGACTGCAAATGTTGAATGCTTGATGAATGCTAGATGAATGCTTGATGGATGCTGGATGAATGCTTGAATGCTTGATTGCTTGAATGCTTGGATGCTTGGAAAACCTGCAGAGTAAGATTGCACAAGTTAGGATCCTTTTCCTATAGCCAGAAGCTTGTATTTATAGATTTCACGGCAGCACATTTGCACAGGGAAAACACAACAGAGGTTGAGATTCAATCTGGAGAATTGAATGGTATGAGATGAGAAGGTGGAGCTGATCATGAAGGATTGTTCCTCCCCATGAAAACACCAAGCAAGATGAGAGGAAAGATTGTTGGAAGAAGATTGAGAGGATTTCCTGCAGGTTTGTCCCCGAAGCTCTTCCCGTGAATGACAGTAGAATTAATTAGATTTTAAAAATCTAATTTTATTGGTGAGTGATTAAAGGAATATGATTTATGCATCAATTTAAATATTTTTGATTTATTTAAATTTAGAAAAGAGGAATAAATAATTTAATAAATCAAACTATAGAATTTGTTTATTAAAAAGGAAAATGATAATTAAATAAAATATTTTAGGATATCTTTATTTAATTAAGAAGAAATGTGATGAGGTAATTAAATAACACAAATTTTTTAAGTTGTGTATTTAATTTTAAGATAGAAGTATAAAAGAAGTAATAATAATAATAATTAAATAAAACAAAGTTTTTAATTTTGTTTATTTAATTAAGAGAGAAATAATATGATGAAATAGAAGAATTAATAATGAACTTAATATAAATAAATCTCTATTTATTTACTAAGTAGATGAATTTAAGATTAATTAATCAAATAAATCATATTTAATTAATTAGATTCTCCAGACCATTTTTAGGTGTCTACATTTTTCCCCTCTTTGAAGTGATGTGTTTACGCATTGCTTCAAAGAATTTTTTTCCTCAGCTACCAGTATTAACAAAAAGTTTGAAATATGCCCCAGACTTGCCCCAAATATTGAATTTCGAAATGATAGCAATATATGGCCCCATGGGAGAGAAATTGATGAATTTTGAAATTTTATGAGGAATTTTATGATTTGATAATCATTTGATGAAGAAACAATTTATCTCCCGACAAAATTGTCCAAAAATGCCCCTGTGATAGATAAGAATTATTTCCTCAGAATAAATAAATAAATAAATCCCATGAAAATCCCACATAAATAACCTATAAAAGCTCAAAAGGTCATTTTCAAAAGTCATTTGTGCATTTGACTTTGATAAACTTGTGATAGAGACCCTTAGAGTGCTAGAGTATCAGGATGCCGATCCCTTACCACACCCACCAACTCGAGCGTGTGCGATGTCACCAGCGTCCAGCTGACTATGGACCTCCGGTATGTACCCCAAATCCTCCTCGTAATTTGCGCTTGTAGTTTTTAGTTCATTTTTCACGTGTTTTTCTGTTTTAGCACCCAGTAGGTGTGGAATAGCTTGTTAGTAATCTGTTTTAGCACGCCAGAGTTTTAGCGCGCCAACAGAAATCTGTAGCGCGTCAGTAGGTTAGGGTAGCACGCAAGAGTTTTAGCACGTTAGGTCAATTCTACAGTGCGCCAGTAGGATTTTGTAGCGCCCCACTAGAAATAGCACCCCCAAGCTTTTTTATAGTGCGCCAACAAGATTGCATAGTGCCCCAGTAGTTTTAGCAAGCCGTTTACTTGTTTTAGTGCTTGGAAGAACAGATTGATGAAAAATTGTGCACTGTGATTTTTATTTCGTCGATTTGTTGTTGACTCCATCCATTTTTGTTTGATCTAAATAAATGTTTAAATGATCTCATGATGAGCGAGATCCATTGATTAATAATAATTACCCTCATGATAGGCAAGGAATAATTAGAATTTTTGAAGGAATGAACCTGATTGATAGATGAGGGTTCCTTCTTGATAAAATTGATCGTTTCATAGATAAAACACAATTTTTAGTAATTGATGACCTCATGATGTTTGATATTCTGATTGGTAACGTATTGATCTATAATTTTTTATTTTTTTTTATGATAACAAGAGCATTTAGATGTTATCCAGGTGCGAGAGCAGTTCCCTTGGCCTTTTGATATGATACCACGAATTTTGCTGGATGAGAGGCAGCATATTACTGATTGTGGTTTAGCCTCATTACTGGATATGCCCCATATTAGACTTAATAGGGGTCTACTGATAGCTTTAGCAGAGCGGTGGCATAGTGACCACAACACCTTCCATTTACCTATTGGCGAGATGACCATGACGCCAGAGGATGTATGGCGTATTCTTCACATTCCTTTTGTTGGGGAGATTTCTGTGCATGATTTGGAGGAGGTTGGTGGGATAGAGTCTATTCAGAGATTTTTTCAGGATCCCCATGTTGCAGGAGTTTGGATCCCATGGGTAGAGATGTATAATTCTTATGCTCCACTTCCTTTAGTTTTGGCAGGCTTTATTGGTGGATTCCTTTGTCCTGATAAGAGGTCAAAGGGTCTATCTCTTGTATGGGGTCGGGTAATAGAGGGTATGGTGGCACACAGGATGAGATATGCCTAGGGCATGTGTATGCTTGCTCAGTTATATCATGATTTACATTGGATCGTGTACCTTGGAGGTAGCAGTATATCAGCAGGAGCTACACTTCTTCAGGTATGGGCATGGGAGCATATTGTTGTCACGCATCCTATGCTGGTGTTATCGAGACCAACAATGAGACCCTATGTGTTTTGCTACAGAGGCAGGCCTACCCAGCATATGATGGGTAAGCTAGATTATTGGAGATGGATTCTTGATGATGTGGAGACAGTGACCTGGCATCCCTATTTAGATTGTGATGACTGGGATGAGGATGATATCGAGTTGGGATATTTGGCTGACTTGATGTATTTGATTGGGAAGAGCTCCAAGGTTTTGGAGCAATTCCTATTTTGTCACATCTACAGGAAATATGGGATTGTTTAGTGTATGTCACAGGGAGTAGCGCACTATGGACGACGACGGATAGATGCTAGTGATTGGGGTCCATGCTTTCCTTATGGGGCACTTGTTGAGGGTTATCGTGCTCTTTAGCCATCGACATGGGATATGCGGCAAGATATTATTGAGACACCCGTTACTCCCGATTATGGACAGTATTTGGCTATAACACCCTCCTCCTCATATTACCATTCTAGATGAGCCAGCACCAGTACCAACACCAACACTAGCACCAGCAACTGTAGGGGGTGGTCATGGTGGTCAGAGATGGAGGAGAGAGGAGGATGTAGATGTTGATGTGGAGGGTAGTGATGAGAGTGATAGTGATGATGATAGTGATGATAGCAGTGATGATGATAGCGGAGATGAGGGGAGACCAAGCATAGTAGGTACTTCAGAGCCATCGGCTAGTGCGCCTCGTAAGAGGCAGGCAGTTGCCTCCTCTTTAGCAGAGTGATCAGAGGTTGCAGGTTTGCGTGTCGAGATTTTGACATTATAGGGACAGCTAGCACAGGCGCAGGGATTAGTGGCATAGACTCAGGCCCAGATGCAGGCACAACTAGCTACTGCACAAGCACAGATTACCTCTCTGATTGGTGAGAGAGATGAGGCCAGATAGGCAGCAGAGGCAGCAGAGGCTTAGCTAGCAGGTGTACAGGCATAGTTGACCACTGCGCATGCACAGATTACAGCCCTGACTGCAGAGTGACATACTATCAGACAGGCAGCAGAGATAGCACAGGCTACTGTAGAGAGATTGTAGAGAGTGGTAGATGGGACCTCTGTGGCAGATTACATGCGAGAGGCCATGCGGGTAGGTGCAAAGATTGAGTTCTACAGGAGTCGTTATCATGAGCTATGCCCCCCAGAGTAGAGAGTCAGTTATGCCCAGTCCCGCTCAGAGAGGACTTGTTTGAGGACAGTGAGCAAAGGTGTGACACAGCCTCTTTCGAGAGATCTGAGAGATCTGAGAGATCCTGGGACAGCTGGTGGTGGTGGTGATACTGGTGCGAGTACCACTTGAGATCGTGTACTTTGATATGATGTTATCTTCATCTGTTTCAGACTTCATTGTATACTTGACACTTGATGAGATATATATGTGCAGCAGGTTTGATTGATCTATAATGTGTTCTACATGATTTATGTGATGAATGCATTTTAATTTTTATGTTTTATGATGATTTTATTATTCTAGATTGGATAGATGCATTGATGATGATGTGATATGATATTGATGATGTGTGTATTTTCTTAATGAAATGCAATGTATAATATATAAAATGAGATGTAAATGAATGATGTATGGATGAAATGCAATGTATGATATATAAAATGACATGTAAATGAATGATGTATGGATGAAATGCAATGTATGATATATAAAATGAGATGTAAATTAATGATAAATGTAATGAATGATGAAACATAACTTGTATATGATATCAAATGTATGATAGATGAAATGAGATGTAAATAAGTGATAAATGTAATGAATGATGAAACATAACGTGTATATGATATCACGAAATGAGATGTTTATGAATGATAAATGTAATGAATGATGAAACATAACTTGTATATGATATCAAATTTATGATAGATGAAATGAGATGTAAATGAATGATAAATGTAATGAATGATGAAACATAACGTGTATATGATATCATGAAATGAGATGTAAATGAATGATAAATGTAATGAATGATGAAACATAACGTGTATATGAAATCATGAAATGAGATGTAAATGAATGATAAATGTAATGAATGATGAAACATAACGTGTATATGATATCATGAAATGAGACGTAAATGAATGATAAATGTAATGAATGATGAAACATAACGTGTATATGATATCATGAAATGAGATGTAAATGAATGATAAATGCAATGAATGACGAAACATAACGTGTATATGATATCACAAAATGAGATGTAAATGAATGATAAATGTAATGAATGATGAAACATAACTTGTATATGACATCAAATGTATGATAGATGAAATGAGATGTAAATGACTGATGAAACATAACTTGTATATGATATCAAATATATGATAGATGAAATGAGATGTAAATGAATGATAAATGTAATGAATGATGAAACATAACGTGTATATGATATCACGAAATGAGATGTAAATGAATGATAAATGTAATGAATGATGAAACATAATGTGTATATGATATCACGAAATGAGATGTAAATGAATGATAAATGTAATGAATGATGAAAAATAACTTGTATATGATATCAAATGTATGATAGATGAAATGAGATGTAAATGAATGATAAATGTAATGAATGATGAACCATAACTTGTATATGATATCATGAAATGAGATGTTTATTGTGAAATTTATGATGAGATGAAGAAATGATTTATATGCATGCCATTATGAAAATTGTATGTGTCAAGTATACTCAATCTTTGATAAGAAAAGATAACATTATGTGCAAATGAATCTTTGTAACTTGTGTAATCAATACTCTGTAGATGTATTATTATGAATGCAATCTATTTTTACATGCAAACCTAAGTGTCATTTCAATAATCTTTTTTTTATTTTTCTTTGTATCATCACTAAGCTTTTAAAATGTTGAAAGCGAATACAAGCATCAATGATATGAGATAGACCAATGATGACCTGAGTATTTCTATCATGATATTTGATATTGCAAGTAAACACAAGCATCAAGGTATAATTAAACCTAGATGACCTGAGCATTTCTTGCGTAAACAAACAAGAATGAATCATTTTCTGAAGTGAATCGAAATGTCATCCATGATACTTGGTAGAGCACTTCCCGTGACAATTCACAAAATAATAATGACTAACTCACAAACAGCAAACAAAGAAAATGAATCATTCTCCTTCCTTGCTTCTCTAGTTTAATACATCATCGAGTAGCTCTAAAGAAATGATAAGCAAATGATAAAATAAAAGGTACAACAATTCAAATTCTACTTAATGTATTTTCAAATCATTATTCAGATTAGATCATCAATGTTGAAATGTGTGTGCTGATGTTTGCATGATATTCTCAGACATTTGACCAAATGATGTAACCTAAAGACCTATCCTAGGGGTCTCAGGGACTGATCAAAGATTATTCTTGCCTACGTTATACATGCAGAGACCACATAGTTCGACTGATACAGACTCTATTTTTTTTGTGTTTTGCAATTTTTGAATGTTTTTGCATGGATTTTCTAATTTTTTTGGATTTTGATGGATTTTCTGATGTTTTTGGATTTTGATGGATTTTCTGATGTTTTTGGATTTTGATGGATTTTCTGATGTTTTTGGGATTTGATGGATTTTTTGATGTTTTTGGATTTTGATGGATTTTCTGATGTTTTTGGATTTTGATGGATTTTCTGATGTTTTTGGGATTTGATGGATTTTCTGATGTTTTTGGATTTTGATGGATTTTTTGATGTTTTTGGATTTTGATGGATTTTCTAATGTTTTTGGATGCTTTTCAAGTATCGTCACTCAGTGTTAGCACGTTTGATTGTCTCCCCATTTAAGCCGAAATTCCATTGTACCAAATAACTCTAGGACGTTTCCCCCAAGCTAGGGTAGGACATGATATCCCTGCTATGATATGGATATGATACTAATTATCTCAAATGTTAGATGGAAATGATATGAAAGGAAACAATTGTAACAAAACTATACCCAATAGATAGAAGAGCTGATGAAAATCACAAGTAGCGCCTGTTTGCCAGGTTTTCATCACTTGTTTTTATTGTGTCCTCCTTTTTGTGTATTTTTATTTTTATTTTGTTTTTTTCCTTTTTCTGTCATCATGATGCCTATTTGCCAGGTTTTCATCAAGACAACTTTACCGATCGTGCACTAGGTATCCTTAAGTATAGAATCACCTGAGATGGATGTTGTTCATGGGTTCCTCCAACATATCTCCTTCTGGTGTAGACAGCCGGTATGCTTCTGATCCATAGACTGATATAATGACATAAGGCCCTATCTAGTTAGGTTCAAACTTTCCCTTCTTTTCTCTATCTGCTTGATTTCTAGGGTTTTCCCATAGGACCAAGTCTCCGATCTGGAAGACTCTAGGCTTAACCCTATGATTATAGTTCCTAGACATTCTTTGTTGATAGGCTGTCAAATGATTGACAACTTGTTGTCGACATTCATCAAGTAGCTCTAATTCTTGAAGTCTAGAGATCCTGTAATCCTCATCTGAAATGAGTCCCTTTAGTGAATCTCAAAGGGATGGAATTTCTACCTCAATAGGTAATATTGCCTCTGATCCATAGACAAGAGCATATGGTGTAGCTCCTGTTGGTGTTCTGATGCTAGTCCTGTAAGCCCAAAGAGCAGGGTTCAGTTGAACGTGCCAATCACACCCTACCTCATTTACAGTCTTCTTGAGAATCTTTAGAATTGTTTTGTTTGAAGCTTCTGCCTGTCCATTACCTTGAGGGTAATAAGGGGTTGAAAAGCAATGTTGGATGTGGAACTTTTCACATAGCTCTTGGATGTCTTGGTTCTTGAAAGGCCTACCATTATCTGTGATGATTGACTGGGGTATCCCATATCTACAAATGAGATAATTAAGTATGAAAGATGATATTTGCTTCCTAGTGATTGTGGTTAAGGGAACTACCTCCACCCATTTTGTAAAATATTTTGTTGCGGTGATAATGAACTTATGTCCATTAGATGAAGATGGATTAATTTTCCCTACCAAGTCCAATCCCCACTGATAGAAAGGCCATGTAGATCAAAATGGATGGAGCTCCTATGCTGGTGCATGTATAAGATTGCCATGAATTTGACATTGTTGACATCTCTTAACAAACTGGTAAGATTCTTGCTCCATGTGCGGCCAGTAATACCCCAAACGAAGGAGTTTCTTGGCTAAAGATAATCCACTTGAATGTGTGCCACAAATTCCTTCATGGACCTCATGTAAAGAAGAAGTAGATTCGTTATGTTCTAAACAACGCAAAAGAGTACCATCTAGGCCTCGACGGTAAAGAGTGTTAGCAATAATGGTATGTTTGGCAGATTGGCATATGAAGTTGCGCTTTTGGTTGCGAGAAAGATCTGGTGGTAAGATATTATCTTTTAAGTATAAATGTCTCTATAAATGGAAGATTGGGCACTATCCAAAAGGCTTATGGTTTGGGATTTGAGATTTGCGTATGCAGGATTTGACACTTGTTCCACAATAAATCGATAATGATCTTGTGTTTCAGGCATTTGTAGAAGAGATGCTATTGTGGCCATGGCATCTGTTTCTTTATTCTCTGATATTGGTATCTGCTCAAATTTGATTTCTATGAAGTATTTTCTTAGATCATCTACCAGTCTCTTGTATAAAATCAGTGTGTCATCCTTAGTTTGGTAATCATTGCTGACTTGATAGATGATTAACTGAGAGTCTCCATACACCTATAGTTCTGTGATTTTCCAATCAATAGCCACTTTAATTCCAAGGATTAAAGCTTCATATTCTGCCACATTGTTAGTGCAATGGAAGGTAAGCCTGTAAGATCGTGGAATTGTGTACCCAAGAGGTGTGACAAATAAAATTTTTGCCCCTGATCCATGTTGTGTGTAGGATCCATCAAAGTAGAGTTTCCATGGTTGTGTTGTAACGTTGAGGATATCTGCATCAGGAAATTCCATGGTCATAGGGTGATTGTTTGACAATGGAGCTTCTGCTAATTGGTTAGCAATGACTTGTCCTTTGATAGCTCGCCTTTCAACATACTGAATGTCAAACTCACTAAGGAGCATGACCCACTTTGCCAACCTTCCTGTTAAAGCTACTTTTCTCAGTAAATACTTGAGGGGATCAATTTTTGCAACGAGCTTAACAGTGTGAGTGAACATATAGTGTCGCAATTTTTGTGTTGCAAATACTACTGCTAAGCATGATTTTTCAATGAAGGTGTAGTTTACTTCATGTCCATTGAGTGTCCTGCTGATATAGTATATTGCCTATTCCTTTCCTTCTTTATCCTCTTGTGCTAGCAAGGCTCCTAAAGAAATATCTGTTGTTGCGATATATAGTAACAATGGCTTTTCTTTACTGGGTGGCACCAAGATTGGCGGTGTCATTAAATAATGCTTGATTTGATTGAAAGTATTCTCACACTGTTCATCCCATTTAAAAGACACATTTTTATGCAAAAGATGGTTGAATGGATGACACTGATCTGCTAGTTGAGAGATAAATCTTCTGATGGACTGTAGTCGACCTTGTAGAGATCTTAATGTACTGATATTCTTAGGAGGTGACATTTCTACAATGGCTTTAACTTTTGCTGGATCTACTTCAATTCCTTTTGTAGAAACTATGTATCCAAGGAGTTTTACTGATGTTACTCCAAAGGCACATTTCTTAGGATTTAATCTGACTTTAAATTTCTCCAACCTATCAAATATTTTGGCAAGTATCTCTAGATGTCCTTCCCTGGTGTGAGATTTGGCTAAGATATCGTCCACATAGTCTTCCATGAAGGTTTGCATCATGTCATGGAAGATTGTTGTCATAGCTCGCTAGTATGTAGCCCCTGCATTCTTTAACCCAAAAGGCATGACGTTCCAGCAAAAGGTGCCCCACAGACATGTAAATGCTATCTTTTCTTGGTCTTTAGGAGCTATTTTGATTTGATTGTATCCTGAAAATCCATCCATGAGTGATAGCATTTGATGGCCAGCTGTTAAATCTACAATCATGTCTATGTTTGGAAAAGGAAAATCATCCTTTGGACATGCTCTATTTAATTCCTGGAAATCAGTACATATTTTGATGGTGTGATCTAGTTTTGAAATAGGTACAATGTTGGATATCCATTCAGCATAATCAATAGATTTGATAAATCCAGCATCTAGTAGTTTCTTCAAATCATTTTTTACCAATAATGCAACATGTGGATGCATTTTTCTCAGTTTCTGTTTTACTGGTTTAGTGCCAGCTGGTAAAGATAAGTGATGCATAATAAGATATGTGTCTAAGCCTGGCATGTCAGAGTATGACCAAGCAAAATTGATGCATCGTTCTTCAAAGAATTTGATAAAATCTGGCTTTTCTATATCTGTCATGGATGCTGCCAGGTGTAGTATTCTTACTTTCTCTGTTGTGCCAATATCAATAGACTGTGTGGGTTCTATCAACACTGATGATCTTTCATGGTAATGTTGTGGGAGGATGTCAAGCCTTCCATCCTTTGGTGCCTCAATGAGGTTTTCACCATTGGATGCGTTCTTTGTTTTTACTATTTTAGGATCAAATACTGCCATAGAATGGTTTTCACCATTAGATCCATTATTTATTTCCATACTTTTGCAACTGAAAGGCTTGGCACCCTCTTACCTAAAAGCATCATTAAAAGAAGCATTGGTAGAACAAGTATCAGATTCTTCACAGCAAAGGTAGTTAATAATAGCGGAGTCATTGTCAAAAACTGGGAGATTGATGGGGTGTTGGGGTTCCCACTCGATAAGCTCGGGATGCAGTAAAGTCAATGAATCATTAGAAGGGTTGAGGTCAGCGATTGTGAAAGCTCAGACATAAATGTCATCAAAGTTGTTAGTGGTTATGTTGAGGCCTACAAAGGTATTTTCTTCTACATCATTTATCTCACTTGATGTCTGTTTGTCTTCACTTGAGTCATCAAAATTTTGTGTTTCAAAGACAATAGGATTAAAACTCGAGCTTTGACCCTCCTCACGTTTGGGGGTATACTTTTTGATAACATCGATCTAGATATCTTCATAGGAAACATTTGATAAGTTGTCCCACTCATATTCATTTGAATCTGTTTCAGAGTTATCTCTCATTTGAAGAATACACTCCACAGTTTTATTGGTGAGTTCTGCTCTTGCTTCTTCTGTGTATCCTAGTCCATTTCTGCCATTTTGCTGAATTATGAGAACTTGGATTGGTTCTATTACACTTTATTCCCCTCATTCAAGAGATCCTTGTTCTACTACATATCCTAGTCCCTTTTTATCCTTATGTTGGAGCATGATTGGTTGGATTGGTTCTGTTATGCCTTGTTTCCTTAACCCAAGAGGTCCCTGTCCTAAATATCCCATCTTCTCTAGAATAGTTTTTCCCTTTCCATATTGATTTGTCTCTATGATATTACTTGTGGAAGTGGAAGCTTTCTCATCCCTATAAAGCCAATTTAGTATGGCCTTATCTTCTGATTCTTCATCTAAGTTTCCAACTTTTACAAATCTGCCATCTAATGCCATTGTAGATTGTGCTGATTTTTGAGTGGTTGTAGATGGTTGTCCATACGTTTGCAAGGAGGGTAACATCTGTGATAGATGAAAAGAGTGTCCGACACCATATTCACTTATTCCTTTGTCACTTATTTGTACTTTGTTGGTGAATTGGTGCGAGAGTGAAGCCATTTGTTCTTCAACATTTGAAGGGTTAGATTGTGCCACCTTGATCTTTTGTGATTTTTGTTGTTTTGGAAGCCACTTTGATATGAAGCTTTGTTGTTTCTCACCATTAGATGAATCTGATGTGCTAACTTCTCTATTGTGAGGTATTAATGTATCCTGAGATGTTTTCAATGTATGACAATCTTGGGTGTCATTATAGTCTGCTGTGATTGTTACCTCCTGTCCATTGATGGGAAATTTTAGGCATTGATGATAGGTAGAAGGTACTACTTGCATATCATGAATCCAAGGATGTCCCAATAGTATATTGTATGTCAGTTCCCTATCTAAGACTTGAAAAACCACATTTTGGACAATAGGTCCCACTTGAATGGGTAATATGATCAATCCTTTAGAGGATCTTTCTTCCTCATCATATGCTTTGATTGTGATTTTTCTTCTTGTATCAATGGCTTCATCTAAGTATCCTAGTGCACGAATCAGCTTTAAGGTACAAATATTTAAACCGGCCCCTCCATCTATCAGGACACGCTTTACACGGTGTTTATGGATGAGGACTTCAATGTGAAGGGCGGAACTATGTGGATGGGTGAGTGATACATCATCATGTTCAAAAAATGAAAGGCAATGAGGTGCAGATAGATGTCCCACCATAGCTTGGAATTGGCATACATCCAAATTGTTAGGTACCGTGGTTGATACAAGAGCTTGCTCAAGAACTTCTTTGTGTGATGAGGAAATCTTTAAAAGTTCCAAGATGGATATTTGTGCCGGTATTTTTTGTAATTGATCGATGAGATTATATTGATTGGAGGGAGGATCTACAGATTGGGGTGATAATGATGCTCCTTTCAATATAACTTTGGACTGTGCCCTTGTTGTGGCATTAACCGGTTGGTGCTCTTGTTTCCCTTCGAGTGTGATTACATTAATTTGGTTTTCAGATTTGTCCATATGTTGTACCAAATTAATAGGTGTAACATCATTGTTTCGATTGATTTGATTGCATAACTCCTCATCCTCTTTGGCAACAGAAAGACAAAGGATTGTTGTGTCATAAACATAACTGACATTCTTACCTTTGGTGTTTGCGGAAGAGGATTCTCCCTTCTGATAATTGGGTAGAGGATTTTTGAATGTTGTATGATCTTTGTTTGTTTGGTGTCCCTCTACAAATACTTTCTTTTGATCTATAAGGTCTTGTACCGCATGTTTTAACTGCCAACAATTTTCAGTCATGTGGCCTTTATTTTGATGGTAGTGACAGTAATGCAAGTCATTCCACCATGATGGTTTGACTTGAGGGTCCCAATTTCTAGCCTCTTGTACTTGAATAAGTTTTTCATCTAAAATTTCTTTGAGGACTGATTCCAATGATTGCCCTAATGGCATGAATTTTCGTTTATTGGATGGTCGTTGGAATGATTGGGTTTTTGTTTCTCCACTATTTTGATTATTTCCTTGATCACTACTTTGTTTGACATTAAGACCATTGTTTTGTTTGTTTGTAGTTGTTGACGTCAAGGTGAATACTGGTTTGTATATGTGTGTATCGATCATGGTATCAGTAATTTTATTCATTTTCCAAAATCTTGGCTTTTCATTGTTGTTGTTAGAGGAATTGTTATTGTTTGAACCTTCAATGAAGTGTTTGATTGTTCCTCTTTTGATTAGAGCCTCTTCGATTTTGAGTCCCTTTTCGATAACTTGCTCAAATGTAGATGGACATTGTAAGTCCAATCTATAATTCATTTCGTCCACTAGGTTATCAATGAACATCTCTATTTTCTCCTCTTCAGGAATAGACCTAGGGTATTTAGCAAATAGCCTTCTCCATCGTTGGAGAAACGAAAGAAACTTTTCACCCTTTGCTTGTTTGGTGTTGTAGAGTTCTTTTAAGGTCACCCCATGTTGGATGTTGAATGAGAAGTGCGTTATGAACCTATTGATCAGTTCTTCAAAAGATTGGATCCCGGGTTCCATTTTAGAAAACCACTCCATGCAAGTGTTTCCTAAGCTTCTTGGAAATAATCGTAGTAAGTAAGAGTCCTCATGTGCGAACTCTATGCTCATGGCTCTAAATTCTCATACGTGATCAAATGGATCAGTTCTTCCATTGTATTTTTTGTACGTCGGGTATTCACAATACTGTGGAAATGGTATCATGTTAATGCTTGGGTCAAATGGATAAGGGAAAATGTCTTGTAAGGAATATCTTTTTGTTGGCCCTTGTTGGATATTTTGGAATTGCAATTGTAATTGTTGGATTTTTTTTGTCGAAGCATCTATTTGATTTGGATTTTCTATAGTAGTTTTCTGAGGTGTGGTCATTTCCTTGAGTTGGTTGACATCAAAGTCTTTAGGAAGCTTAGCACCTTTGTCAACTAATAATAAAAGATACTTTTCCATATCTTGCTCTAACATCTTTTCCATAAATTTATGGAAATGAGGGTCTTGTTGAACTTTCTCGATTTCTTTTGCAGTTATTTCTTTCTCTTGTGAATTAGTGAGAGGATCAGTGTTGTTGTATCGTCCCCAAGGGTTTTCTTCAGCCATGGCTGCTATTCTTTCATTTTCTTATTGTTTTTGTCTTTGATATGCTGATCGTGTGAAAATAGGCATACAAACATTAAAATTTTACTCTAGACTTTGATCTTGGAATTTTGATTTGATAAGTGTCAAAGTTTTTGATTTAAAATCTAATTTAGTCATGTCTAGTTTCATGATGGAAGGATGTTAAAATCCTTGATAGGGAAATTTTGACACAAAAATCTCAGATTTAGTGATGATTGATAAGGATACTTTGTAAGATGTTTCAAGATCTAGGCGCAATAGTAAAGTTTTCTTTTTGTATGATTCAAGTGTTTTGGACTATGAAAAAAATGTTTTCAATTGATGAAAACCTTTTTTTTGATGTGGGCAAACTGACAAACTATCTTACTAACTCTTTATTTTTATGACTTTCTAGGGCACTAAAACAGAGTTTTGACTCACTAAAACAGAGTTCCAAGGTGCTAAAACAGAGTTCTAACGCACTGAAACATAGCTGTGATGCGCTAAAACAGAGTTCTGATGCGCTAAAACATAGATGTGATGCCCTAAAATAGAGTTGTAACGCGCTATAACAGAGTTCTAACACGCTAAAATAGAGTTGTGACACGCTAAAACAGAGTTGTGACGTGCTAAGTCAGAGATACGACGTGCTAAAACAGAGCCATGGTGCGCTAAGACAAAGCCGCTACGCGCTAAGACAAAAAACTATCTTACTCTATGAAACTCACTTGGTCTGGTATTGTATTGTATGGCTGGTTGTGGGATATATTCTGGATGAATTCGTAGACTATGATTGTGGTGTTGCCTAAGAGCCCTTCTTTGATAAAATGCTTGTGAATCTAAGGGACCTATAGCATAGTCATTCGTATAACCTCTAGAGAAATCGTGATATCTATGAATAAAAGTCCTATGTTGGAGTAGAACTTTTTTGCTTTGATACAAAAATTGTTGTTTTCTCAAGAGTTTTTTGTATGTAAGTGTTTTCTTTGGCTTTCTAATTCTTTTGACAAGAGATTTCTTGACAAATTTGGTGGATACCCAATCTCGAATCATGAGAATTTCACAAGTGTTTGATTTTGAAGATTCTTGTGATGATCTTATCTGAATTTAATGAAAGAAAACACAACAAGCAAGAATAGAATAGTTGATTTAAAATCCTAGAATCTAAACAGATAGTGTATGTTTTTAAAAATCAAGCATGATTCTTCTTGATTTTCACTAGTTTATAACAGATAAGACAATTCAGATAGACTCACTCCTAGAGACAAAAGGTCATCGTTATATACTCGAACGACCCACAGCTTGGAATTGCATCGACTCACATAGCCATGTCACCCCCTAGAGGGCACCCATTTTTTTGTCTTTTCCAAGTGCGTACTCAGAGTGACGGAAGTGGATACTGGATCCCCTGAGCAAACAGTCCTTAGCAATTATATGGTGAGTGCTTGAGGGTAGATTCTTCCCCGCCCCTGCACCGCCGAGTATTACAATGTTTGGGAACTGACAAGCATGCTTCTATTTCTAGGTTCTTAGATAGGGTTTCCGTTTAGAGCGGAAAATGGATAAACTCCCTCGAGAGACCTCCCAATCTTTAGAACAAAGATTTTGGGGATGGTTATCCTACACACTTCCGTTGAAAGAGGGTTTCCCCAAATTCACATAAATTTTTAAGTGGGTTGGAATGCCATGGATTTTGGTTGTCCCCACTCAGGTCGTTCCCATAGGGTGAGTACTTTTTCCCACTACAGCAGGCCTATCTAAAGGTTTTAATAAAAGCTTGAAAATGCATAAAGTAAAAGTGAGTCTAGTATTTTGATGCATCCAGTTAAGGGGAGAGCATAAACCTATCACCAATCACAACAAAGAATTTGTTTACTTTTTAAAACCCAAAAGACAAATTATCTAATCTATATGGAGATATTGCTCCATAAAAAGCATGATGTTCAATTTTAATCCCACAAGAAATTGTGAAGCTTCTATCCTAGGATTGATCAATTTTTATCCATTTTCTGTCCTAGGATTGATAAATTTTAACCTGTTTTCTATCCTAGGATTGATAAATTTTAATCAAAAAAAAATTAAAGAATACAATATGGCTGCAGACGTGTCGGATCCAGATAAAAGATATTTATAAAAAATGAAAAGTTGAAGCGCTAAAATAGTAGATTAGCGTGCTAAAACATTTTCTCGGCGTGCTAAAACAGTCAATCCGCGCGCTAAAATAGTTGCGCGGCACGCTAAAATATTTGAGGAGCGCGCTAAAACAGATGAGTGGCGTGCTAAAATAATTGAGCGGCGTGCTAAAACAGTCGAACGACGCGCTATAATTTTGGTCTGACGCGCTATAGAATCCAGCCGGCGTGCTACAAAAAGTCATGGTTCCGCTAAAACAAACACGTCGATACCTGTAAGACACTTTTCACAAAAATTATGCAGATTATGGGGTTAGGCCCCACGGTGGGCACCAAAATGGAAGCGTAAGAATGAGGTAAACAATATAAAATGCATCTACACTTCTAAATAAGACATTGTATCTAAGATTCAAGAAAATTAAACTAATTTAAACTAAGAATCTTCAGAAATCTGTCCTATTGCTCTCTAACTCTAAAGATTTCTCTAATCTACAATGCTCTTAGAATTTAGAAGCTAATTAGATTATTGAAATGACACTTAGAGAATGAGAATTCAAACTATTTCTATTCCTATATGATTAAATAATAAAACTACTATAATGGCAGCCATGATTGTAAATGTTGAATGCTTGATGAATGTTGGATGAATGCTTGATGGATGCTGGATGAATGCTTGAATGCTTGATTGCTTGAATGCTTGGATGCTTGGAAAACCTGCAGAGTAAGATTGCACAAGTTAGGATCCTTTTCCTATAGCCAGAAGCCCTTATTTATAGATTTCACAGGAGCACATTTGCACAGGGAAAACACAGCAGAGGTTGAGATTCAATCTGGAGAATTTAATGGTATGAGATGAGAAGGTGGAGCTGATCATGAAGGATTGTTCCTCCCCATGAAAACACCAGGCAAGATGAGAGGAAAGATTGTTGGAAGAAGATTGAGAGGATTTTCTACAGGTTTGTCCCCAAAGCTCTTCCCGTGAATGACAGTAGAATTAATTAGATTTTAAAAATCTAATTTTATTGGTGAGTGATTAAAGGAATATGATTTATGCATCAATTTAAATATTTTTGATTTATTTAAATTTAGCAAAGAGGAATAAATAATTTAATAAATCAAACTATAGAATTTGTTTATTAAAAAGGAAAATGATAATTAAATAAAAGATTTTAGGATATCTTTATTTAATTAAGAAGAAATGTGATGAGGTAATTAAATAACACAAATTATTTAAGTTGTGTATTTAATTTTAAGATAGAAGTATAAAAGAAGTAATAATAATAATTAAATAAAACAAAGTTTTTAATTTTGTTTATTTAATTAAGAGAGAAATAATATGATGAAATAGAAGAATTAATAATGAACTTAATATAAATAAATATTTCTATTTATTTACTAAGTAGATGAATTTAAGATTAATTAATCAAATAAATCATATTTAATTAATTAGATTCTCTAGACCATTTTTAGGTGTCTGCATAGACCTCTTGTCCTATCAACAACATGTACCTTTGCGCTATTAGACCTACAATCCACTGTCCCTACAGACTCTTCAAACATTGTTCCCAATCAATGGACACACAATGGACCCTATGATGACATTAGCATACCAATTTACCACCAACTCATTCTTCAAAATTGTGTTAACCTTTACACCTATTGTTAGAACACTCACATGCCTTGAACTATCTACAACACTCATCCTTTTGTCTTCATTCACAATTTCTACAAGATCTTTTTTTCCACACATAATTATTTTTTTCTTACCTTTCTCATCTTCTACCAAAGGAGTTAAAACAAACTTGCATCCATCCTTCACTATTGTATATGTGTTTTCTATGCCATCATACAAGGCTCATCTATCATATTGCTAGGGTCTACCTAGGAGTAGGTGACAACAATCCATGGGAAGAATATGACAAACTACACTATATTTATAGCCTCCAATCTAGAAATCTAGTACATCTTTTTCATTAACCAACAAATATTTCCCATCACTCAACCAAGACACTTTATAGGGTGACTCATGAGGAAATTTTTACAGATTCAATTTGTTAACCATTTCACTTGACACCATGTTTTTAGTTGAGCTTGAATCAATAACAATTTTATATACCTTGTTTTTACACTTACATGTAGTCTTGAAGATGCTCTTTCTTTGCAATGGTTCCACCTCCTTGGCTGCCTTCAATACAGTCTTCCTCATCATCAACATTTTCCCTATTTTAGGAACAACCCTTAAACTTGCAGAATTAGTGCTCTCACATTCCTTTTCTTCAACCAATTGTGCTCTCCTATCAATCCTCTTTTCTCCACTTGATGAACTACCAAAATTGTCAAGACATTTCCAAGATGGATTACCATATTGGTTACAACTATAACATCTCCCTAAAAAATCATTTTAATTTCTACCACCACTAAATCTACCTCTACCTCTAAATCCTCTAGTATCAACACCTTGCTCCTTACCTTTGCTTGCTTCTTCTCATTCCTCAAATGGCTGCTTTGTAGGGGTTGTTCCTCTTCCCCTTGTGCTAGTACCTCTTCCTCTCACTGATTTCTCTTTCCTTATTTTGTGCTTTTCCTCCACCCTGATAGCTAATTGAAAACATTCCTCAACAGACTTTGGGTTAGCAACAACAAGCTCATCTTGTATATTAAATCTCAAACCACCTAGGTATCTAGCCACTTTCTCAACTTCATCTTCATCCCTTATTTCCCTTATAATTAGTTTATAACACTCATTTGTATATGTCTTGACATCTAGATCCTTTTGTTTCAATCCTTGCAACTTTTTATACAATTGAACTTCATAATCCTTTGGAAGAAACTTACCTTTCAATTTTTGCACCATCTTGTCCCATGAAGTAATCCTTGATTTTACTTATTTTCTCCTTTTTACTTGCTTGTAGTCCCACCATAGAAGAGCATGACCTTTGAGTTTAGTCTTTTCCACCTTCACCTTTTGTTCCTCTAAAATATCTTCACTCTCAAAATGGTTATCCATAGCAACTATCTAATCAAGCAATTCTTCTTCATTTAAATTACCACCATATATAGGAAGATCAACTTTTACGTTCATTGAATCACCTTTCACTAATTTGAGAATATTTACCATCCTTTGATCTTCAGGGTCTAATTCCTCATCAAAATCCTCATATTCTTCATCATTTTCCTCTGCTTCACTCTCATCATTCACTTCTCTTATTTTGTTTATCTCCAAGGAAACAAGCCTTGCTAAAATTGCATTATGTGACTCTAAAACCCTCACGATGCTTGAGTGTCATAGCGAACTTGCATTCCTTAACCAGTTTCAATTTCTACATTTAATATTTTGATGAACTACAAGAATTCATGGTTCACCACTTCACGAAATTCACCCATGTACGAGTTTACCAAACCTACACTTTTTGTGGATTTCTTGTTACTTTGGATCTCCCTAGGGTTCATTAATACCCAAATTCTTTTCTTGTCAATGTACTAAGCATCTACAAAACATGATTAGGATTGGAGTGATAATACAAAATTCTATATGAATGAGCAAATAGACCAATCATGCCATGATTAAATAGTAATGATATGTGAGAAACTAGTGCACAACATGATGTAGGGAATCAAGTGATAGAATTTTTTATTTACATTGAGGTATTGGATGATTCATCCTTCAAATTAGAAAATCAAAAATATAATCAAATGACCTTGAAGTGCCTGCATATATAAACCATCTTTCTCACACAATTGTGTAATAGCAATATGAGCATAGTGACTAAAAATTCTATTTTCCAAGATATCATCAACAACATTAAGAGAGTGACCAAATTAATCTCAAGAACCTTAGACTTGAACACAATACATCAAATTAAGCACTCAGATTCCCTTAGGAAGAATAAAACTAAAACTACAAGATGCAAATGCACAGAAAAAGAGGGTCGCCACCTCTAGTGGGGTGTGTATGCAAAAATTGCACAACAATCTCCCAAAAAGTGGGATGCATTGAAAGAAAGTATGCAATTCCAAAGAATATTTGGCAAAGAGTAACAAAGGAAAGAGAGAAAGAGATAATGTGAGGGTTGGATATACATTTGATCGAGGTGGGTTGCATGAGAAAATGGACAAATTTTTAGTAAGTGTATGGATTTTTGGTTCAATTTACATTATGTTATTTATTTAGACTTTTTATTGAACTCACTATATGTTGAAATTAACATTGTATTTTAGGTGGAAAATAGTAATAGAGAAGCAAGTGTAGAAGATATTGCCAATTATATGGTAGCACTAGATCCTAGTAAATCTAAGAGTAGGATGAAGTGGAAATCTGGTTCATCAACAGAAATTTCATAGCCATTTGTTCAATGCCTAGTAGGAGCCTCTCTAGATCATTTCAACTCAAATGAAGGGTGCCAAAAGGTAATGTGTTACATATTCAGTCTCACTTAGCCAATTTTGTGGTTTGTTGCCTCTGTTAACCCTATAATTTCTACATAGAATGAGCATAAATCCATGGATTCAGATGAGGTAAGAGGCTATATTGATCTCAATTCTTATTGCTTGGTGATTTTGTATACAAATTCCTCTTAATATGTAGATTATTGAAATTTGAGTGTAGGACAATCCAACCCAATTTCTATATTGTTGGAGTAATCCAAAAAAAATTATTTTAGACAAATATATAGCTTGAATTCTTTACTTGACTATTGAATGCTTTGTATTTTTTTTTGCATAATGGTTAAACCACATGCAGAGTAATTTTATCAAAGCAATAGGAAAACAAAAATGCCTTCAAGATGTCAACAGAGCTATTGATATTGATAGTGATCATGATGAAGTGGACAAGAATGCATAACACAATCATCTAGTTGTTTTGAAGTTGAGGTAATATGATAGTTGTCAATTATCTATCCCAATGTTTTGTCATTTTTCATGCTTAAAATGTTCTTTTGGATAAAAAATTATAGCTTTGGCATTCTTTAAGTTGTAAGTTAATCTGACCCAATGTTTTTTCATTCTTCTTTTGGACAAAATATTATAGATTTTATATTGTTTACTTGACTTATATTAATTTTTGTATGATGATTAAACCAAATGTAGAGCAATTGTATGAAAGCCTAATGAAAAGAAAAAGGCCTTGTCAATAGAACTCTCTATAAATCTATACAACTTCATGTTTACAATGATGTTGATAGTGATTATGATGATGAACTCGGCGAGCATGCACATGGTATTCATAGTAGTAGTCATGTTGAACTCGAGGTGAGTGCTATGAAGCCACATGCAAGTAAGTACTATTCAAGTAAACTATTATGGAAATAAAGGTAATCATTACCTATTTGATAAATTTTGGTTAAAATAGTAGTGAAGTGTAATTAGCTAGTATACATAGATTATGGAAATAAGGGAGAACATATAACTTACATATGGAAGCTTAGAGCTTAGTTATAATAGAGTGCATACATATATTTTGACAATGCATTGGTGCATTATGTTCAGGGTTGCCATGGTCCTCAGTTGGGGGACTTCATTTCCAATCCATGTCTCTTTCTGGAGTAACCATACAATCTAGCACAATTGTAGTATTTCCCTACCTTATTTTGTACCTCACAATGGGTTAGTTTTTTTTAGAGTAAAAAATTGCTTCTTTGTTATTCAACAGAATAAAAAAAAGCACATACAAAAACTGCTTTGTTCCAAGACATAAAAAATTACATGCAATTGCCAAAAACAATATAATGTGTGTTTCATATCTCAATACAATGTGTATTTTTTTGGTTTTTGCATAAATTTATTGATAAACTCCAAGGGATAAAGTTGAGGTGTTGGATCCATTTGATGGTGTTGTTGTGGGGATTGAAAAAATTCACCCACTATCTATTGTACATGGAGTCAAATTGGAAGAAACGAGAGATGAAAATGTAAATATTTTAAAGGTCATAAGTAACATACCCCTTGCTTATGAAGATAAAATAGATGGAGCTGTCCGTCGAGAATAGAAAGAAGGGACCTTCACATGGTGGCCACTAAAATATTTGAAAAAAAATGATAGTTGATGTTTATCATGTACTAGCTACTAAACAGCTTGGCCCACTACTTTATGCAATAGTTTGAATGTGTTGTTTAGGGATTTTAGTGTTTTTTGTCTATTTTGGAGCTATATTAGCAAAAAAAAGCATTGTATCTTAGTTTTCTTAGGCACAACACTAAGAAATACACTTTCTAACACATTTTTCAAAGCAAAGACATATTTCTATCTTGTATTTGCTATAAGAACACCTTTTCTCAATAAAATTTTAGTATTGTTCCTTATTAATAGTTGTTTCATTGCATGCAAATGAATGATTGATTTTTTTCCTGTGTTTTATGTTTAAACCTCAAAGAATTGTCTCATTTCTAGCATTTTTAGGCAGAAATCAATGAACAAAAAAATTAAATAAACTACCAATTGATTAAATATAATACCAATTGATAGAAATCAGTGAATAAATATGACTAAATATAATGGTTATGTAATTAATAAACAATGTATCAATATACTACCAGTTGATAGAAATTAATAAACAAAAACAATTAAATAAACTACCAAATTGATTGAAATGATGATTAAAATTAATGACTAAATAAATGACCAATTAACAACAATCAATGACTAAATTAATGAATAAATATATCAGTGAATAAAAAATGACTAAATAAGTGACCAATTAAATATATCAGTGAATAAAAAATGACTAAATAAGTGACCATATTACAAAAATCAATGACTAAATCAACGACTAAATATATCAGTGAATAAAAAATGACTAAGTGACTAGATTATAAAAATCAATGAATAAATCAATGACTAAATATACTACCAAATCAATTAATCAAAACAACCAATAAATGACTAAAAATTGTGTATAATTCAGTCATATTATGAATGACTAGCAATAAACTACTAATGGTCACATGATCATGTTTGGTCATTTATATGCAATTTTTAGTATTTTTTAATCATATACTGTTGTTTATGTACTAGTGATAGAAAATTCAACAACTATCGACGTAGTCCTTCGTACCATGGTTATGACTTCAAAGGAAGATATGCTTTTTGTGAAGGGCGATGAGTGGAAGATAATGGAGTATGAAGTATTCTTGGAAAGATGGTAGAACAAGGTTACATCACATAAATCCTTCACATCGCTATAATTGAAGTCAAAGGTTAATTGCTTCAACAATGTGCAAGGAAGTATAATCAACGATAATGATCAAGAAGATCTGACGGTGCCTGCTAGCCCATGATACTTGTGGTGGGACCTCATCCATGCCTCATGGGGGAGCTTAGAACAATGGATATGAAACAATGTTTTGATTGGATGGAGGAAAAAGTACCTAGTGGGTCTAGAAGTTGCAAGCCAAACATTGAGTAACATATTGCTTAGTCACTTCACATCGCTATTGAGAAGTGAAGCAATAGGAGGTTTTTTATGATAAGAGATGGACATCAAGTGCTATTGTAGTATGAGGTCAGAAAAGATAGGTGGAAGAACATTATTGCATCATGAAGTATGTTCTCATCAATTTAGTAAAGCAAGGTGAAGGAAAGCTTTCCGTGATGAGTGATGAACGGTCAAGATCATTTGATGAATATCGAATGGATATCACTACACCTCTTCACATCACGGGAATGAAAAGGGGTGCTATTTACAAATAGAAATAGCATGATGTATGATAGAGATCAAGCCTTGGAGATCGGATGGTGGTGATCAAAGCTGCTAGGTATATCGAAGTGGCAATGATATTTCAAAGAGACAATGCTTTAAGTCCCTTCAACTTGGCAATGACAACTTGATCAATGGTGGAGATAAGGCCTTGGAGATTGAATGGTGTTCACAATGAGTCTGGTGGGACAAAATTGAGTGAAAGGAAAAAAGGAAGGTGTAAGAGGAAGGTGACATCACAATTACACATCACTAAGGTTCATCAGGAAGACATATGAATATTGATAGAGTATGATAGTTGGTCTCTTCGACATTCTAATATAACTTCATCAAGGAGACATGTGAACAAAAAATTGAGTGGCATTAAAGTACCTTTGACACGAAGATGGAAGATTAATGAAGACCTTTGTGGGACCTGATAACAAGGAAGTGGAAGGTGACGTCAAGGTGGACAGATGGTAATTTCCCACCAGCCCACTAAGATTTTGTGGGCCCATGCTTTTAATTAGTGGTATAGTGCGAGACAATATAGATTGGATGGTGATTGATCCAAAGGTGATCGTGATGTTCATTCACATTATTGATGGAGAAATAAAGGAATATGTGTAACAACGATGCATGATGTATGATTGACGATGCAGATTTAAAGGGTGATCAATCTAATGGTGGTCGTTGACCTTCTTCACATCACGAGTATGGATGTTGACGCATAATGAAAAGTAGTGATATGTGATGAGATAAGGTGAATGATGAAGATTAAAGAGGCATATATCTAATGGTGATCACTATGTCTCTTCACATCGTAGAAATGAATGATGATGCCTGAAGTAAAGTAGCAATACATGATTTCTATGGTTCCAAAGGGAAAGTGATCATCCACAATAGTTTAAAGGAGATCAATCCAATGACCATGTTTTAAAGTTGTTGAGATGAACGAAGAGCCAGAGGATCATGGTACGAAGAATAGGATTGACAAACCAAATTCAAATGAGAAGATATCAAATGACTAAGTCCATGTAAATAGGGTTTCAATTGGTAGCCGACATAGAGGAAAGAATTAGTTCATCCAACTACACTTGTGACCATTGTCGATGAAGATTTGATCTGCTAAGTGGTGGCATAGATTTCTAAGATGATGAAGATCAGAATCAAATCGATTGAATAGAGTATAAAATTCAATGCATACATGATTCTATGGTTTTACAGGAGCTTATTCTTAGTAAAATCGTCATGACATAATTTAATGTTGTGAGGTGTTGAACAAGATAACTGAGAGGGGGGGTGAATCAATTGTAGAAAATTTAAACATTTAAAACATTCACTAGAACTTAGATCAATCACAAATCCTTAACTCTGTTAAAATGATTAAACATTAAGTACAAGTGTAGAAACTAAAAACCATCACACAAACACAGTGATTCACATCTATTTTTCATCTATATGCTCTATTTCTTTGCACTTATCTCTTGCACACCTTTAACCACTGACTCATCCTGTATTTATACCATCTTCAACTTTGAAACATATCCAAAGTTAGCCATCCATCATTAAATTAAAATTTGATCAATTCCAAAACATCCTAGGGTGGAATTAGAATGAGGGTGACCAAAACACATGCTTGATGAGGACCCAAATAGGTACCAACATGCTTCATCAACTTTGAAAGTAGTGTTAAACACAAGGTTGTCCAAACCATTGTAAACAAATAGAAAAATTCAGCATGCACAACCCTTACATAATCCAATCCTTCCAAACACCAAATTTATCTTTAACATGATCATAACAACTTAACTCTAGAACTACAAGTCATAGGACTCAACCAAAAAGAAATCCGGACCAACAAAATTTCTCTCGAACCTCAACTAGATACATAGAAAACCACAATTCAATATTGGTGAACATAACTTGCACTGTACAATGAATCAAAAGCCAATAATCTAGATAACGAAACTTTCAACAACCATGATCAACATGTCTGAACTACACAAACATAGGAGCAAAACCCAAAGCAACCACTAAATTCCTACAACCTTTCTTCTTTATAATTTTCTCAATATCCTTGACATATACAACCAATAATTTGCATCCATGAAACTAATGACAACAACAACTAGTTGATAACCAATTGATCATTTGAAATCAATGAGAAAACCTTCATTCTTGCAATAGTGAGGCTTGATGTAGAGGTATGGAGTTGAGTATGATATCTCGTAAACCCTATCAAATGTTTCCATGATGATTTGTACAGTGGTGCAAAGCTTGAGATGAACTGATAGCTTGCTATTGAAGTTAACAAGTGAAGGAAAACCTAAATAGAGAATGTTTGATATGATCTAATCTAGTGTGCATCTCAAGGTATTGATTACAAGATGGTGAAGTTAAGTAAAATCAGAAGTCAATCAAGAAAGTGTGTGTGTGTTGGCTACAAGGGTTGATGTGTGTAGTTTTTAAGAGTAGAGGGTGAGAGAACAAAATAGTATGATAACTTGTTGAGTATGTAGCTGAGACTATGAGGAAAAGAGAAAGTAGATAGTGTATGCACATTCTAAATGAGTACAACCTAAACAAAAATATGAGATCCAGATTTGGGTTGATATTTAGAGAATAGAACAATGAATGTTCTAAGTGTAGATAAGAGAAAGAAGAGAGTGCAAAAAGAGGAGAGTTCATAGTAGAGGAGATGTGTTGTTGATATTTCAACATCAACAAAAAAGAGGATTCTTGCAAAGTTCCCAAGAAAGGTATGAGAAATTACATATTAGACTTGTAATACAGAACTAGATTCATTTGAATCACTTTGTAATTTTCATTGTATTTTTGATTGGTTGTTGTCATCAGATAATTGAGTTGGTGCTCAATGTAGGGAGTTGGTGCCTCCTTGGAGCTGGTGCTCCTAAACTAGGGGATTGGTGTCTCTTTAGGGTTGGTGCCCTTAAACATTGTACAAAAGGATTTGATTGTGAGGCTAGATTAGGATAGTAGATTCTATCCACATTTCTCACCATGGTTTTCCCCATCTCTATTTTTCCATGTATATCATGTGTTATACAATGTGTTGTGTGATTGGTTATATTTCTATATCACATATTTAATATTTATACATTAAGGGTTAAAGAAAGTAGTCTCCATAGAAGGTTTTAAGAGATAAGTCTTAGATCTATTGATTCAATCCCCCTCACTAGATTGTTGTGTTCCAAAAGGTTGTGTATATGGATGACATTATCTTTGGAGGAAATGAAGATATGTGTAAGAAATTTTGAGAAGAGATGCAAATTTTTTTTGAGATGTCAATGTTTTAGGAGATGAATTTCTTCCTTGGGCTGCAAATCAATCTAACAGATAAAGGCATTTTCATTTCACAATCAAAGTATGTTGAAGAGATGTTGAGGAAGTTTGGAATGGATGACTCCAAACTAGTATGTGCTCCTATGGTGATTAGTTGCAAGTTGAGCAAGGATGATGAATCACCTAAGGCAGATAAAAATAAGTACAAATCTATGGTTGGTGGATTGCTATATCTAACTACTACTAGACTGGATATCATGCATGTAGTTTTTTTTTTGTGGCTAGATTTTAAGATCCTAAAGAGTCACATGTTGACATAGTAAAGAGAATATTCAAATATTTAAAAGGAATTTTAGATTATGGTTTATGGGATCCTAAAGATATTGATTTCAAATTAAGTGCATACACAGATGTAGATTGAGTTGGATGTGTTGATGATAGCAAAAGTCCAAGTGGTGCCACATTCTTTATTGGATGAAGATTGGTGGCATGGCTAAGTAAGAAACAAGATTTTGTTTCTTTATCTAATACAGAGGTTGAGTATATTGGAACAACATCTTGCTACACATAGGTATTGTGGATAAGATAAACATTAAAGGATATTGTTACCAATTTTCACTACAACTCAATTGTCAAAGTTGATCAGTTGTTTCATTTTAAGGTGGAAATTCAATTTAATTTCTGCATTTGCTTAAGTTACTATTTGGATCAAATTTATCAAGTTTCATTTACGTAAATTTTTTCAATGAACATAATTCCAGAGTTTACTCAGTGCTTTGTAGCATAAATGAAGTACAAAATATAATGCATAAATAATTAAGCATAATCATTGCTTTCATTTATTTTAATGTGTTTATTCACATTACAGTATTTCATTTGTTTTGAAAATACAAATTATTGCAAAAGATTACATTTTGATATATGTCTTTTCAAAATGGAAATGAAAGGATAAATTTAAAGTCCCACACAAGCCATGGAGATAGCCAGAACAATTTGTTACAAGAAATGAACTATACAACTAAAGGTAAATGAAGGGAAGCAGATAACATAAAACATATCCATCATTTCCTATTTCTTGATCTTCAGTTGATCTTCTTGCAACTGTCCCATCCTTGCTACCATTTTTGAGTGAACCAACATCATGTGAAAGGGACTATTAGAGCTCCATATATGAACTACACTATGTGCTCTACCAATAGAAATATAATTCATTCCTTACAACACATTGAATTAGCTGAATGAATATGAAAAGTACAATGAGGACTGCAAATGTAACATCATTAATCTTTTAAACTTCATTGTTTTATGTTAACATTGTTTTCTTCATCTGCAGGTATAGGAAAAGATATGTAGCTATTCATTTCATGAAGACATAACAACATGTGGAGTAAAACGGGTTCCCACAAGGGTTGAGCTCGACATGATGCCCCTCAAAATACAAATGGGGTTGAGTAAAGAAATGCATTCATCATGCTAATATGAGCTAGTTAAGAAGGAGTGAAACACATTTCAACTATCAAGAGCATTAAGCCCATTGTCCACTCATAACAATCAAACCTGAGAAGGATTGAAATGAAAATTATGAGTAAACAATGGAGCTCGATAGAAATATAGAACCAAATGAATTCATCAATTTCCATATTGAAGAGATTTTAATACTATCAAAATTGAGTACATTTTGTTGTCATTTGATGCTTTCTCAATGATATTTATGTTGTTTCAAGATGTTCATCTTCTAGTGCAACAAATCTTCCATGTTTATGAATGGTGATAGTGAATAGGCATACATATGAAATCCATAAATCAAGCTACAAAATGAAGGAGTTTTGTATTATGGTAAGCTTTACATGCTTCAAGGGTTTTTTGTGTAGGATTGAAGGATAATGCATTTCTAGCCATTTCATTTAATTATAAAAATGCATGAAGAGTAGCTGAAATTTTGGCTTCTATCAAGTATGGAGCTACAAGATTCCTTTTGCTATAGGAATAGTTATAAGGAACACAAATAAAAGAAAGAATAGCCTTGTTTATTCTTCTTACAAAAATTTGAGCAGTTTTAGAACAACTTTATCATGATATTGTTTTTTAGAATCTCTTATGCATAAAACAAAATTAATTCCATTATTGCTATTCAAAAAAATAAAATGAATCATCTTTTACCAGAAACAGAGGAGAAAAAGATCATGGCTTTGAAAATAAAGTAAAGTATTTCGGCCATGATGGATTTGTGAAACCCAGGAAGCAAAACTCATATGATTACCATAGTTTTCAAAGGAAACATGGAAAATGAAAATTCATCGAAACCCAAATGCATAACCTCATGTCTACAGCCTATGAAGGAGTTGTTTTTCTATTTCATGCAAACCCATTTTGTGGTTTCAAGTTAAAATACTAAATACCATCAAAATATAGAGTTTCAAGATTTTAAAGCTCTTCAAACTGGTGGAAATAATGAGTATTGGCCATGGCCATGAAGTTTTGAAAACCCCATAAGAATAAAATCTTTGAATCTAAATGCTTTCATTTACGAGGAAAATGTGTTACATTTACAATCATGGGTCAATCCCAAACAAATATGGATACAGGAAGGAGAAAATGCATAGGTATGGTCACGACTAGAGCAATGGCCAACCCAAAAATTTACAATCTTCATCTTTTGTAAAGAGAAAGCTCGAATAGCTTTTATTTAAGAGGGAAATGCTTGGAAGATTGAAAGCATTTACTTACCCTTGCTACTATAAAATAGAGAACCCATGGAGACCCATAGAAAAACTTCAAAGTCCAAGCAAAATTCCCAAGTCGAGCTCTTATGGTGGCCGAATGGAGATGTAAAAATAGAAAAAACATAGAGGCAATAAGATACATCAGAAACTACAATCATGTTGTGGCTTTGAGGCCAAAAATTATCTCAAGAATGGTGCAAAAGAATCCACAAAATGGCTTGAAATCGATTTACCTTCACATTGTTGATAGAGATTCAACCTAGAAAAAGGTAAATGGCCATAAACTCTACATTTTCTTGTTCAAACCCTAGCTCTTCATGGTGGCAGCACCATTTTTCTAGCATAGCATGTTTTCTCCAAGTCGGCCAAGTGAAATGAGGCCAAAATTTTAGGGTTATGTTTTGTTTAGAGGGTTTTCCATTAACCTTAATTTGACTTAGGGATTATTATCAATGTTTTTTAAAATACCAAACTCCCAATTCTAATACCATTGTGACCAGAATACTTTTCTTAGGTTGACCCTTTTAGGGTTCATTAGATATCATTTGCCTAATTTCAAAGTCTAAAATGCCTTAGGTATTTTACTTAATTTCAATGCCTATGCCTTAGAGAAACACCAAGATATTGATACACTTAGGTGTTTGACTTTATTGATTTTATAGAAATCAATTAAAGATTAATAATAGATATTCATCTCTATCTTTTATGAGTTTTAGAGAAAAATCAATTATAATTGGAGTATTGGACTTGTTATTTTTTGCAAAGATTTCTTCAAAATCTTGAGTTGCAAAAAATCAAATAGAGGCGAATTGAAGATAGTCATAAGATGAGCTTGTTTTTGTAATAAAATTGCAAAATCCTATAAAAGCAGAGATAAAGCAATTATTTATAAATTGTTTTTATCTTTTGCTATTTTTAGCAGTTTTATGAAAGCAAAGGCGTGGCCAAGATCCTTTGACATTTGATTTTCTTCTTGGGCGAAGTCAGAAAAAGACAGCTAAACTAGGTTTATTTTTTCCAATTTTGGAGCAGATTGAGCCTGATTTTGAAGCTTTTTTGGATAGACATCTTGGAAGGAGAAAGTTTCTACTTTTCTTATGCAATTTGATGCAGATTTTGGGGTCTTTTTTCTAGCTTTTCTTTTGAGCTCAAAAATTGAGTTTTGAGAGTTATATATTGTAAAAACTGAGTTTTGCTCAGAAGTTCAGATATCGGTTTCTTGCTCTTACAACATTTTGAGAGCTTGTAAACTTCTTTGCAGTCATATTTTGAGAGTTTTCACTCCTTCATTCAATAAAATAGCATAGTTTCCTTTCTCGCTTCTTGTTTATGCTTTGCAATTGTAATCTAATGTGTTTTGTGATTCATTCTGTTGAATCATTTTCTTGTCTTACTATTGTAAAGTGGTTTGCAAGAGTTGCATTCTAATTTAGGTTGTCCCTTGTGTTTATTTTGAACCTTTGCACAAATTACTTTTAGATCATATGTGTTGTGAGATTGTGAGAATCAAGTTTTAAAGAGGTGTTGAGAGTGAGTTATTGTCAAAATCTTCATAATGTTGGTCAATCATTTTAGGTGATAGGATTTAAATCATAAATTTTCCTTCTAACTCTTTTCTCCACAAGTTAGTAGAGTAGGTGATTATCAACGAGGAAGTTGGCCTTCTCCGAAGATTCATTCTCATAATGAGTTACACACAACTCGAGAACGTTTCCATGTTTCAATAGATTTTTGAACTTTCATATTTAGCAAGGTGCAAATCTTGTTGATAATAGTTTTTGGCACACCCAGTGGGACCCTAAAATTTGATTTCATGGAGAGCTTTAATTTCTAAACTTGGTTTTTGGTGTATGCAACAATTTTATTCAACCTTTTGGAGGTTTTTTACTTATATCTAGTGACTTCATTTCTGATTTAGCATGAAGACTTAGTGTAGCCTACACATGAGAGAAATGCAGACCAGATCAAGTTATGTTGCATTTGAGTACCTGTAGCTATCCCCACCATGAAGGAGAGGAAAAATAACAAAGAGATTATTTGAAACACCTAGGAGGTCAAAATCAATGCCTCTAGTTCTCAACTCTATAGTTATATCACCAAGAAATCATGTTCCTATAGCACAAGCACCGCCAATGGCAAGACAACAACTATTTTCACTTTTTAATGGGGGAAACTCATTAAAAATTTCCCAACATGATGATATCCCAGTTGCAACCCTTAAGAGTTTGTTGTATTTTACTGGGGAAGATCACACCACACCTATTGACCACATTCGAGATGTAGCCACATTATGCTCAGTTCACAACATCACTCAGGAGAATGTAGCACTGAGGCTCTTGGTTGCGTCACTAAAGAGGAAAGCTTTACAATGGTTCATAGGCCTTCAACCAAATACCATCACGACATGGGATGCATTGGGTGATGGCTTACACTATAAGTTCAAAGATAAGTCTGTAGAACCCCAATCCCAATACTTAAAAAACACCATAAAAAAACACATTAGAAGATCATATGCAAGTAAGAACAAGGATTCCCCATGAAATCCATTAACAAAACTCAAAATAGGAATGAAAAGAAGAATACAATGAAAAAATAAGTAGATTAAATCCTATTGAAAGTAATGCAAACTCTTGATCCCATGGGGGAATTGGTGCCAATTTGATGTAAAAATTGGCCCTTTCCCAACTCCAATGATGTGATGAAAGATGCATGCTTGTGATGATGACTTCAATTGAGCTCTATGTTGAAAATCTACAAAAATCCTAACTATGCTTGGATGAAATTGATGATAGATTGCTATGGATTTGAGTATAATAACTTTGCTCAAATTGTGGATGTTCAAATGAGGAATAAAGCCTCTTATTTATAGAATATTAAGTTGAAGAGATTTCCAAAATGGAGAAATGTGGGACTAAGAATCAACTAATGGCAAGATGCCACTTGTCAACATGTGAATGGATGAAGGATGTGCAAGTTTTGTAGAATATGCCCATAAATGCAATATTTAAATTTTGAAAATGTTGAAATGACATGTAAGAGGGAAAAAGGAAATGCATTGAATGCCACTTGGCTCAAGGAAAAAGGACATGTAAGATGAAATAAATTCCTTGTTGGAAGGGACAAGTCAACTTGGATTTTGAATTCAATTTGAGGGAATATTCTCTATTTATGCCATGTTGAGAGAAAATAGAGATTTAATAAATGAATTAAATCTATTTTCATGTGCAAGTGGAAAGCTAGAGGATGGGACATGGATTAAGATTAAATTAATTGAGGATTAATTAATTTAATGAGGATCAAAATGATGTGACATATTGATTTAGATTTTATGGATTTATTTAAATCAAATATGAGAAGAAAAGGATTTAGAGATAGTTAAATAAATATTTTTGATTTATTTAACTAAAGAAGGTGGAAGTTAGATTAAATCAAACAAATCCATTATCCATCCTCAAGCATTTAATTTTCCTTCCAGTATGATTTTCTACCAAGTTTTTAAACTCTGTAAACCGGCTAAACACTTCTAATTTACTCTTAAGAAAGTACACAAATTCCCTTCTCGAATAATCATCAATAAAGAAACATAATATCTAGACTTTGATAATGAAGGAACATTCACTGGACCAAATACATCAAAATGAACATAATCTAGTATGCCTAAATATTTATGAGGACTTGAATGAAATGAAACATGATGTTGCTTTCCATAAATACAATGTTCACAAAATCCAAATTCAAGGTTACAATCAACAAGCCCTTCAACAATATTTTTAATTTTCAAGGATTTTAAGCCTTTCTCTCCTATGTGACCAATTCTATGATGCCACAACATGGTATTCTCTACTAGGAGTTTCACGTCTAAGGAATTTTCACCCAGAGGAGCTTCATTCTCCTTCTCTACATGAGTAGTTTTTCTTTACTTTACAGAGACATTGTTACATTAAACAGGATGTGCATCCAACTTGTACAGAGTTCCTATGCATGCACCCTTTGCCAACACCATTGAGCCTCTAGTCATCTTAAAGCTTCCACTCAGAAAGAAACTTGCACACCAACATCATTTAGCTTACTAATAGAAAGCATGTTACAAGCCAAACCTGGTATGCGTAGTATGCCATCAATCCCTTTGATTCTTCTGTCAGGGAATTGGATTCTGACTCTTCCATGGCCAAAAATTTCCAAAGTTGAATCACTTGCCAGGTACACCTTTCCACTAGCATACTTTTCATACTTAGTGAACCAATCTCTATGAGATGTCATGTGAAAAGATGCACCTGAGTCAATCAGCTAGACATCATTAGATGCCTAAGCCACCAAGGCTGCAATGAAGGAATCTATATCACTCTAAGAAGAGTCATTGTCCAAAAGGTTATTCTTCTTCTTCATTTTCTCCTCCTTACAATCCTTTTGGATATGACCAGTCTACCCAAAGTTCTAGCATTTTACCTTGGACTTCTTACTAGGAGACTTTGATCTCCCTTCAAATTTGGATTTATACATTTTTTGTTTCTTCTTGCCTCTCTCCTTTTATTTACCCCGAACAACAAGAGCCTCCTTATCCATCTTAGAAGACTTCCTTCACATTTCTTCTAACAACAATGATGCAACCACGTATTCCATCTTGAAAGTAGTTTTTATACTTTCAATATCTATTACTAGATGGTCCCAAGTGTCAGGTAAGGAGCATAACAGAAGCATACAACGATCCTCCTCCTCTATCTTCACACCCAAAAATTCCAACTGAGCAATAATCACAACAATCCAGAGGTCTCTATCCACCAAAAAGTCTTCCATTTTGAGTTTCCACAACTCAAAATTTCCACCTTTGAACTTTTCAATTTCTACTCTTGCATCAACCAAAAATATTTTCTTTTAGTTTTTGTTCTTTTTCAGTTCCTATTTAGTTCATGTTGGTGGATTTGTCATCTTTTCTCACCAAACCTTGTGGATCTACATCTTCATTGTGAACATGTTCATTTTCCTTATTCCAAGATTTGAGCACGATTGGATATTTTTTCAGCAAGTTATCAATTCCAGATTTGATGGCAGTTTCTTGACCCAACACTAGAATAATTTTCAAACCTAACAACTAATTTGATCATTGGTGGATCATCCTCATAACTTGAAAATATTGATGGTGTGATTTTAATTGTTCCATGGAGTTTCCTCGACCTTAATTATAGGTACACACTTCATCTTATGCATTCATTGAGGAGTAATTGAAATGTGAGGCCAACCTATTCATGTGCACATTACATTTTATTTTATTGGAGATTGTAATAATCTCTGGCCAATGTAGATGATTCTAGATCCTTGGATGTTATATAAATCATTGTAATAGATCATTAGGAAGGAAGTTAGAGAGAGAATATTAGATTTGATATATACGATTTCAACTTGAATTAAGGAACATATTGGAATGTATTTTTGAACATGTTATATCAGGCCTATGAGTTGAATCTGTAAGTTTGGATGTTGTCGGCCAATTGTAATTGAGATTTTTGTTAATGAGCATGTTTTAATATGTATTTGTCTCCATATTCCATGTTTCTTCTAGTGTGTTACTCTTGTTGCATGGTCCTGATTGTTCTCCTTGAGGACCCTCCTACCGTGGTTGCACCAAATTGGTATCAGAGTGAGGTTTGATCTATGTGGGGTCATCAGAATTCGTGAAGTCTTGTTGAAGATTTGTTGTGGGGTGGCGAACTAAGGATCCGACTTGTAGCTGCAGAGGACTTGTGTAAAGATGGTGATAAGAAGAAATGTTAGAGGAAATGGAGTGCATGGAAATACAAACCCAACATTAATGGAGATGTTGAGAGGAATTTCTGCCAAATTAGATACAATTAAAATGGGCCAAAGGATAGGTCGACCAGTTGATGATGTGAGTGATGAAGAGGTAGAAGTATAGGAAGAAAGAGGGAGAGAAGAAAATCCTGACTTGGATCAGGGAGAAGAGAGGTTCATAAGAGCCATAACTAGAGTGAATACAAAACCACATTTCAATCCACCAGATTATAATAGTAAGTTGGATTCAGATGAATTGCTAGATTGGATAACAAAGATGGAAAATTATTTTGATTTTGAAGGTACCACTGAAGAAAAGAAGGTGAAATTTTCTTGTACAAATTTGAAAGGAAATGCATCCCTTTGGTGGGAACATTTGCAGACAGATAGGAAAAGAAGAGGAAAGGAAAATGTAAAATCATGGGATTAGATGGTGAATAAGTTAAAAAAAAAATTATTCCTACAAACTATCATATTATTTTGTTCTAAAGTTGAAAAATTTGAACCAAAAGGAGTCAAGTGTGATGGAGTATACCGAAGAGTTCTACAAGTTGAATATTAGATCTAGACATTTGGAGGATGAGATCGAGCAGGTAGCTAGATATGTGAATGGTTAGAGGTTGTCTATACAAGATGAGATCAATTTGATTAAGTTACAGAGTGTGGAAGAGGCATATCAATGTGCCCTAAAGGAACAAGAGAATCTAAATAAAAGACATGAACAAAGACAAAGAGGAAGAGGTGGAAGATTTCAAAGAGGAAGAATTTTTACTGAAGGGGGAAGAGGAAATTTTGCAGATCATAATAAAGATAAGGAAGTTAGTAATAATGAGAATTCATACTGTAGAGATGATGGAAATTATTACCAAAGAGGAGGATATGGTGGTTACTAGAATGAAGGTCATAGAAGAGATGATAAGGAGAAAAAATTATTCAAGGGAACTTGTTTTAAATATGGGGGAGAAGGACATAGAGAATTTGAATGTAATCAAGAAGAGACAAGAAAAAAGACAAAAAACATTAGAAGAACAACATTTGTTGAGGAAGATCCTTCCAAATCACCTAACAAACCAAAAGAAGTAGAAGTGTTGGTGAATAGAAGGGTTTTGTGTCAAAATGAACTGGAGAAGGAACCGTTGTAGATAAAGAATTTGTTTCAGACCAAATGAAAGGTAGCTAGTAAATGTTGCAGAGTAATTGTTGATAGTGGAAGCTCAAAGAACTTGGTTTCTAAAGAAATGGTGTCCAAATTGAATTTGGAAAGATTGAAACACCCGAAGCCCTATCAGATAGCATGGATTAAAGATGAGCATAAGATACTGGTAAGTGAACAATGCTTGGTGAAATAGAAGATAGGAAATTACCATGATGCAATTTTGTGTGATATTGTGACTATGGATGTATGCCATGTTTTGTTGGGAAGGCCTTAGAAATATGATAGAAAAGCTATTCATGATGGAAAGAAGAACACATATACCATTGTTGCTAATGGGATGAAGTAGACTTTGTTTCCATTGGAAGATGTTCCTATAGTTGAGGTTTGTATGAGTGCTAGAATTTTTTTGGTTAATGGAAGGAGATTCCTAAATGGATTGAGACATGAGAACATGTGCTATGCCTTGGTTCCTAAGAAGGCTAAAGACTTGAAACATGTAGAAGAACAAATAAAAGAGATAAAGGAGTTACTAATCGAGTATGAGGATATCATTTTAGATAATGTACCTGATGGATTACCACCTGTAAGGAGTATTAGTCATTGCATGGATCTGATTCCTAGAGGTAATTTTCCTAATAAAGTAGCACACCAAATGACACCTATAGAAAATGAAAAGTTGAATAGAAAAGAAAAAAAAAATAGAGGAAAGGTGTGATCAAGGAAATCTTAAGTCCTTGTGTATTACATGTTGTGTTAGCACCTAAGAAAGATGGAGAATGGAGGATGTGTATAGATTCTAGAGCCATAAACAAAATCATGGTGAAGTATTGATTACCTTCTCCCTAGATGGATGACATTATGGATTGTTTGAGTGGAGCTAAATAATTTACAAAGATAGATTTGAAGAGTGGATATCATCAGATCAAAATCAGAGAAGGGGATGAGTGGAATACAATATTCAAGACAAATGAAGGACTGTATGAGTGGTTGGTGATGCCTTTTGGACTAACAAATGCATTGAGTACTTTCATGAGGCTGATGAATGAGGTATTGAAGAAATTATTGGGTAAGTTTTTGATTGTTTACTTGGATGACATATTGATTTTTCAGTAAGTGTAGAGAAGAACATTTGTTGCATATAAGACAAGTTTTGTAGAGGTTGAGAGAAGAGTGGTTGTTGATAAACATTATGAAGTGTAGTTTCATGAAGGAAGAATTGGTATATCTGAGATTTGTGATATATGTGGATGGATTGAAGATGAATCCTAAGAAAGTAAGAGCAATTTTTGAATGATCTAAGCCAGATAGCATTGGAGAGGTAAGATCATTTAATGGATTGGCTAGTTTCTACTAAAATTCCATTAGTAATTTTGATTCTATTTGTAGTCCTATGACATAAACAATGAGGAGATAAGAAGGATTTTAGGTGGACATCTGGAGTAGACCAGAGTTTTGAGTGGTTGTTGAGTTTTTAGTAAGGTATTTTAGGTAGATTGTGATGCAAGTTGATCCAAGAGGATCCAAAAGAACTTGAAATTTTCACAGTCTCAAAATATCTTAGAACTAGCATCATTGTGTAGATCCTTCTGACATGAACCTAATGCAACTCATACGGGCTCAAAAGGAGTCTATATGGAAAAGTTGCAAGCATTCAAAGTTCTAGTCAACTGACAAATTAGAGGGCTTAGAAAAAGGGAAAAAAATTGAAGTCATAAAAGGTGTTCAAATGGGGTGTCATTGCGAAGAGCTCGCCAAGAGCTTTCCAATGCAACTTGTTTCATCAAAAACAGAGTCCATTTGCACAAGATACAAGCAGTCAAAGTTGACAACATACATTGACCAGTCAATGCCTCATCATCAGTCTAGTCAGCACAACGGCCAATCAGCCCTTGACACTCTATGTCATCTCACCTCTCCATGTGGCAGGCCATTATTGGAAAAAGTTGGCATAAATATGGATTAAACCATATTGTTTAAAAAAAAACACATATGGTTTAAAAATTAAAATATTTGTATGATTTCAAGGAGGATTTGGTGGGATTTTATCCCTTAAAATCCTCTTTCCTTGCCCATAAAACAAGGAGAGGAAAAAAATAGTAAACTCATATTTTAAAATTAAAACCCCCTATTAATGTTCATAACCCCTAGTTTTAAGTTATCTTCCCTATTTAAAAGGTTAAAACTAAAATCCTAAAAAATAACATAAACCCCTATTTTTAAGCTTTGTATAGCCTGAGAAAATAAAACTATAAAGTGCTTAAATTATATATTTAAGACATATTGAAAGATTTTATTGGGATTTTTAAAGGGGTTTTTAAGGGCTTAGGTTAATATAAGCCCTCTATTAAAGATTGTTAAATTCAAAATACGAGATAGGGGAATATTTAGGATATATTTTTAAAATATTATCAAGGGGCTTATAGAAATTGAATAATATTGTACAAGATATGTAGATTTATGCATGTAAATAAGGGGAAATTGTAAGTGATTTTTACTTTTAATGGGTGATATAGGCTAATTTTTGTAATCATATGGTTGTAAACCATATTGGGAAATTTTTATGTATTAAAGGGGTGAGAGTTAGGAGTTTTGTAATGGAGTGAAGACATTGAAAATTCTCTTGGAGAATAATTGTATTATGGGAGAATTATTACAATTGTGAGAGTTTGAGGAGAGGAAATTCTTTTAGAGGATATTTTTGTAAACACGAAAATGTTTGAATTATCTTCAAGTGTTGAGAGAGATTGTGAGGAGAGTTGTATGTAGGTTCTAAAGGCTTGGGTATTGTAACAAAGCATAGTTTTGCTAGGAATTATCAATAAAGTGGTCCCAACATTGAGAAGTAGACCTGAAGACGTAGTCCACATTGGATGAACTCCATTATCAATCTGTGCATTGTCATCCTTCTATTTCTCTATCTCATTCTTCTCTCTTTTATCTCAATTTCTCTCTAGTTCAATTCAGTTTATTTTTCAATAATTGATTTTAAAGTGTACCTTATTGTAATTTCAATGGTTAAAAAGCATAATCATGCAATTTTGCATTAGATAGGGAAATTACTGCAATTAGATTTAATTTACAAGTTAATTTTTAAACCTCTAATTATGGATCAAGTTGGTATCAGAGTAGTTTAATAGGAAAATTGCAAGTGGTGAATGTTAACTAGGTTGAAATTGAAGCAAGGAGAAGGTGCACTTGAAGAATTTAATCCTGAGATTGAAAAATGGAGGACTTTTCCACAATCAAAGATGGTAGCTAAACAAAGTCCTATAGAGCTTGATGAGAAAGATTTCCAGAAATCTTTTCTCGAAATGAAGTCAATGGTGGAAGTTCTTTTCCAAGAGAGGCAAGAACAAAAGAAGAGAAAAGAAGGAAAGGCTAGGAAGAAGGAGGAAGTTGAATCCTCATTGAAACAAGACAAAGGTAAAGGAGTAGGAGGTGGTGGTGACCCTCTTGAACCTCCATCCCCATCCTCTTCATCTTCTTCATCCTCTTCTTCTCCTTCATCTAATGCTTCAAAAAGCAAACAACCTATGCAAGCTAATGCACCTTTGTTAAAGCTAGATGTTAAATTTGATTTGCCAGTCTATAATGGAGAGCTAGATGTAGATAAACTAGATAATTGGATTAAGAAAATTGAAGTCTATTGTAGAGTTAATATATTTATTGAGGATTCTTAGAAAATCCAATTATCTACTCTTCGCCTAGGAGGCAAAGCTTTAATTTGGTGGGAGAGTAGAACATAGGAGGATCTAAGTTGTTATGGAAAAATTATTTCTTCTTGGTTTGATTTTATAGTTGCATTGAAGAAACAGTTCTATCCATTAGGTCATATGCAAAAATAAATAATGAATTGGCAAGCATTAAAGCAAGAGAAAGGACAAAGTGTTCAGGAATATACACATGAGTTTAGGAAAAGGGCTTTAATTTTGGGAATCTCATTGTACACACAAGAAACTTTGTTAAATTACATAGGTGGATTGCATGAGAATTTTCATCATACAATACTTATGTTTAATCCAACTAACCTTGATGAAGTTAGTGCACAAGCTATCTATTTGGAAACAAGCTCGTGGAATAGCCAATACAATTTTTTGTTGGACTCAAGTAAGCAGAAAGGAAGCAAGAAAGGGAAATCCCAGCGAACCGCTACTATAAAGAAAGAGGACGAGAGGCCTTATTGCTCACACTACAAGAAGCAAGGGCATGAAGATGTGAAGTATTGGAAATTGCATCCTGATTAGAAGCCTAAGTGGTTTTGTTATGAAATAACTTGCACAATAGAAGAATATGAAATGAAATATGTTGTAAATACTTGATAATAACTAAGAATAACAAGCCACTTCGAGGGGGAAAACCTCCAAATATCTCTAATGGGAACACACTTCACAACTTGATGATGAAATAAGACTCACAACCTCCTATATATACCTATTTATGCCTAGGATATCACCTAGGCCAAATTAGACACACCTATATAAGTCTTACACCGACCTAAACAACTAAATAACAATATACTAATGATAATATGACTTAATAGAGAGTTAAGATAGCCACAAGCTAACTATTCATAACCCGATGTACACTAATATTAAGGGCATAGCATGCCCCCCTTCTTCAAAGAAGCATTTTCCTCAATGCTAGTCAAGTTTGGATTCTTTTGAATGAGCTCCTCGTCCTCCCATGTGGCATCTTCAACTGGTAAATTCTTCCATTGGATGAGATACTCAGTGAGAGTTCTATTCCTCAGCTTCTTTATGTGCATTTGATGAATGCACTCTGGTTCCAAAATGATTCTTCCTTCTTCATCGAGCTCTGGTAGTGTTGTTTGAGTGAGAATATTATGCCCAATTACCTTCTTCAAATAGGAAACATGAAAAATTGGATGTATCTTTGTTGTTGGTGGCAACTCTAGCTTGTAGCCAACACTACAGATCTTTTGCATGATTTGGTATGGACCATAATACCTTGGAGACAACTTATTATTCTTTTTTTGTTGCTTTAGTGAGATTTTCTTATAAGGCTACAATCTCAAGAAGACCCAATCCCCAACTTCAAAACTTCTTTCACTACGATGTTGGTCTACCTGTTGTTTCATTCAATTTTGTGCCATGGCTAAATTATCCTTGAGTCTTGAAAGTACTTTTTGTTGATGAAGAAAGTGGTCTTCTACTACCTAAAATATTGGTGACACCTTTATTGATGATGTGATGGAAGGAGGATGATATCCATAAAGTTCCAAAAATGGAGACATTTTTGATGAGCTATGAAAAGAAGTGTTATACCACCATTTTGCAAGTGGTAGTCAATCTACCCATTGAGATTGTTTATGTGAAGTGAAACAATATAGATATCCTTCCAAACACTTATTAACAACCTCAGTTTTCCCATTTGATTGAGGTTGGTATGAAGAGCTATGAGCCAATTGAGTACCCAAACATGAGAATAAGTATTTCCAAAAGTGACTAGTGAAGATAGGATCGCGATCACTAACAATAACCTTAGGTGTACCATGTAGCTTTTGGATATTCTCCAAAAAATATTTTTCCACTGCACTTGCTATAAAAGGATGTGATAATGCAATGAAATGTGTATATTTAGTGAGGTGATCAACTACTACCATGATGACATTATGACCTTTAGATTTGGGAACCCTTATGATGAAGTCCATGGATACCTCTTCCCAACACTAGCTAGGAATAGATAAGGGTTGCAAGAGACCTGGTGTCTTAATTATCTCCCCTTTATTCCTTTGACAAACCAAACATTCAGCCACAAATTTTTGAACATCACCTTTTAGCCCTTCCCAAAAAAAATCTTTCTTGACTCGATGATATGTCTTCAAAAATCCTAAATGACCACCCACTGGAGACTCATGAAACTCTATGAGAATATTTTTCTTAAGAATGGAATTCTTGCAGAGATATAAATGCTCTTTATACTACTACGAAAGAGTTTCTCCCTTCCAACAAAACTTATTTGAACTACTACGATCACTTTTTAATTGTTCAATGAGATTACTTGTCACAACATCATTTTTACATTTTCCTTTGGCTTCCTCCACCCAATTTTCTTGTAATATTGAAAGGGCACACATTAAGGCTTCATCTTTCTCATTCTTCCTTGAAAGTGCATCTGCTAAAATATTTTCTTTCACTTTCTTATATACAATCTCAAAGTCATATCCTAACATCTTAGTGACCCATTTTTGTTGCTCTTCAGAAGATAGTCTTTGTTCTAGAAAATATTTTAGGCTATCATGATCTTTCTCAACCTTGAAGTGTCTACCCAATAGATAAGGCCTCCATTGTTTAACTACATGGAAGATTGCTAGCATTTCCTTCTCATAAATAGGTTTTAGTTGATTCTTACCCTTTAATTGACGACTCTCAAAACCAATTGGTCAACCTTCTTGCATGCGCACTTCTCCGATCCCATTTCTAGAATCATCACATTTCTCAATGAATTTCTTGGTGAAGTCAAGAGTGGAAAACACTGGAGTTGTACACATAGCCTCCTTCAATCTCTCAAATGTTATATTGGCAGACTCATTCCAATGAAAAGAATCATTCTTCAATAGAGTGGTGAGAGGTGTTGCTATATGACCATAATTATTCACAAATATTCTTTCATAGCCTATCAATCCCAAGAAACCCCTCAGTTTCTTAATGCTTTTTGGAATAGGCCATTCCATGATAGCCTTAATTTTATTAGGGTCCACCTTTACTCCTTGATGTGAAACTATGTGTCCCAAACACTCCAACTTTGTAAGACCAAAAGCAAACTTGGATGGATTACCATAGAGTTTATGATTTTCAAGTATTTGTAATGCTTGATCCACATGTTGAAAAATTTCTTCCCAAGTCTTGCTATAAATCAATATATCATCAAAGAATACTAACACAAACTTTCTCAAGAACTTAAAAATGGAATTCACCAAACTTTGGAATGTGGATGGTGCATTGGTAAGACCAAATGGCATCACCAAAAATTAATAATGACCCTCATGAGTCTGAAATTTTTTCTTACAAATATCTTCCACCTTAATCTAAATTTGGTGATAACCAGATCTAAGATCTAACTTGGTAAAATACATAGCTCCATTCAATTCATCTAGCAAATCATCAATGACTAGAATAGGAAACTTATCTTTAATGGTGTACATGTTGAGCACTCTATAATCTAGACACATGTACCAAGTATCATCCTTCTTACGTACCATCACCATAGGCGAGGAGTAAGCACTTTGGATATGCCTGATAATTCCCACCTCTAGCATCTCCTCAATAATTTTTTCTATCTCACTCTTTTGCATATGTGGATACCTGTAAGGCCTGATGTTTGATGGTTGGATCCCTAGAACTAACTATATGGCATGATCATGATCCCTCTTAGGAGGAAGTCCTTTAGGTATATCTCCAAGAACAACTGAGTGATGATCAATTATAGCTTGCAAATCTCGATGAGTAGGAGCATTAGATTGAGAGACTTATAATGAACATAGCTGGGCCACAAATCCATCCACTCCTTTCTTAAGAAAATTTTTCATTTAATGAGAGCTTACCATTTGTGGGGATTTTTACTTCAACCCCCTTAGATATTCTACCCTTCCTTTTGATTGAAATCTCATGAATAGTTCTTGGAAGTTCATCTCAATCATTCCCAATGTAGTAAGCCATTGTACTCCCAAAACAATATCTGCTACACCCATGGATATCACATACATTGGGGTATCAAGTTGATAATCTCCCATGGATAATTTAATGCTATGAAACTTCCCTGAACAACTATTTGTACCACCATCTACAATTAAAACCTAAAACTCTAGAGTTGGATATATAAAACAATTTAGACGAGTAGATAACTTTTTATTGATGAAATTATGAGTACTACTCAAGTCAATCAACACTGTTACCTTCTACTTCTTTAAGAACCCCACCACCTTGAGAGTTTGTGGAGAACTGAAACTTGAGAGTGAATGAAAAGAAATGATTGGTTGAGAATCATGTGATTCCTCATTTGACTCCCATTCATCCTCTAGTATGGGTTCCTCCTCTTCTTCATCACTTGGAACTTCAATATAAAATAATTTCTTTTCACTGCATTTATGTCCTCGACTGTATTTGCTATGGATTCAACCTAGTAGGTTATGTTGAATATCATTTTTCTCTTGTCACATTAGCCCCTTGCTTCTTAGGAATCAAATACTTCTCCTTTACCCTACGTGCTAAGATAAAAGACTCATTTATGGAGCTAGGGATAAACATGTGTAACTCATGTTGAATGTGATCCTTGAGACCCCCCAAGAATAAATAATTCATTTTTTCCTCTGTAATTTTATCCACTCTTAAGGATAGATTTTGGAATTTCTGAATATAATCCTTAATTGATCTTGTTTGTTGAAGTTTAGCCAGCTAGCTAAAGAAGTTGTCTCTCATGCTATTGCTATATTATGCTTGGAGTTCCTCTGTAAAAATTGGCCATGAGATGGTGAGCCCATTTTTCCTTTGATAAGTTAAAATCCAATGATACCAAATGAATTGATCTAGTTCTAGATATAGGGAAGCCATCGTGACCTTTTGTCCATTTGGCATTTGGTGTTCTTAAAAAAAAATCTCCATTTGGTTTATCCATGTTAAAGGATCCTTGCCATCAAACTTGTGCATATCCACCTTTGGAAATAAATTCCTATATCTCATAGGAGTACTAAAGCTTGTGTCAATGGTAGCTAACCTAGAATTTTCACCTTGGTTGCTTGAGAACTCCTTTCTTGGTTTAGCCATGTAGGTGCTTAACATGTTTCATGTCCAATATATCTCCTCTTAGGTCACACATATATATCTTCATTGAGTAAATGTCTTCCTTGACCTTATTTATTTCCTCATTAGGAGTAATATTCTCTATTGTTACCCCATCCTTATCAGGAGTCTTCCCTGAAGTGACAACATTCTTTTTGCCCCTTGTTGTAGGCCCCGTCATGATGGGAACCACCAATTTTAAAATAAATCACACAAATGAAACTTAAATTCTTTGAAATTTTTACTATAACTTAATAGGGCCAAAATAACTCTCACCTAGAAAAATCTCCAAGAAATAACATGGAGAGTGATAATTGTGAAAATTTTAATTTTTCAATAACTTGCTTATTTTTTCTCCAATTCCTCCAACTTTGTTACTGTAATCTCCTTTAGTATTTATTCAAAAACCCAATAAACATAAAATCCTAATTTGACAAGATGTGAGAGATATGCATATTCCAAAAAAATTGTGTAGAAACCCTAATTCTGCAATAATTCACTTAATTATACTCCAATTCTTCTAAAATATGGACTGTAGCTTCTTTAGTATGTTCTTCAAAAACTCTTTAAAAATTAGAAAAAAATTCACCAAAATATGAAATATACACTCTTCCCAAAATTGCCTCCAAAATTGAGAAAAAACCTTGCCTCTATGGTGCCAAGATCATGCTTTTATAACACTTGTTATGAAATAACTTGCACAATAGAAGAATATGATATGAAATATGCTACAAATACTTGATAATAACTGAGAATAACAAGCCACTTCGAGGGAGAAAACCTCCAAATATCTCTAATGAGAACACACTTCACAACTTGATGATGAAATAAGACTCACGACCTCCTATATATACCTATTTATGCCTAGGATATCACCTAGGCTGACTTAGACATACATATAGAAATCTTCGGCTGACCTAAACAACTAAATAACAATATAATAATGATAATATGACTTAATAGAGAGTTATGATAGCCACAAGCTGACTATTCATAACCTGATGTACACTAATATTAAGGGCATAGTAGGTTTAAAGAGTCTAAAGGAAAGAAAAAGGCTACAGTTGTCGTTCAGGATCTTGGATCGGATTCTGATAACAAAAAAAAGATTAGAGTTGTGGGTATGAAGGGTAAAAATTTTGTTTATTCTTCCACTAATGTGTCATGTGCTTCTACTTCTAAAAGTCATGTTGTTCCTAAAGATAGCAAAAGATGTGAATTGTTTCATATAAGGGTGATTTCTAAGAACACTAAGATTGATACACTGATAGATAGTGGGTCCCAAGTTAATCTAATTTTAGAAGTTGTTAAATAGTTGGGATTAAAAACAAATCCACATAAGAAACCTTATCCATTAGGTTGGGTGTGCAATGATAATAGATTGCGAGTAACTAAGCAATGCAATTTAAGATTTGCAATAACATCTAAGTTTATAGATGAGGTTGAATTTGATGTGGTTCCACTTGATATCTATGGGATTGTGTTGGGTAGCCCATACTTATATGATAGGAAAGCAATCTTCTACAGGGAACATAATCAATATCACTTTTTTAAGGAAGGAATTGAATACATTGTGCATTCTCATCCAATTAATACTAATAACTCTTTTGTGACAACGAGACAATTGAAAAGGGTAGTTAATGCAAGAAATAATTTGGCACTTATGTCTGTTCCACAAGAATTGTCATTGCATAAAAGCATATCTGATTCTAAGGTTGTTCTAGTTATGAAAGACAAGTATGATGTTGGTACATTCATTTTCTCATTTGCAAATTCAATTTTGTTATTTAGCCTTCTACTTTTCAGCAGTGTATGGTTGGTAGCAGCAAGATTGAATGTGGATGTGTATATGGCTAATGTACTTAATAATATCAGTGGAACTTTGCTTGTTGTTATGATGAGTCAAATGTATAGGTTCCAGAAAGGAAGGGCACATGATACTGGGCAAGTGGGGCAACATTTCCCTAGCTCAATTTGTACATAAATAGACCTTTTAGAGATCCAAAAGCTTCTCAATGGGAAGGAATGATCTAGGAGGATCCAAAAGAACCTAAAATTTTCATAGTCTCAAAATATCTTAGAACCAATGTCATTGTGTAGAGCCTGCCAACACACACCTGACGTAACTTGAACGGGCTCAAAGGAGTCTATATGCAAGCGTTGCAAGTAGTCAAAGTTTTGGTCAACTGACAAATCAGAGGGCTCAGAAAAAGGGAAAAAAATTGAAGTCATCAAAGGTGGTCAAATGGGGTTTCATTGTGAAGAGCTTGCTGAGAGCTTTCCAAAACAACTCGTTTCGTCCAAAAAAGAGTCCATTTGCACAAGATACAAGCGGTCAAAGTTGACAACATATATTGACCAGTCAATGGCTCATCATCAGTCCAGTCAGCACAATGGCCAATCAGCCCTTGACACTCAACGTCATCTCACCTCTCCACATGGTAGGCCATTATTGGAAAAAGGTGGCATTAATATGGATTAAACCATATTGTTTAAAAAAAAACACGTATGGTTTAAAAATTAAAATATTTTTATGATTTCAAGGAGGATTTGGTGGGATTTTATCCCTTAAAATCTTCTTGCCTTTCCCATAAAACAAGGAGAGGAAAAAAATCCATAAACTCATATTTTAAAATTAAAACCCCCTATTAATGTTCATAACCCCTAGTTTTAAGTTATCTTCCCTATTTAAAAGGTTAAAACTAAAATCCTAAAAAATAACATAAACCCCTATTTTTAAGCTTTGTATAGCCTGAGAAAATAAAACTATAAAGTGCTTACATTATATATTTAAGACATATTGAAAGATTTTATTGGGATTTTTAATGGGGTTTTTAAGGGCTCGGGTTAATATAAGCCCTATATTAAAGATTGTTAAATTCAAAATACGAGATAGGGGAATATTTAGGATATATTTTTAAAATATTATCAAGGGGCTTACAAAAATTAAATAATATTGTATGGGATATGTAGATTTATCCATGTAAATAAGGGGAAATTGTAGTGATTTTTACTTGTAATGGGTGATACGGGCTAATTTTTGTAATCATATGGCTGTAAACCATATTGGGAAATTTTTATGTATAAAAGGGGTGAGAGTTAGGAGTTTTGTAATGGAGGGAAGACATTGAAAATTCTCTTGGAGAATAATTGTATTATGGGAGAATTATTGCAATTGTGAGAGTTTGAGGAGAGAGAATTATTTCAGAGGATATTTTTGTAAACATGAAGATGTTTGAATTGTCTTCAAGTGTTGAGAGAGATTGTGAGGAGAGTTGTATGTAGGTTCTGAAGTCTTGGGTATTATAACAAAGCATAGTTTTGCTTGGCATTATCAATAAACTGGTCCCAACATTGAGAAGCAGACCCGGAGACGTAGTCCACATTGGATGAACTCTGTTATCAATCTACGCATTGTGATCCTTCTATTTCTCTATCTCATTCTTCTCTCTTCTGTCTCAATTTCTCTCTAGTTCAATTTAGTTTATTTTTCAATAATTGATTTTAAAGTGTACCTTATTGTAATTTCAATAGTTAAAAAGCATGATCATGCAATTCTGCATTAGATTGGGAAATTACTATAATTAGATTTAATTTACAAGTTAATTTGTAAACCTCTAATTACAGATCACAAGTGGAAATGCAATTAGAGAAGTATTGAGTCAAGAAGGAAGACCAATAGCTTATTTCAGTGAGAAATTGAATGATACTAGGAGAAGATATTTAGTGTATGATCGAGAGTTTTATGCCATAGTTCAAGCTTTGACGAAGTGGAGACATTACTTGTTTCCCAAGGAGTTTTTGTTGTATACGGATCATCAGACTTTGCAATATTTGAATAGTCAAGGTAAGTTGAATCAGAGACACATGAGATGGGTGGAAATTCTTGTAGAGTTATATCTTTTTCTTGAATCATAGGAGTGGAAAGTCAAATATAGTTGTTGATGCTTTGAGTAGGAGAAGGAATTTACTGACAGAGATGAGAGTGGAGGTATTAGGCTTTGATGAATTGAAGAACTTGTATGAGGAAGGCCCAAATTTTGTAGAACCTTGGAGAGCTTGTAAAGATCCAGTCTTGGAGGATAGGAGTGAGTGGTTGGATTATTTCATTTAGGAGGATACGTTGTTCAGAGGTAATCAATTGTGTATACCTCGAAGTTCAATGAGAGATAACTTGGTGAAAGAAAAGCATAGTGGAGGATTAGCAGGACACTTTGGAATTGATAAGATAGTAGCATTGGTGAGTGAGAATTACTTTTGGCCATAAATTCATAAGGATGTTAGGAAATTTGTGTAGAGTTGCAAAGTTTGTCAAGTTGCAAAAGGGAGTAGTTAGAATATTGGATTGTATATGTGTGTGTAAAATGCTAGTATTAAAATGAAACAATATAAACACATCAATGCAACATTAAACTAAAGAAAGCAAGATAAATTGAAATGAAATCAAACAAAGCTTCTTCAGAACCGTTCCATTGTTCTCTATCTCCAGTGATTCTCTTGAAGCTGCTACTCTCAGATTGTGTAAGCAAAGCTTCTTAGAATGGCAACCTGCAGAATGAGTATGCAAAAGAAGAATACTTCTCTATCCTATATGCTGGTGGAGTGAAATGCTAATACAGATATGCACAGGGGCTGTAAATTATGAATAGGGGTTGTGGATTATGGATGCTGTTAAAACTATGATATGAGGATGATTGACCATGATATGAAATGCTAATATGCTAAACTATGCTATGCTATGATTCTAAAGGCTATGGATGCTGAAAAGCTAATTGACTATAGTTTTCCTGTATGAAAGCTTCTATATTTTTCAAAGACCCGGCAATCCTTTTTATACCTTTTTGTAGGCAAGAGCCTGGCTGGCAAAGATCAATGGCTATGAGATTGTCTGTTAATTTTGAATGGTGAGAGATGGAGAGGTTGAGAGGAAGATGGAAGATGTTGGGACGTTGGAGAGAAGAATGGAGGTTTGTCTTCAACCCACGGGAACAACTTTGCCCAGAAACAAAGAAATTAATTTTCTATTTGGAAGTTTGTTTCATGGTTGTTGAAGATAATCCAAATTAAATAAATAAATTTATTTAATTTCATGTGAGTTTGATTTTTGATTTTAGGACTATAGAAGACTTAATTAAATATTTTTGGAATATTTAATTGTGAATAGACTTTAGAAAAATTAATTAAATATTTAGAATAGTTAATTGTGAATGGACTTTAGAGGATTTTTAGAAGAGAAGAATATTTAATCTTTATTTGAATAAAATATTAAGCCAAGATTATATGATAGTTAATATAAATAAATCGTAACATTTATTTAATTAATTAAGAAATGGATAAGAAAAGTGATTAAATAAACTTATTTATTTAATCGAAATGAAAGAATGAACAATATAAATAAATTATTTATATTTATTTATACGCAGATTGAATTCAGAGATATAATTAAATATTAAAAAATATTTAATTAATTACTAGACTGTTGTGATGTGACCATTTTTAGATGTATACATTTTTCCCCTCTTTGAAGTGATGTTTTTTACGCATTGCTTCAAAGAATTTTGAATTTTTCCCCATATGCTGATTGTCAAATGTTGATAGGTATATGCCCCCTCGGACGATGAATCGATAAGATTTTGATTTTTGTGAATTTCTTGAATTTTTAGATTTTTTGAATTTTTTTGATTTTTATGATTTTGAAGATGTCAATTCATCATTCAAAAATTATGATGTGAAGAAATTGACATGGAAAGATGTGAGATGAAGAATTGATGACTTAGAGTGCCCCTGATTTGATAAAATATGATAAAATGCCCCAATTTTGTCTTTAAATAGGTTAAAAATGTCATTTTCCCATTTTAACCTAGTAAAAATTGATTTTTTTTGAGCTATGGAGAAGATGGCACTTCCAATCCACCAGCATCATTTCGAGTGTATCTAATGACATCAGCGGCCAACACACTATGGACCCGCGGTATGTACCCCGTTAAACTTCTACTATTTGAAAATTTTCTGTTGAGGACACGTTTATCCATGTTTTGGTGTGAAAGGGTGTGTTTCAATGCTCTTTGTATTTTTTGTAGCGCCCATGATGATTTCCATAGTGCCTATGATTCTGTAGTGCCTATGAAAGTTTCTATAGCGCCCTCTATGATTTTTATAGCGCCCATGATTCTGTAGCGCCCATGAAGGTTTCTTTAGCACCTATGATGATTTTCATAGCGCCCATGATTTGATGTTGTTTGATGTGATCAATTTGTTCCCAAGGTTGTTGGAAACAAATAATAGCAGATAAATTTTCTTTTAAAGTTGTTAAAAAAAAATAGTTGTTTGATAAGTTTGCTTCTAAGGTTGTTAAAAGCAAACAAGATTTTGATAAATTTGCTTTCATGATGATGAAAAACAAATAGGTTGTTGATAAGTTTGCTTCTAAGGTTAAAAACAAACAGGATTTTGATAAATTTGCTTTCCATGATGATGAAAAACAAATAGATTGTTGATATTCAGATGTGATTGATTTGTCGTGATGATTGGATATTGATGTTGCTTTGATTTGATGATTCTTCCTATTCAACAGGAGAGATTGGGCATCTTGCAGTTACGGGAGACATTCCCAAAGACATGGAGATTGATTCCACAACTGGTACAGGTGGATAGAGATGTGATCAAGGCATGTGGACTGACCTCATTACTTGAGATGCCTGAGGTGCGTCTCAACAGAGCCTTATTGACAGCACTTGTGGAGAGGTGGCACAGTGACACGAACACCTTTCATTTACTAACATGAGAGATTACAGTGACTCCAGAGGATGTATATCACATCTTGAGGATTCCAATGATGGGTGAGACAGTGATATTTGATGGTTGAGAGGGGGGAGGCACTGATGCCTTGAGACAGATATTCAAAGATGATCACATTGCAGGATATTATATCTCATGGGCAGAGATGATGAATTCATATGTGCCCTTACCCTCCATACTTGCAGGCTTCATTGGAGGTGTTATGTGCCCCGACCATAGGTTGAAGGGTTTTGCAATCGGGTGGGGTCATGTACTTGAGAGTATGGTGAGGCAGGGTACATGATATGCTTGGGGATCATGCATGCTTGCACACTTATATGATGAGCTACACCATATTGTGTATGGTGGAGGCCGGAGTTTTGTTGTCGGTTGTTCGCTATTACAGATATGGGCATGGGAGCACTTTGTTGTTATGCGTCCATTGACTCGAGGATGATGACCTGTCAGTCGACCATACAGATTTAGATATATCGATGTCATTGCTCAGCCACGGTTAGGCAAACTAGATCATTGGCAACATCTTCTGGATGATCTCGAGACAATATGCTGGCGGCCCTATGTAGATTGTGAGGCATGGCCAGAGGATGCTAGAGAGATGCCCTTTGTCTTTACTTCTAGATATTTGATTGGTCGTACTCCTGGGATTATTGAGAGGTTTCTTCTTGGTTGAGTGTGGCAACAGTATGGTCAGCCTTAGGGTATGCCACAGGGTTCGTCTATTTATGTGTGTCGACAACAAGAGATTACAGTGTGGGGTCCATAGATTTCTTATGATGCAGTAGTAGCAGAGTTTACCAGTTTAGGAGTACAGGCATGGGACTACAGAGCTGATATTCTTGATGGGGGGGTGACTCCAAAGTATGGTCAGTATGTGTTAGAGCATCCTACACCATGATTATTTGATCCTGATGAGCCTGCCACTCCAGTTGTAGAGCAAAGACCACATAGAGCTAGACATAGGTGATAGCGAGAGACAACTTCAGAGGGTGATGACTCCAAGGGGGATGATGATGATGAGTCAGATGGAGATGGAGATAGTAGTGATGAGGAGAGTGGGGGTAATAGTGGTGGAGGAGGTGGAAGAGGTGGTAGAGGTAGCAACAGAGATGGTAGCAGAGTTGGTGGCAGGGGTGGTGGAGGTGGACCACAGATGAGACATTCAGATCCATCATCTTCAGTAGATCTGGTGGAGTCGAGTCAAATATCTACCTTGCAGAGTATAGTGCAGAGCTTACAGGGTTAGCTAGCATAGGCGCAGGCCTTGATTACACAACTACAGATATAGTTAACTACAATGACGGCTGAGAGAGATACAGCCAGACGATAGGGTGTGGAGGCCATGGCCTTAGCTGATAGTCTGCAGAGAGCAGCAACAGGTGATAGTATGATGAGAGAGCTGACCAGAGCCATCCGGGAGGTAGAGTTCTATAGGATTAGATATCATGATGCGGTGCCATTATCAATTAAATCTTGTACTAGATTTCGCAAGGCTTGACAGTTATTTGTTCTATGACCTTTACATTGATGATAATTACAATAATACGAGTCATTCCATGATGGTGGCTCAAAATCTCTTTGTGGAGGTAAGGTGATAACTGTTACATATTTTTTGCCTCAGCTCAAATGGAGGAGCTGGCTGATTGTTTTCAACAATAAGTGGAATTACAGATTGTTTTTAAATGTTGTTTCACATTACTTTGTGCATTTGAGTAACAGTTATGCATTTTTGAAGTTATGAGTTTGCAGAGTGCCATTCAGAAGTTGCAGATTTAAATGAAAGATAGAATTGAGTACATAAGCAAAATAGCATTTCAGATGCTTTTATTCATTTCGAAAAGAAGTCATATTTTTACAAGGCTTCATTTGATTTCACAATTAGAATGAGTATTACAACATTGCATGAGATACATTTTCTTTTCAATTGAAAAGAAAAAATTGAAATCAAAGATCCACACAAGCCGTGGATATAACTATAACTGTTTCAATACATTTCTAACAGCACAATGCACTACTGAAGATGCGAAAGGAGAACATATAAGCAACAACATAGTCATCATTGCCTGTTATTGACGCTTGGTGTTGAATGGTGCACCTCGCCATCTCGTGCTTCGTCGACCTGTAAGAGGAAAGGAGGGGTGTTAGTGGCTTCGACTATGACATGACTCATATGATGCACCTACAATAGTACAGTATACTATGAGCAATGCATTGAAACAATCAAAGAAAATCAAATGCAGTTTGAAGAAGTGAACTGAAGAAGAAGTATCAACATCATAATCAACATGTTCTATTTTTATGCTAACACTGTTTGTTTCCTTGTGTAGGTATAGGTTAAGTCATGAAGTGGAACATTATTCGAAGACCAAGCATGTGGAGTAAAACGGGCTCCCATAAGGGTAGAGCCCGGCATGCTGCCCTATGCATCAAATGGGCTGATTTTGAAAGATATTTCATCATATAGATCAAACAAAGTGAAATACAACTGAAAGAGTAAAACAGAGTTATCCATCAAGTAACGAAACCAACTGTGCATTCATAATGATCAACATTTCTTTCTGAAGGCTATAGGTGAACAATGAGTTTAGATCACTCAAGGAATTTAACATAATGCATTTGTATCAGAATTGTTGAATTACTTCATTTTCTGTGCTGATTATAATCATATGTCATGTGAGGTTCAATTCATTATTTTTCTTTTAGTGAATAGGCATACATATGCCTTAATGATTTGTTCTAATTTTCATCATCAAAGAGAACAGTTTCTGAGAACAGTTTGTGCGGTGAAATATAAAAATGCATGAAGAGTAGCATGTTGCTCATGAATACAAATAGACAGTGCACCTGAGTGTTGGACAAATTTCTAGTTCTGAGTTGACTAGTGAAGAAATACTGCATTATCAATGGTTATAATAAAGTGATCTTTTCAGAAAAATAACAGAAGAGTAGGTATTTTTTCTTTCCAAAATGATTATGAGTTACCAGTTATACATTTGAATCAAAGTTTAAAAGTAGTTCATACTGATGCAATGTTTCAATTCAAAAGAAAAATGGAAAAAACTTCTACAGAATTCAAGTGTAGGAAGTAAAGGCTGCTGTGTTAGAATTAAGGAAAGAACAAATAGTTTGTTCTCAGAAGAAGGTTTGAGGTGTCAGTGGTGCCTAAGAACTAAAGACTAGGTATATCCTAGTATGATCTGATGTTAAGGTAAAAGCTCTGCATAATTGCTAAAACAGAAAATAGGGTTCACTTTGGATCAATTTGTGATTACAGATCTTAACTATGACAATTTTGTTTCAAGGGAGTGGCTGGATACAATAACAAGCGTCAATGATACAATACTCAAATATGGAGTACCAGTTATTAAGAGCCACAACAAAAGCAGTGAGTTCATTTTGATCGTGATGGTGCCTCAAACGGGATCTTGTGTCGATGATTAGTTTAAGACAGCAATCAAATGTGTTGTTCTTTCATTTTGTTTTCTATGAATTACAAGTGTCAAGTAAGATGTCACTTGTGATTGGTCAAGCCATGAATTAAATATAACAAATATGCAGGATGTTGATCATTTCCAGATTACTTAGTCGAGGCCTTAACAGAATAGTGAGGTAAGGTTTTTGTCTACAAGATGAGCACAGAATGTAGTTGGGGATCATAATGGAATGTTCAAATTCGAACTTAATACACATATGAAGTTTTGAATACAAAAAAAATCTTTCAGATTTTTAGTACCTGGAGAGTACTCTCAGAATGAGTATTGGATTTTCTTTTTTTAAGGATAGTTTATAGCTCTATGTTGTTTGCAGTTCTGTGATTTGAACTCAGGTGTTACGACTATCAAAAGAGTACAGAAATGCCAAAATGAAAGTTGGGTATATGAGTCAAATGAGTATAAACAAACACACAAATTCTTGATGTTTCATCATGACTCTTGTATATTTCTAAAGGCATCTTTTGTTTCAAAAGTTGATGCAAAATATCACTGGTTATTTGAGTCAAGATCCTGAAAGAGATGCAAGCATGTATACAGTTTATCACCATTTCAAGCAAGTATGAAAGGTCGAATCAGGTTAGAAATTAAATACATGCTTTTGTTTTAAAAAGTTCCAAAACTCATGATATTGTTTTGTTTCAGAAGTGTGGAGTAAACCACTATTTGTTACTTCATAGTCTCGAATGCTTTCAGGAAAGACAAAAAATGCATTTTTCTTTCGAAATCTTAAATACCCACATGAGGGTTTTCTCTCAAAGAGTACAGAAGTTTGATAATTTATGATACCCACATGGGTTTTTTATGAAACAACATTATAACTACAAATATGAAGAATTCTGTGATAAATCGAGCTCAGGAAAGAGGAAAATAGACTTCTCTTTCGAATTTTCTAAAATACCCACATGTGGGTTTATCCTCAAAATACGGAAAATGGTGTTTCCTTTTAAAATTTTGAGTACCCATTTTTAGGGTTGGTGTCAAATGCAGACAAAATAGCCACAAAAATACCCATGTGAAATCTGGAGAAAATGGCAATAATAGATAGTAAATGCAAGCTCTCAAATGTTAGTCGAAAGACAGAAGGAGGGTAATGCAGAACTATTGAAATTTTTTTTAATACCCACATGTAGAAATGTTACTAAATTGACATAATGGAGAATTTATGTTCTAGGTCGAGCTAAAATTCAAAAAAAATCTTTCTACAATGCTCTTTTGGCACGGCCTATACATGGCCAAAAAAATTATGAAATAAAGAGAGTTTTTTAGAGTTTCTACAAAGCAGAGGAAATTACCAGTTTGAATTTCTAATTAAGTCTAAAGCCACGGCCATAGCTTCCTCTTTAGCTTCCCAAGGCAGGGTTTCGAGTTTCCAAGTGATGGTCGAGCTCTCACTGGTGAATAGAGCGTTACAATGATAGCAGTGAGCATGAGAAGCACACAAAATATTCAGAAGTGACAATAGAGTATGTTAGCCATGGCTTTGAAGCCGAAATGAGAGGAATACAAAGCCATAAAGTCCAAGAACACAAGATTACCTCTGCATAGTAAGAACCAGAACACGAGTCTAAGCTTTCATGGAGTGGACAATAGAGGACGAGCTCGAACTCATGGTAGCATGAGAAATCAAAGAAGGAATAGAAGATCATAAACAAACTTATGCAGGCCATGCCCTTAGGGTTTTTGATACTCAAGATAATGAAGTGAAAATGTTATTTCACCATGGAAAAAAGACTTACCCACTGGAGATTCTGTCAACTGGAGAGCAGAGGAAGATTTCTGAAGCACACGGGCTCGAATCCAACACCATCATGGCGGCAGTTTTTTCTCAGATAGAGTTTCCTTCTTCTCAAGTCATGGGTGCGAAATGGTGATAATTAGGGTTTGACCCTATTTTGATCAAATCCCTAATTCGAGCATTATGAACTTTCCAAAATTTTCATTCAAATGCACATGTCAAATATCAAATGGTGGCTGAAACCATAGTGTCTTCTTTATGATTTATTTAAGCCTTAGTCTAAATCAATATTCATGAAAGGTCGAAATTCTATGCTTGGGTGATGCCTTAAATATTCAAGGCTTATTGTTTTGCCTTAGGAGTATGGACTTTGCCTTAAGGTATTATTTTAAATGAAGAGCAATTAGGGTGAATGGTGAATATCTTATGTTTAGGGTCAATTTAACTTTTAGGGTTTTATTTTTTTAATTGATTTTAAAGAAATCAATTGGAGTTGTGATGAGGAGATAACAATGACATTAATGTTTTTCAATTTTTTGGGAAAATCATAATGTATCTTGGAGAAATAAGCAGTTTTATTTTTGCAAAAGATTTCCAATCTTTGAGTTGCAAAAATAGGGAAAATTGTAAAAAATCTGCATCTTGTAAACCAGAAGCATAAAAGCGATGTTTTATAAACTGCTTTATGTTTTCTTGCTATTTTTAGCAGATCTTTGACTGAATTTTCTTCTTGGTCGAATTCCAGACTTATCTTGGAGAGATAAGGTGTTTTTTGAACTTTTAAAGTAGGATTTGCCTATTTTTAGGGGCTTGACAGTGTAATCATAAAAGCTTTGTGCTTTTTTCTGCTTTAAAGCAGTTTTTGAGTTTGTTTGAGGCCTTTTTTCCTTGAGCTTTTTCTGAGCTCGGATTAGGGTTTCCTTGAGAGTTTCTTGATAGATTTAGTCTTTCAACTCTCCATTCTCATTAGTTGAGATCAGAGTTTCTTGCCCTTACTCATTTCGGGGAGCTTGTAAACCTTTTGATACTCAGTTTGGATAGATTGACACTCTTCCAGTTTTAATAGAGCAACAGATTTCTCCTTATTTTCTGTCTCAAATTTTGTAATAGCAATCTGATGTACTTGTGTTTTCAAATTGAAATCCTTTTATGTCTTGCTGTTATAGGTTGTGTTTCAGAATTTCATGTTTCAGGTTGCATGTTGTGTTTTCTTTCCAGATCTTCATGCAGATTATTAATGTGATATGTGCTAATGAGATTGTGAGGATTACTGCAATAGAGAAATTGTTATGAGTGATTAGGTCTGAATCCTTATAAGTTTGGTGAATTATCTTTTAGAAGTAGGTTTTATATTCAATTATTCTTTATCCCTTTCCTTAGAAGCTGTTTTAGAATATAATTCATCATTCGGAGAACCAGCTCACTCTGGAGATTCCTCTTTCACATAAGATCACCCACATCTGAAAGAGGTTTCCATGTTTCAGTAGTTTGCTGAATATTGCATTCAGCAGGGTGCAAAACTATTGATAACAATAACCTTACTATCAAGAAGCTCCTTGAGAGAAGACTCAAGAGATTGACCCAAAGTTGTAAAATTCCATCGATTTGAAAAGAATGAAGGTCTAGATGGATTTGATGTTTGGGTATTTCCAAGATTGTTATTGAAATTAACACGATTATCCTTGGTATTTTGATTGTTCATGCTTTCTTGATTGGAGTTTTGTCCTTGTTGTTTGTTGTTTCCTTGTTGGTTGTTTCGTGGAGCACTTGATAGGTTGAAGATAGATGATCTTGTTCATAGATTGTTTGCATCCACTATACCATCATTGACAACACTTTTATTTCTATTCCAAAACCTTGTTTTATCGTTGTTGTTTTGGTTGGATGAACTTGGATTATCAAGTTTTATCACTCCTCTTTTAACCAAGGCCACTTCAATGGTGATTGCGTTCTCAATCAAATTTTCAAAGTTAGGAGGACAATGAAGATTAAGCCTGTAGCTTAATTCTTGATCTAGGCTATTGATGAAGATATCCATCTTTTCTTTTTCAGGAATAGGATAGGAATATTGTGTAAACAATCTTCTCCATCTTTGCAAAAATGTAGTGAAAGATTCCCCTACTTTTTATTTCACTTTACAAAGATCAAGCATGGTTATTTGGTGTTGGATGTTGTAGGCGTATTGTGATATAAACTAATTTATCAACTCCTCAAAAGTTTTAATGGGGGAGTGATCTTGGAAAGCCACTCCATGGATTGTCCACCCAAACTTCATGGAAACAATCACATTAAGTAGGTATCTTCATAAGCGAATTCAAGACTCATATTTCGGAAATCCCTCACATGTTCAATGGGGTCATTTTTTCCATTATACCTATCAAATCTAGGGATTTCACAATGTTTTGGAAAAGGGATCATTTGAAGACTCCTATCAAATGGATAAGGAGATATGTCATCCAAAACATATTTCTTTGTTACACCCCCTTGCATTTCCTTTATTTTCCCTTGTAATTCTTTTATTTGTTGAGTAAGGGCACTAAAGTCATTAGGAGTTTCAGGATTCTATTTAATCCCTTCTATATCAAAATCAGAAGGTAACTTAGCTCCTTGATTAGCTAATGAAAGAAAATATCTTTCTTTGTTTTGTTCTAAAATCCTTTCCATAAGAGTATGGAATTGGGGATCTTGTTCTGCTTCTTGAAGCTTTTCTTCTGTTAATTCTTCAATATGAAATGGATTCTCTTCTTTCTCACTATTATCACCCATTTTGCTTGTGGAAGTTTCTCCTTTGTCCTTTTCTATGTGTTTTCGAGATCTCGTGACAACAGGCATAAGCTTTGTTCCAAATTCTACTAACTTTTGATCAAAAGAATGAAATAGTGCAATTTGTGATGGATATGAAAGTCAGGATAGAATGAAGATTCTATGACTTGAAAGATTTCTAATCTTTAGCTTGTGTTTTTCCCTAATTGAAAGGATGAAAATCCTGTTGGCGGGAATTTAAGCAAAAGATCAAGAAAAGGATGATTTTGCACTTTATGAAATTTGATCGTAACTTCGTAAAAGGATGGATTTGTGATAAAATGCCTAATGTGATTAAGTTCTCTATTGCAGAAATTGGTTGGGATGAGTAGAATATTCAATTGCAGGTTGGGGAATATAAGAAGAACGAATACATTGATTGTGGTTGTGCCTTTGAGAAAGGGCTCTTCTTTGATAGAAAGCTCATGAGTATAATGGTTCTATAGCATAATCATTAGTGAAACCTCTAACATAGTCATGGTATCGATGAATAAAAGTTCTATGTTTAAGCAAAACCTTTAGGCTTTGGTACAAGAATTGTCTTTTCTTCAATAGTTTCTTGTAGCTAAGTAGTTTCTTTGGCTTTTTGACTAATTTGAGAATGAATTTCTTGACAAAGGTTGTGGATTTCCAATCTCTTAACATGAGGGTAATCAATGTAATTGTGAATTTTGGATGATCTTTACTAAATTAATGTATTGAAAACACATCAAGCAAGTTGTAGAATAGTTGTTTTAAGTCCTATTCTAAACATTAAGTGTATGATCAAAATGTTTTCAAAAATTGTTTTCATAGGTTTTACACATGACAAATAGATCAAGAGAACTCACTCTTAGTACTCAAGTAGGTCACCATAGTAATCAACAGCCCACATCTTAAAATTGCATCAACTCACACAGCCGTGTCACCCCCGAAAGGGTGCCTGTGTTTTTGTCTTTTCTAGGTGCGTACTCAGAGTGACAGAAGTGGATACCGGATCCCATGAGCAAACAGTCCTTGGCAGTTATATGGTGAGTGTCTTGGGGGTAGATTCTTCCCTCCCCTGCACTGTGATTATTATGATGTTCAGAAATTGACTTCGGTTGGATACTACACTAAGTTCGTACTAAGGGTTTTCATTTAGTGTAGCAAATGATATACTCCCTTAGGAGACCTCCCAACCTTTAGAACAAAGGCTTTGGGGATGGTTATCAATGCACACTACCGTCGAATGGGATTTTCATCAACCATCCGCATTTGATTAAAGTGGGTTGGAAAACTTGGCTTTAGTTGTTCCCACTTAGGTCGTTCCCATAGGGTGAGTACTTTTTCCCACTACGGCAGGCCTTCTAAAAGGTTGTAATAAAAATAGTAAATTTGCATGAAATTGGAAAGGCAAGTCTGGTATTTTGATCACCCAGTTAAGGGGAGAGCAAAGACCTATTGCCACAAACAAAGCAAACAAATGTTCTTTTTAAAACCCAAATCACAATTGATCTACTCTAAGTGAAGATATTGCTTCACAAAGACATGGTGTTGTTTTTAGTCCAAAATAAAAATGAAGGGACTATCCTAGGATTGCTTCATTCTCATTAAGTGACTATCCTAGGATTGATTCATTCATATTAGGTGACTATCCTAGGATTGATTCATTCTCATTAAGTTCTTACTGGTCGTGGTCACATCGGATCTAGTCAAATCCTACTTAAGTTACAGATTACAATCGCAAACTGAGAAAAAATATGCTAAAAATTAAAAAAATGCACTAAAACAGACATCAAGGGTGCTGCAGGATCAGTCAAGGGTGCTGTAGGATCAATCAAGGGCACTGCAGGATCAGTCAAGGGCACTGCAAGATCAGTCAAAGGCGATGCAGGATCAGTCAAGGACCCTGCAGGATCAGTCAAAGGTGTTGCAGGATCAGTCAAGGACACTGTAGGATCAGTCAAGGGCGCTGCAAGATCAGTTAGGGACACTGCAAAATGAGTTAAGAGCATTGTAGGATCAATCAAGGGCGATGTAGGATAAATCAAGAGTGCTGCAAGATGAGTCAAGGGCGTTGTCAGATCAATCAAGGGCACTGTAGGATAAATCAAGGACGCTAAACTAGGTGTGAACTATGCTGAAGCGTGTTTAATGCGCTATTACGCTCTTTTAGCTGTAACCTGTCAGAAAAACCTACAAAAAGATGTTAAAATTGGGGCAAGAGCCCTACTATGGGTGCCATAAATGTGTGTGTAAAATGTTAGTATCAAAATGAGATAATATAAATAGATCAATGCAACTTTAAACTAAAGAAAGCAAGATAAATTGAAATAAAATCAAACAGAGCTTCTTCAGAACCGTTCCATTGTTCTCTATCTCCAGTGATTCTCTTGAAGCTGCTGCTCTCAAATTGTGTAAGCAAAGCTTCTTAGAATGGCAACCTCCAGAATGAGTATGCAAAAGGAGAATAGTTCTCTATCCTATATGCTGGTGGAGTGAAATGCTGATACAGATATGCACAGGGGCTATAAATTATGCACAGGGGCTGTGGATTATGGATGTTGTTAAAACTATGATATGAGGATGATTGGCCATGATATGGAATTCTAATATGCTAATCTATGCTATGCTATGATTCTAAAGGCTACGGATGCTAGAAAGCTAATTGACTATAGTTTTCCTATATGAAAGCTTCTATATTTTTCAGAGACCCGACAGTCCCTTTTATAGCTTTTTACAGGCAAGAGCCTGGCTGGCAAAGATCAATGGCTATGAGATTGTCTGGTAATTTTGAATGGTGAGAGATTGAGAGGTTGAGAGGAATATGGAAGATGTTGGGAGGTTGGAGAGATGAATGGAGGATTTTCTTCAACCCACGGGAACAAGCTTGCACAGAAACAGAGAAATTAATTTTCTGTTTTGGAAGTTTGTTTCACAGTTGTTGAAGATAATCCAAATTAAATAAATAAATTTATTTAATTTTATGTGAGTTTGATTTTTTATTTTAGGACAATAGAAGACTTAATTAAATCTTTTTGGAATATTTAATTGTGAATAGACTTTAGAAGAATTAATTGTGAATGGAATTTGGAAGATTTAATTAAATATTTGGAATATTTAATTGTGAATGGACTTTAGAGGATTTTTAGAAGAGAAGAATATTTAATCTTTATCTGAATAAAATATTCAAGCCAAGATTATGTGATAATTAATATAAATAAATCGTAATGTTTATTTAATTAATTAAGAAATGGATAAGAAAAGTGATTAAATAAACTTATAAATTGTAATGTTTATTTAATTAATATAGGGTGTTTATTAATATGCTGGTGGAGTGATTAAATCGTAATGTTTCTTTTTGTTTATTTTGATTACCTTTTTGTCTGGGTCTATTTTTTGCCCCACGGTGGGCACCAAAAACGTGTGTGTAAAATGTTAGTATCAAAATGAAACAATATAAACACATCAATGCAACATTAAACTAAAGAAAGCAAGATAAATTGAAATGAAATCAAACAAAGCTTCTTCAGAACCGTTTCATTGTTCTCTATCTCTAGTGATTCTCTTGAAGTTGCTGCTCTCAGATTGTCTAAGCAAAGCTTCTTAGAATGGCAACCTGTAGAACGAGTATGCAAAAGAAGAATACTTCTCTATCCTATATCCTGGTGGAGTGAAATGTTGATATGGATATGCACAGGGGCTATGGATTATGGATGTTGTTAAAACTATGATATGAGGATGATTGGCCATGATATGAAATGCTAATATGCTAAACTATGCTATGCTATGATTCTAAAGGCTATGGATGCTGGAAAGCTAATTGACTATAGTTTTCCTGTATGAAAGCTTCTATATTTTTCAGAGACTCGGCAGTCCTTTTTATAGCTTTTTGCAGGAAAGAGCATGGCTAGCAAAGATCAATGGCTATGAGATTGTCTGTTAATTTTGAATGGTGAGAGATGGAGAGGTTGAGAGGAAGATGGAAGATGTTGGGAGGTTGGAGAGAAGAATGGAGGTTTGTCTTCAACCCACAAGAACAACTTTGCCCAGAAACAAAGAAATTAATTTTTTGTTTGGAAGTTTGTTTCACAGTTGTTGAAGATAATCCAAATTAAATAAATAAATTTATTTAATTTCATGTGAGTTTGATTTTTGATTTTAGGACTATAGAAGACTTAATTAAATATTTTTGGAATATTTAATTGTGAATAGACTTTAGAAGAATTAATTAAATATTTAGAATATTTAATTGTGAATGGACTTTAGAGGATTTTTAGAAGAGAAGAATATTTAATCTTTATTTGAATAAAATATTCAAGCCAAGATTATATGATAATTAATATAAATAAATCGTAACGTTTATTTAATTAATTAAGAAATGGATAAGAAAAGTGATTAAATAAACTTATTTATTTAATTGAAATGAAAGAATGAACAATATAAGTAAATTATTTAGATCTATTTATACGCAGATTGAATTCAGAGATTTAATTAAACATTAAAAATATTTAATTAATTACCAGGCTGTTGTGATGTGACCATTTTTAGATGTATACAGTATAAACCTTTGGAAATTTTGGAGAAACCTTGGGAGGATATCAGCATGGATTTAATACTTGGTTTGTTGAAGACACAAAGAGGTAATGATTCTATATTTGTGGTGGTGGATAGATTTTCTAAGATGGCACATTTCATACCTTGTAAGAAGACAATAGATGCAATACATGTAGCAAAATTATTTTTCAAGGAAGTGGTCAGATTGCATGGATTACCTAGGAGTATTGTTTTAGACAGAGATACAAAATTTATTGGTTACTTTTGGAGGACACTTTGGAAGAAGTTGAAGAAAGATTTGAAGTTTAGTTCTACTTTTCACCCATAGATTGATGGATAGATAGAGGTAGTATACAGGAGTTTCAGAAATTTGTTTAGATGATTGGTTGGAGAGAAGATTGAAAGTTGGGATTTAGTCCTTGCACAAGCAGAGTTTTCTTACAATAATTCAATGAACAGGAGTACCAGAAAGACACCTTTTGAGAATGTTACTGGAGTTCACCTTAGAGGTATATCATAGTTGAGAGACATCAATACAAAAGATAAAAGGAGTGTAGAAGTAGAGGAATTCACATAACATATAAAGAAAGTGCATACTCAAGTGAATGATCAATTGAAAGATATGAACCGAAGGTATAAAGAGAAAGCATATGAAAAGAGGAGACATAAGGGGTTTGAGGTTTGAGATGAAGTAATGGTATATTTGAGCAAGGAAAGATTTATAGTTGGCACATACAATAAGCTGAAGATGAGGAAGTTTGGACCTTGTAGGATTTTAAATAAGTTTCATTCAGGAAATACATATGAAGTGGAGTTACCGGATGATATGGAAATATCACCTATATTCAACATTGTAGACCTACATTAGTACCATGAAGAAAAATTCAATGAAGATAGTAAAGCGAAATTGGAGGATAATTTTGCTAAAAAACAATCATATGAGATAGAAGAGATTTTAGATATCAGAGATGGGAGGAAAACTCATGGAAGACAATACAAAGAATATCTTGTGAAATAGAAAGGCAGACTAGTGGAGGATTCTTCTTGGATTTCTCAGGGTGAGGTAGACTATTTTGGTTTTCCTTTAGCCCCAACAAAGTGAGGGACTCACTTTTCATCCAAAAGTCTGATGCAAGAGCATCCTTGGTTCTTGGCAATCTTGCATCAACCAAAAATATTTTCTTTCAATTTTTGTTCTTGTTTAGTTCCTATTTAGTTCATGTTGGTGGATTCATCATATTTTCTCACCAGACCTTGTGGATCTACATATTCACTATGGACATGTTCATTTTCCTTATTCCAAGATTTGAGCATGATTGGATCTTTTTTTGGAAAGTTATCGATTCCAGATTTAATGGCAGTTTCTTGACCCAACACCGGAATAATTTTCAGGCCTAATGGCTAATTTGATCGCTGGTGGATTGTCCCCATAACTTCTGAATCTCAATGGTGTGATTTTAATTGTTCCATGGAGTGTCCCCAACCTTAATTATAGGTCCACACTTCATCCTATGCATTCACTGAGGAGTAATTGAAATGTGAGGCCGACCTATTCACGCACACATTACATTTTCTTTTATTGGAGATTGTAATAATCTTTGGCCGATGCAGATGATTCTAGATCCCTAGATGTGATATAAATCATTGTAATAAATCAATAGGAAGGCAGTTAGAGAGAGAATATTAGATTTGAGATATAAGATTTCAGCTCGAATTATAGAGCATGTTGGAATGTTATATTTTTTAACATGTTATATCAGGCCTGTGAGCCGAATATATAAGCCCAGATGTTGTTGGCTGATTGTAATTGAGATTTTTGTTAATGAACATGTTTTAATTTTCATTTTCCTCCATATTTCGTGTTACTTTTGTTGTGTTACTCTTGTTGCACGGTTCAGATTGTTCTCCTTGAGGACCCTCCTACCATGGTTGTACCATAGAATCAATGAATGAATTTGTGCCACATGTCAACACATCACTCGTCCATCACTTTTTACTATAATACCAATTTATCAGGTCATTCCATGTGGTCCCCACTATCCACACAACATCCATGTTACTGTTGTACGACTAATGTCACCATCCACATAGATTGGTCCCACCATCGATTGGTCATGTTGCCAAGTTGGGAAATACCCAAACTTCACAACCTCCAGTTAGAGGTTAGGGTATTCCTGAAACCTGTGACAACAAGAAGATCGCCATGTTGGTAAGTTATGGAAATTGTGAACCCCGCAACATGTGTTTCAAAGTTCAAAAATCCAACAATCTTGTGACCAGCTCAATGTCACCAAGTTATGATCTTTCAAAATCTTGTGACTTAGGTTTCAACATTCTAGATTTCAATGATAGTCATACAATAAAGGCCAACAAAGGGGAAAAATGCCAAGTCTTTAACAAAGGTTCAAGCCAGCAAGTTGAGGCACATTTTCAAATAGAAGCTATTACTTCCTAATAAGAAAAAGAACAACTGAAATTTGATTGGTTGGCTTCAACCACGATAGTCAATAGTTTTTCTTATTAGGTCTATATAAGATCTTGTCATGCTTTAATCATGCACTTAGACATCTTTGCATACTTCCATTATAATCTCCACAAATTTGATCTTCAATATATATCATCTACATTCTTTGCAATTATAAATTAAATCAATCAAAAATAGGGAATATCATACTTGTAACAAGTCAACCTACATCTTCATTGGTGGTATACAAAAATCATTAAAAATTATTTACATTTCACCCAGATGAGTCTGTATGACTCATACAACATCTAAAAAAACTCCTTGAACTCTTCTCAATCATAAACTTATGGTACACAACAATAGTATACCTTAGTTGGCCTCAACAAAATCATAAAATAATAGCCACTACTTGTAGCAGAGTTGGTTGTGGTCTGGGGTTTATATCCCTCAAGGTCATAGGCTTGAATTTGATTCATAGTGGGAAAGGCAAGGGTCAATAATATTGTGCTATTTTCTGCTTTTCTAACCTAGGGTATAGGAATGAACTTTACCACTAACCTCCTTGAGGTTAGATTTATTTTTCTTAGCCACCACTTGTAGCAAAGTTGGCTAGGGCTTGGGGTTTGCATCCCTCGATGTCACAAGTTTGACTGTGCTTCATAGTGGGAAAGGTAAGGGTCAATAATATTGTGCCAGTTCCTACTCTACAGATTGAGGGTATAGGAATGGACTTTACCACTAGCCTCCATGAGGTTAGATTTATTTAGCAGAGTTGGCTGGGGCTTGGGGTTTGCACCCCTTGAGGTCAAAGTTTTGACTCTGCTTCATAGTGGGAAAGGCAAGGGTTAGTAATATTGTTCCAATTCCTACTCCACTGACCCAAGGTATAGGAATGGAATTTACCACTAACCTGCTCAAAGGTTAGATTAAAAGGAATTGCACTCAATTTATGAAATCCATCAAAAGAGTTTTAGGAGTTGAAATCCTCGAGCCAAAGGCAAGGAATTTACTATTTCCTTCTCAACTTTTATCTATATTCATCTCAAATCTTCTTGATTTGCTCCAGTGTTTTTGGTCAGTAGAGCACATCATGAACAAAGTTGTCAAGGGTGTATATTTACTAAATGATACTTTGTTAAATACATGTCAAAATTATCATTTGTGGAAGGGGAAAGGATATGTAGGAGTTCTATTTCCTCATCATTTTATGTTGCATAGAAATGCATTTGTTTCTATATATCATGCAATTAAGAAGTCCTTGGAGATGCATAATTCAAACCATTTGTAGATAATGTTAAATGGATATGCAGGGGAGGTTGATTTCAAATTAGCATAAAAGATAAGAACCAGGGTAAATGAAATTATGGTGTTTCTCACACATGACCATAATCCTCCAATTCCAACTCAACTAGTGGATGCAGATGCAGATAGTGTTTCTCCTCGCCATCCTAATGCTATGGGTTTCAATCTGAATTCTCTACCACCAATACAATCTAATGTGGGGAATTTACATGAACATCAAGATGAAAATGATGTTGAAGTAGACCATATGGAGGAATGAATTTTTCTCCTTCAAAATTTTCATATGGAATTTCATTAATTTTTTATACTCTATATCCTTGGATAATGTAATGAAATGGTTGAATTTTCCCCTTTATTTTTTGCTTAGCCCAAAAGAATATTGTAAACTCTAGGTTTGTGGGTAAAATATCAACATCCTCATATACTTTTTATTACTAGAGGAATTAGGGGATAAATATGAGCTTTTGAGCCATGAATCTAAAACTCTTGTACATCTTTACTATTAATATATAATATATATAGGCCTATGGCTTTTTATCAAAAATAAAATATCATAACATCACAAATTGACTTGAAACTATTGTGTGGTATTGAAAACAAGAAATATATACATGTGTATCAAACTCGAGATACTTTGATACATGTATAATTTCCACACAAACTCATATGAATGAATTGTATAATATTTTGTTGGTGCAAGTACCAAAACTTATGCTCTAATGAAGAACATGCATCTAAAACCAACTGTAACACACTATCACTTGAAATATGAACTTACGAACCACTAAACCACTTGAAACTTCAATCCAACATTCTCTAGATATCACCTAATATGTCCTTAGAACTGCATGGAAAAATATTCACATCTAGAGGAATGCAAAGCATTCCAGTGGCCCTTCAACATTACTTTACTCTACAAAATCATAGAATAGAACTCTGTCACTTCTAACTTTCACTGTAGAAGGTGTAATGACTTGAAATCTTGGATATAACACCTTCGCATATCTATCAACTTATCTTCAGATCAATAATACTAAATCTTGCTCTATGGAAGCATGCAAACCAAAAGATTGTCTCTTTCTTAGGATATACACTATGAATGCCTTAGCAAAGCTTCTCCAACTTTTCTTTAAGTGTGGTACACCAAACTAGAAAGGTATCAATGTAGACACACTAGAAACATGTTAGAACAAGTGTACCCACCTCTGTATCACACATAACCAACCAACTGATCCATATACTACAATGTTAACTTGCACCAACTGATATCTTTGTATATCAACTATCTCCATAGCATATACAATCTTCAACACACTTTTGACATCAATGATAAGAAATCTTCTCAAGATGCAAAAATTTGCATTTGAATTATATTGTCATAAATTAAGAAAATTCTAAAAAAATACTCAGTTGAAAACCTCTTTTCATATAGAATCATAACCCTTAGATAGTCTAATAAACACTCAAACTTTGAATTTTAAGAAGCCCTATCAAGAACATAAACATCCTTGGGTACCTTTATCCTGCTACACTTGAATCAGCCAAATTTGGCACACTTCTCTATCTTTGTGTCTTCAATCTATGTATGTTTCTAGATCTCTAATTTATAATTCTTAGTTGTATATATTTAGGCATCTTTCATATAGTTCAAAAAGTGGAAAAATTACATTATTTATTTTTAAAATTGCATCAAATTCATCATTTTTAAATTTTGGCATCTTATAAGTAGTCAATTATTGTATTTTAGATCTAGAATTTACATCCAAATATCTTCAATATTGTTGCACACTTGCATTTTGTATCACATTAGCATAAATCAAGAAAATTCTAGAAAAATGTTTATTGTTAAACCTATTTTCAAATAGACCCACAATCCTTAAACAACATCATAAACAGTCAAAAATTCAATTTTTAGAGACTCTATCCAAGAAATAGATGCCCTTAGGTACCTCTATCTTGTTATTCTAGGATAAACAAAATTTTACCCAAATCTCTATCTTTGTGTGCTCAGTCTATTTCTACTTGCTGGTTTTGATTTGGAACTTTAAAAAAGGTGTTATTGCATGTGAAATAAATGTGTCATTTTTCTTGATTTATATCAAATTTGGGAAAAATTATTGCATTTTACTATTGGAAAAGTTGTAAGACAATAGAAATTTTACCTCATGTTCTCATTGAATTTGTTTTTGTTGTCATAATGTGTATTTTATTGTTAGATCTTGTTAATAATTTCAAGAAATTTTTGATACAAGCATGTGAATATAGGTTTATTCCTCCCCTTTTGTTATTTTTCATTGATCACTCTCCCACTATCTCTCCTAATTGTGAGAATATTTTAGTGCAAGAGAATGAAATCATTGGCACATTTCTTAATATAAATTTTTCTAATCTTGATTCATCTCCCAACATCTCCCCTAGTTGTGAGAATGTTTTGGTGCAAGAAGATGCAATCATTGACAATCATGACAATAATATTTGTTCTTCTCTTGATGCCTCACTTAAAGAATATATCTTGGTGTTATAGGATCCAATCATTGAGTGTCATGAGGATCTTGATTGTTTCTCTCCCAATACATCTTCTACTTGGGAAGATATTGTAGCACAAGAGGATGAAATCATTGATACATTTATGGATTGCATAGATGAATATGCTAAGGTGACATTAGATTCCCCCTCAATAGAAGATCATCATCAAGTTATGGAATAGAATATCATCATCAAGTTATGAATGCACAATTAGCTATTATATCTCCTTTGATTATTTGACCTCCTAAGACTCCTTTTGGACCTCCTAAATTTTTTCTAATTATTGGACCTCCTCAGTCAAATATCCTTATAGGACCTCCTAAACCTCATGGCCATATAATAATATTTTCAAAACAACTTACTAGTAATCATGTGACACAACAACCAAGTTATACTATCGCTCACACATATAAAACTAGAAACAATAAGCAACCAAAACAAACTCCATCATCCATTCCATTACCTTAACCATACCTGCCACCTAAACCTAATATCTAGTAGTGCAATGGTAAATAATATGATCTTGTTGAACAAATTCATAACACTACTACTAATATCTCCTTGTGGGATTTAATTCAAAAATCACATGTTTATCATGGCATGCTTCAAAATTCTTTGCAAAAATTTCTCACTTAGTTCACAACTAAATGATGAGGCAACTTTGATTGAGGGTATGAATTCACCTTGTATGGACATTGTCTTTCATAAAAATGAATTACCCCCTTTGGGAACACAAAAAAAAAATGATGCCTTGATGATAATGGATAGTATTAACAAGATTGGGATTAGCCATACACTTATTAACAATGTTTTAGGGATTAATGTTTGTAGTGTAAATATTTTGGATAGAATTGGAGTAGAAATTTTTTTAATTCAACCTGTTGAGATGTCGATCAAAGGTTTTGATAACATGGAAAGACAATCACTTGGTGTGATAATGTTACCTATTAAAGCTAGTAAGTTTGTGTTGCAAAATCCCATCCATGTCATGCCCCATGATCTTTCATACAATCTTCTCTTGGGTATACCATGGATCCTTGAGATAAAAGGAGTACATTCAATGCTTCACCATCTAAGTAAATACAATTACAAAAATAAAGTTTACACAATAAAATATGATCAAAAATCTAAAAATTTCTTACAAAATGAAACGGGGATGAAAAACCCTTTGAGAACATTGACACCAACTACAAAAGTGGAACCTTTACAACCTGAAGATAAAGATGAATGTCTTTCATTGGTGAAAAAATTGTTGGGTGATGTTTGGTTTCATTAGATTTTACACCTAAATTCATGGGAGAATACAAGATCACACCATCAAAATTGGAAAAAGAGAAAGAAGTTGCAATAGTATCAACAAAACTGATCATTAAATAATAATAAAAAATTGATTATATAATTTCTAGTAAGGAGGAAAACAAAAATTACACATCTACTTATGATGAAAGTGATTATGAAAAACCACCTTCTTCAAAAGAAATGGAAGCCATTTATGCAAGAGGTTATCAACTTTTAAAACAACTTGGATATAATGGAAAAGGATGTGGTGTAAAAGAACAAGGTTTATGTGTCCCCATAGAGCCTAACATGTAAGAAACAACAAAAGGTCTTGGATATTATCCTTCAAAAATAATGAAAACATCAAAAATACCTTTACTTGATCATAGAGGAGACAAATAGCATTAGTTGTTCCTCGTTTCCATGTGGTAGTTGTAGTATCACACAATACTCACTACCATGCATTGGGGTATAAACTAGGCTTTATGCAATCATATTTCATTTTGCAAGGAGCATAATATCATCATCCATTTTGGCTCATCTTTGTCCCTAAAGTTGTGGGGAAATGGGTCAAGTAGCCTTGTATTAGGTTTATTCCTTCTAACAAGGGATTCCTTTGTTTCTCCTTAAAAAGTTAGTGTAGCAAGTACACTAATATTTTAAGGGGGGAAATATAGTTCCATGCTCATTATTTACATAATAAACGGTCCTTTTTTAGTGATGATATCATACATCTCTTAGAAAAAGTGACCTTGGTAATGAAAGTGTGGCTTTCTTTAGTGTCTCCTTTATGGTGATATTAGGCTTGATGTCCCATAAGAGTGTGACCTTTCTTGGCATACAACATTCTCCTTGGTAGTAATGCTATAGCTAGGATTCCCTAAGGTGTGAGATCTATTCCATGACTAGTACTCTCTTTGTGGTGATGTTATGTGTCATATTCCCTAAGGTGTGAACTTTTATATACTGAGCAAATCCGCTCTATTGTTTTTGTAACTAACCTTTTGTATTGGTATTGTTATAACACCCCTTGAGGTTTTTTCTTTATCTTGTCATCATTTATGCACCTCCTTAGGTTATTTTGGCATTTTTACTTCACTTTGTTTACAAGCATTGAGCTTAACAATGTGTTAGTATAGCATCTTGATCATTTTGTAGCACCTTATAAAATTTATCATGAAGTATAACTCTTGGTATGGTTAACATGGGTGTACACCTAGTGGATAGTGGACTTCACTCTAGACCTAGTGTGTTTCTCATTTTTCTACCTTGTCTTGGGGGCTCACCTAGTGAATATTGGACTTCACTAGCCCATGTTGCCTTCTGGTTTGTGATTCACCTAGAAAATATCAAACTTTTCTATTGTGTGAGTCATGAATTCCTTAACATGGCCACCTAGAAAAACACACCTTGCTTTCTAGTATAGCTGTGTATTTCATGAGTTTTTAGAATAACACCCCTTGATAACCTTGTAAAACTCATCATATTGCATGGAAACCTAGTATAACATAGCTTGATAGCCAACAAATCCATGTGGCTCATGAGTTATGTGGTATAATGAAACTTTCTAGTCCTAATGGGAGCATTCCTTTATTCAATGGATGACATTTGGTAATGGAGAAAATTTAATACTAAGGTCTCTTTACCTTACTGACTTGAATCCCTTTAGTACTAACCTTATGTTTTTTTGTGTATCATTTTGTGTGTCTTCTTTGTGTTTGCATTGTGTTTTCATCATGTTTGTATTCATTTAATTGTCACTTATATGATATATCATGTAATGTGTTTTCATTGTGTATGCTTCATTTTTTCAACATGTGTGTTCATGTATGTTGTCTTGTTACATTTCAAACATGTGTTTGTTCCTTCATGCTTATATTATTTTTCCATGGGATCTTATATCTTGGGGGCCTACATGCTCCCGTAGATCCTTATTCATCCTATCTCTTCAACATTTGGACAATTGGACCCCTCTTGACATAGATTTTCTACTTTAGAGTGAGTATTAGTGTAAGTTCATACTCTCACTAAAGTAGGGGCTAAATGTAGCATTGTAAATTATCACTCTTGATAATTCCACACTATTTTTTTGCTCCTCCCAAATTATTGAGTCAAATTAAGCACCTAATTTACCTAAATTATACATTATATAGCCTTTTTTTTGTTGCACCAAAGGTATCCCCACAACCCAGTCCAATGCCCAACCAACCTTGCCTTGTTCTTACTATTTTCCCAAGTTGGGGTTCGAGAGGAGTGAGCTAAGGCAAGACTAATCCTCTAGGGATGTACATAATCACCTGCAACATTCTATAGCCTATTTTTATTATTTTTTAAGAAATTACAAGAATTGAATAAATGCATTAATTTAATGTTTTACCCCTGACACCCTAATTCTTATAAAATAGGGCCAAGAATAGGATGCCCTTGGGCATCCTAGTCTCCCTATTTTTTTGGGACCCAAATATGAATATGTCGGTGTTGAAATTTTAACATTCAAAATTCAAATTGTAAATGTCAGCTATTGGGATTTAATTTGTGAGAAATTGAATAAATGCCTATAAATACCTAGTTATTACATCTTTTGAAATGGGAACAAAAGGTGAGAGGTGAAAATTATGATCAAGAATACTATCAAGCAAGTCAAGAGCAACATTTTAGAGATTTATTGTAAAAATTCAAGATCCTAACATCATGCCAAATATTATGTGAGTTTATATGTGTTTATGTTATCATTATTTGTGAAGGTTAACCCTTGTTGTAGATCTCCAAGAAATTCAAGTAATCCAGAAAGAAAGATCCAAGACCTTAAAGTGATCTGTATGAGTTGTCCTTCAAGAAATCCATTAAAGGGTGGCGAGTTGCAAGACTTTGTTGATTCATCATTCCTTCCTATTGTTTATATTTCCTATCATTGACATTTCCATTATGGAAGTCAAAACACTAGCACAAGTATTGACTAAGGAAAGCCCCTAAATGGAACAATACTTCCTCTCTTTGTGAATGTGCATATTTTAGGTTTGGAGAGGATTGAAGGGAGTTTGAAGATAATTTATCCATTGTTGTGTTCAAAATCCTACATCTTTTCAACTCACAGAAACTCACCTCCATAATTATCCAATAGTGTTCTAAAAAGTTTGCAAGTAGAAATTGGAGTCTCAAATCTAACATCAAAGGACTACAAAAGCATAGTAGGACACCTCTACAATTACTGGGACACCCCTTGGCACCTATGTCCTCCTACAATGACTAAATCCAATTTTTCAAGATAGGTACACAACACTCTACCCTTCTCAAATCTTCCTGTGAATCTCTGTTTCAGTCTATACATTGTTGGAAGCTTGCATTTTTCATATTGGGGAATATAGTTTAATTAGGTTAATCAAGGAAAATCAATTCCAATTCATTCCAAGACCTTAAAATATGTAGATCTAGGTCTTATCGTCTCACCTTCATGGTTCAAACTCAATCTAAACACTTTGTTGATCTCCATCTTAATGAAACCCTAAAAAAAGGCCATAATTGATCCTAGGTTCTTGGCATTGGACTTAGGATCATCTTTCTCTATGTTTCAAAAATATGATCCATTTTAATTCCTAATAGTTTTTTATCATAATACAAACTTATATCAATTCATTTATTACCCAAAATAAATCATTTTTATATTCATAAGAATTACACAAGAGAAAAATAAAAAAGCAAAATTTTTTAATATAATGAATATTCTAAACCTCCATAACAACCAAAATAGTACTAGATAATCTCATAAATTTTCCAATAATTTAAATATAGTAGTCACAACAAACCTATCGAGGTATTAATCACTCATCAAAGTCTTACAAAGAATTGAGCATAGTTGATAAACCACAAATATTTTTTGAGAAATAAGAAAGAAAAAATTTAAGAAATAGGATAAAAAATTTCATCAAAACATTTAAGACACAAAACATGGCCATGATGGCTAAACACCATGACAATAGCAGTCATAGAATGATATTGACCTATAATTTGTGTCATTTTTACACAATTAGAATTTCCTAAAGATGTAATTTATAAATGTTTTGTTGGTGATGGAAATCATTTATGTTATTTTTATTATTATTATTATAAACAAGTCATGAAGTAAATGGGTGGACATACCTCTAGGTCATTATTTTCCCTTTATAGGAAAATGGATATGGGTTTAAGGCTTCATCAATAAATAAATTGAATCATGTGCAACCCCATGAAAAATATGATACGTTGGTATATTATTACATACAACAAAATTTTAAAAAGGAAAAAAGAATGAAACCAATTCAATGTGCATGTTTGATTTTGTATATATGCTTACATTTTGATTCAAGACATTGGAAAATAAACTTGGATAATTTGAATTGAAGAATGGATTTACCTGATTCAAATGAATGGATGGTAAAAGTACAATATAAATTAAATGAAAATAAATTCCATGCTTATATTATTAACAAATCCTTATATCATATTTGTAGCATTGAAAATTGTTAGCCTTGATAATGTCACACTAGGTTTTTCTCCCTCCTATGTGTTTGGACCTAATTATGCATTTAATTTCCTAATTATGTGTTTAATTGCATGTTTTATAAACATTATTGCAAAATAAAACATGGGAAATCAAGTTATGCATTTAATATTTTACCCCCAATACTTTTGATCCTGAAAAAATAGGAATCTAGTCTAGGGTGCCCTACACCCTAGACCAACATGCTCCGAATTAGAATATATTGGTATCGGTAAATTATTATTTTAATTTAAAATTTCAATTGTCATCCATCGATATTTTATTTTTGGAAAATTAGAATAATTGCATATATACATAGTCATTTTATCAATTTAGATCCTAAGAAAATCTATTGAGAAAATTGAAGATCCTAAAAATTAGTCAAGGCTAGTGTTAGTAGCATTATTGTAACAGAAACTTCAACATTCAATTTTAAGGTTATAAGACATAGAAATGAAGGAATCAATTGCGTGCAAGGAACTATCATGATCAATCATTCCAAATTATAAAGATGTATTGAGTTATCCTCTACAAACTAGTTTCAACAATCTATTATGTTTGGAATCAACCTTTTGTAGGTCTATCAAGCATTAAAGGAATCCATCTATCAACATCAAATCATTGTAGGTCTATTGTTGTTTTAGCCTCTGTCTAACCTAAGGTATTCTCTCTTAATCATCAAATCATTGTATGTGGAGGTAGGAACAACAACACGATGTTTGACTTAGGAAATACCCTATATAGCACAACCCTTTCCCCCATTTTCATGTGTACAAGTCAAGTCTAAAGATTTTATCCAATGATATTCTAGGGAAGCAGAGTGCATACCTTAACCTACCATCTAAAATTTTTAGATCTGGAATAGTAGGAATTTATTATAGGGTGTCCTTACACCCTAGACCATCCAATTCAGGCTAAAATTTACTGTAATCTCCTTTTTGTTATCACTTCTCAAATCCAGGTCAATTTTGTAACTTTTTGTTTTCATCTATCTAATAAGTTATAGTTTTAGATCTAGGGTTATATGTCAAATAGTCTTGTTAAATCACAAATTAAATTATTCATCCACACAACACACAAAAAAAGTAAATCAAGTGAAAAGGGGATAATCATAGTCAACCTAATTGGATATAGGATCACTTTTCCTACAAATTTTTTTGGTGAACTTGACATATCTTACACTTGCAATTTTTCTAATTTTTCATTGCATAAAATATAAAAAAATAAATTTAAAGCCTATTTTCTCTGAAGATTCAATGTTCATTTACAATTATTTTTTAAAAAAAATCCATTTTCATTAGTGTCATCATAAAAATAAATAAAAAAATTAGAATTAAAGTGCAAAAAAACAGATCTAATCTTCCTTTTTTAGGGATTATATTTGAGGTATTTTCATTAATAAAATTAATTGAAAAATTATTCTATTGTTTATGCATGCATATTTTAGTGAAAAACATTGAAAAAGTGAAAATTTCAAAAAAATTAAAAGCATTGTTTTTCTATATTTTTCATAAAATCAGTCAATTACAATGTTTTAATTTTCAAAATTATCATTCAAACATATTTAATTGCTTTAAAAATATTCAAAATTACATGCATACATGTGCTTCATGTAGAAAAATTAGGTTTTGGTACATTTTCTAAAATTAGTTCACTCTCAAACCTGAACCTCTAAAACACATGACCCTTAGACACTATGAATGCTTTTTAGATTTTAAAATTTTCAAAATTACCTATCTAGTCTAGGGCATCCTTGCACCCTAAACCAACTAATTTAGGGTGAAATTTTCTATTGGTGTAGGAGCACCTACACCATATTGTCAAACAGTGATTATTTGATGTTGGTTATTTGATGAGTCTAGGGAATTTGGGGGGTGATAAAGTTTGTTTGTATTAAATAAGGTCTCAAAGACCATTTTTCTATGTATTTAGGTGTATGGGAAAATATTGGAGTTCATATGTCAAAACAATTTCAAATAGATGTAAACTTGTTAAACAAAGTTGTTAAAATACAATTTAGGGAATATGAAGGGTTAAGAATTTCAAAAGTTAGTTTGGAACATTAGGAAAGTAGTTTTATTTTGAAAGTTGTATTTAAATCCTTCAAGGGCCCAAGAAAAGGCTGGTTCATATTTGTTTTGAAGTCACATATCAATAACAACATTCATATTTTCCAAATTGGCTCTGTTCTTTTATTTTTCTGAACTTTATCTCTGTTGTACAGTCTATACAGGGTCTTAAATGGTCTGAAACCTTTTGAATGGTGTAGACTTATGAATTACCTTTCCTTTGATTTTGAATTGAGAGTCTAACATTCATATTTGTGGAAGATTTTCAATATTTTCTGTAGCAGGTTGTTACCATAGTATTAAGGGTTTGATAGTAATTTAAATGATGTAATTGTCAATCCACCTGTTATCTTCATTTGTTACTCAGTCAATTGAAATTTTTGGATGGTAGAATATATGTTTATATGTTTTAGGAATAAAGAAAAGCAAGTTGTGTGACATTGGAGTGTAGCCTTAAGGCCATATATGGTGTTGTCATGGTGAAATGAAGGGACCTAAGTAGGGTTTTGGAAAACTATTGATGGGACATGCTTTGTGATGAATTTCTAAGTTTGTGTAGAGTAAGTGAAAGGTTTTTGATGCATTGTTTTGGTCTAAGAAGCCCGAGTTATATGATTTTCAATAAAACCCTAGTATATTACAAGTAAATGGAGGGTTTGTGAGATCAACGTTGTAAGGATCTTGAATGTGGAAAAAAATGTTGAAATTTGAAGTTTTTATACCTAACTTATGACTATTTGATGATTTTTTGTGAAGGGAAGATGATTAAGAGGTACCTCCTTTGTTAATTTGGGCTAATTTAGTAGCCTTTTGGGTAGAGCAGCCTATTGAATCTTAATGTTGGTATAAAGAAACTTTGTGAATTCTTTTGGGATCTTGTTTACAATTTGTGTTAAAGCTTATTTAATGTTTGGTTGGCTATTGTATGACCTTTTCAAGAGGATATCTCCATTTTGAGGGTTTTGAGGGCTAGAAGCCTAGTGTGGTTGTTCAGGAACAGTTTGAGGGAATTGTGCTTTGGAGGTTGTTTCCTTGTTTGTATTTGATTATATTGAGTTGGATAGTTAGATTTCTCCACCTTGTATTACATCAAAGTGGTATCAGAGCTCAAGAATATAGTCTCTTGTTGGTGAACTGTTTGATTTTTGTAGGTTAGAAGAAGGTTGATTGGTGAAGATGCCTCTGAAAGGTGTTGGTGTTGCAAGAGAGTTGCAAGATCTAAAGGAGAAGCATTCCAAGCTTCTGGAAGAACACAATGTTATGTTTTCAAGGCTTACTACCTTAGAGACAAAGAAAAGGAGAGATGAGAATGAAGAGAGTGAAACAAAAGAAGATAATGAAGAATATGAAGATGTTGATGAGGAATTAGACCCTGAAGATCAGAGGATGGTGAAGATTCTCAAAGCAGTAAAAGGTGATTCTAATAAGGTAAAATTTGATCTTCCTATTTATGGTGGTAATTTAAATAAAGAAGAATTGCTTGAGTAGGTTATTGCTATGGATAATTACTTTGAAATTGAATATATTTTAGAAGAACAAATGGTGAAGGTGGCTAAAACAAAAATGAAAGGACATGCTCTTCTATGGTGGGACTATGAACAAGCAAAGAGAAGGAAACAAGGAAAATCAAGGATTAATTCTCAGGACAAGATGGTGCAAAAGCTGAAAGGTAAATTTCTTCCAAAGGATTATGAAATTCAATTGTCTAAGAAGTTTCAAGGTTTGAAACAAAAAGATCTAGATGTTAAGGCCTACACTGATGAATTTTACAAACTAAGCATAAGGTCTAGGAGGGATGAAGATGAGGCTAAAAAGGTGGCTAGGTATCTAGGTGGTTTGAGATTTAATATACAAATGAACTTGTTGTGGCTAACCCCAAATCTATTGAAGAATGTTTTCAATTAGAAATCAGGGTGGAGGAAAAGATTAAAAGGAGACAAGAGAAAGCAGTTAGAGGAAGAGGTGGTACTAGTGCAAGAGGAAGAGGATTAATTTCTACACTAAAGCAACCATTGGAAGAACAAGGAGTAAATAAAGCTAAGGAATAGGGTGTTGATACTAGAGGTTGTTTTAGAGGTAGAGGAAGGCTTAGTGCTAGTAGAAGTTCTAATGATTTTGCAGGGAGATGTTATACATGCAATAAATATGGTCATCCATCTTGGAAATATCTTGAAAGTGATAGTAGTTATTCAAGTGGTGAAAAGAAGATTGATAGGAGGGTGCAAATAATTCAAGAAGAAGAGTGTGAAATAAATCATCCTACAAGTTTAAGGGTTGTTCCTAAAATAGGGGAAATTCTTTTGATGAGGAAGATAGTATTAAAGGTAGCCAAAGAGCTAGAAACTTTGCAAAGAAAGAGCCTTTTCAAAACTAATTGTAAGTGCAAAGATAAGGTATGTAATATTGTAATTTATTATGCTTCAACATAAAACGTGGTGTCTACTAAGATGGTGAATATGTTAAATTTGGAAAAAATACCTCATGAATTTCCTTATAAATTTTCATGGTTAAGTGATGGTCATTCTTTGTTGGTAAATGAAAAGGTTGTGGTAGATTTCTAGATTGGGGGTTACAAGGATAGTGTTGTTTGTGATATCCTTCCAATGGATTGTTGTCACCTACTCTTAGGTAGACCCTATCAATATGATAGGAGAGCCTTGTATGATGGTAGGGAGAACACCTACACAATAATGAAGGATGGTTGCATGTTTTTCTTAACTCCTTTGGTGGAAGATGAGAAAGGTAAGGCAAAGGTCATCATGTGTGGGAGAAGGGAACTTGTAGATGTTGAGAAAGAAAACAAAAATTTGGATATTGTAATTATTCCTAGGTCTGAGAATGTAGGGATAATAGGTATAAAGGTTGATTCTGGTTTGTTGACAATAGATTGGAATAACAATGTGTTGGTTGGAACACTGATATTTCCTTTGAATGAAGGTAAGCTTGTAAAGTTTGAAGAAACTACAGGTACAGGAAGATGTAAGTTTTATGGTATAGTAGGTCATGGAAAGAAAGGTATAGTGGTACATGCTGATAAGACAACAAGTCAAATGATAGTGATGGACAGATATATTGGGAAAAGTGTTGAGGATAGTCACAAGTATAAGGATAAGATGAAGTCAAAGACAATTCATGGTAATGGTATTTCTAAAAATTGTTTTTTTTCAGGTGCAGGTAAAGGAAAGAATTCAAGTTTTGATCAAAAAAAGGAAAAGGATAGACATCAGGTCAGAATGTTGGAATAAAGAGAGTTGCATATGAAAAAAAATACAAAAATGCAAGGAAGATTGGAAAACCATAGAATTTGAACCAGTGGAGAGGATTTGTAGACTAGTGGAGCATGTATGAAGCCTGTAGATGTTGGAATCAGAGGCAGCTCCTGCAATGGGTTTTTTCCAGTGGGGGTGTATGGTGCAGGAGCACCAACACCATATTGTCAAAATTTGATTATTTGATGTTGGTTATTTAATGAGTTTAGGGAATTTGGGAAGTGATTATTTTTTTTGTATTAAATAAGGTCTCAAAGACCATTTTTCTATGTATTTAGGTGTATGGGAAAACATTGGAGTTCATATGTCAAAACAATTTCAAATGGATGTAAAGTTTTTAAACAAAGTTGTTAAAATACAATTTAGGGAATATGAAGGGTTAAGAATTTCAAAAGTTAGTTTGGAATGTTGGGAAGGTAGTTTTAGTTTGAAAATTGTATTTAAAGCCTTCAAGGCCTTGAGAAAAGGCTAGTTCATAGTTGTTTTGAAGTCACATATCAATAACAACGTTCATATTCTACAAATTGGCTTTGTTCTTCTATTTTTCTAAACTTTATCTTTGTTGTATAGTCCGTACAAGATCTTAAATGGTATGAAACCTTTTTAATGATGTATACTTATGAATTACCTTTCCTTTGAATTCAAATTGAGAGTCTAACATTCATATTTGTGGAAAATTTTCAATATTTTCTATAGCAGCCTGTTACCACAGTATTAAGGGTTTGATAGTAATTTAAATGGTGTAACTGTCAATCCACCTACTATCTTCATCTGTTACTCACTATATTGACATTGTTGGATGGTAGAATAGATGTTAATATGTTTTAGGAATAAAGAAAAGAAAGTTGTGTGACATTGGAGTGTAGCCTTAAGGCCATATATGGTGTTTTCATGGTGAAATGAAGGAACCTAAGTAGGGTTTTGGAAAACTATTGATGGGACAGGTTTGTGATGGATTTTTAAGTTTGTGCAAAGTAATTGAAAGGTGTTTGATGCACTGTTTTGGTCTGAGAAGCCCGGGTTATATGATTTTCAATAAAACCCTACTATATTGCAAGTAAATGGAGGGTTTGTGAGATCAACGTTGTAAAGACCTTGAATGTGGGAAAAAATATTAAAATTTGAAGTTTTGTCACCTAACTTATGACTATTTGATGATTTTTTGTGAAGGGAAGATGCTTAAGAGGTATCTCCTTTGTTAATTTGGGCTAATCTAGTAGCCTTTTGGGTAGAGCAACCTATTGAATCTTAATGTTGTTACAAGGAAACTTTGTGAGATATTTTGGGTTCTTGTTTAGGATTTGTGTTAAAGCTTATTTAATTTTTGGTTGGAAATTGTATGACATTTTCAAGAGGATATCTCCATTTTGAGGGTTTTGAGGGCTAGAAGCCTAGTGTGGTTGTTCAGGGATAGTTTGAGGGAATTGTGCTTTGGAGGTTGTTTCCTTTTTTGTATTTGATCATATTCAGTTGGATAGTGAGATTTCTCCACTTTGTATTGCATCATCTATGCACACCTTTGTTAGTCTCCTTTTTCTAGATCAGGTTCTTACTTGGGCATTTTGTTTTATAAAGTGTTTGATTTTATTGAACAACACTAATTTGATCCATAATACATAACATAATGTTTTCATTAAAAAAATATTGTGTTGTCATAATTTGTGTTCTATTGTCAAATCTTGTTGGGAAATTCAAATATTTTTTGTTACAAACATGTCAAAATGAGTTTCTCTCTCCTCTTTTGTTATTTTTCTTTGATCCCTCTCCCAATGTCTCTCCTAATTGTGATGGTATCTTGGTGCAAAGGAATGCAACCATTGAAAATTATGGAAATCATGTTTTTTCTTCTCACGATATCTCACATACTTGTGAAGATATCTTGGTGTCAGAGGATCCAATCATTGAGAGTCATGAGAATCATGTTTTTTTCTCCTGCAATACTTCTCCTAATTGGGAATATATTGTGGCACAAGAGCACAAGAGGATGAAATAATTGATACATTTCTTTCAAAAGATAGCAAGATGGATGGCATAGATGAAGATGTTAAATGGACATTAGATCCCCCATCAATAGAATATTTTCAACAAGTAGTTAACTCAGTTAAAGTTATGAACACACAATTGACTATTGGATCTCCTTTAATTATTCGACCTTCTAAAAATCCTTTAATGATTGGACCACCTAAATCACCTCTCGTTATAGGACCTCCAAAACCTCATGGACATATGCTAAAATTTTCAAAGATACTCACTAATAATAATGTGCAACAAGATGTGTTGTACTAGCCAAGTTATCACACAGTTTCTCACACATATAATGCTAGAAATAATAAGCAACCAAAACAAACAAAAACATCCATCCCATTACCTCAGCCATATATTCCACCCCACCTAGTCTTTCTCAGCATAGAGGTAAGGAATATTATCTTGTTGAGAAACTTCATAATACTCTAGCCAAGATCTCCCTTTGGGACTTGATTCAAACATCACCTACATACCACAAGATGCTCCAAGAGGATTTACAAAATATTGATGTCTCAACTCTTGTCAAAATGAATTATGTAGTCCCCTTATTTGAGTGTATACATGCAAAAAATTTGGATATTGCCTTCCCTCAACATGAATTACCCTCGCTTGAGATCCAAAACAAACATGAAGCTTTAATGATAATGGTGGTCATTAATAAAGTTAGGGTTAGGTGTACTCTCATAGATAATGGATTAGGTCATAATGTTTGTAGCATTTATCTTCTAGATAAACTTGGTGTGGATAATAATCTCATAAAACCTAATGATATTTCTATTTTCGGCTTTGACAATGTTAGTAGGCAACTATTACGGACAGTCCCACTACCTATTAAGGTAGGGCCCGTGGTTTTTCCTACCCCTATCCATATCATGCTAGGACCTATTTCATATAATCTTCTCCTTGGTAGAACATGGATTCATGTCATGAAGGGAGTCATGTTTACTCTTCATCATGAGATTAAATATGAATATAATAATAAGATATATGCAGTAAAAGAAGATGAGCAAAGTTATAATTCACAAGTTGAAGCCACACATAGCACTTCTAACTCTCTTAATAATTTTATCCCAACTTCATAGGTATAACCTATACATATTGAAGATAATCATGATTGTATTTCACCTATAACAAAACTCTTAGATGGTGATTGGGGTTCATTATATTTTACACCCTCCTTTGTAGGAGAGTACAAAATCTAACAATCTAAACCTAAAGAGTCTTGTGTTTCATTTTCTCAATCTTTTCCTACATCAACAAATCTAAAAAATCACCCCATAATGGTGATGGGGGATATTTATCTTTCGTCCCTCATGTTTCAGTGATGCCTAAATTTAAAAAGCTTTAAAAGGATTTGCATTCTTTCAAAATAATCAATTATTCTCAGCAACACTCAAATAAGACTTCTTCATCTAAGTTTGAAAAGTGTTATGGGCTTGGATATAAAATTATTTCTAAAAATGGATATAATAAAAATGGAACAAGGAGTTAAGGATCATGTGAAGTCTATTTCATATCTTTTAAAAAAGGATTTAGGTTTCCAACCTTCATCCCCATCTTCATCTCATGCTCCATCATCTACAATATTTATGACTTCTTATGGTAAGTGAGCAACCTTTCCTTCTATAGTGTAGAAAAAATTACTCCTTGCTTGATATGGGAATAATTAACGGTAAATTGTACTTAATGTCACCTTGGTCTAGTGTTGTGAGGTGTTCTACACATCCACATTAGGTCTTGGTACCTTGCAAACTAAACAAAATGCATTTATCGATGTCTTGTAAAGGTGTTGTAAACTGTTGTAAATGACTTTCACATATTTCTAGAATTTTAATAAGTATTTAAGTATAATGGGCCTATTTTTCCCTTAATGCAATATTGTAAAATATATTTAATTGCATTCTCACATTAATCTAGAAGGCTTGTAAATTAAACCTAATTTTTATCTACTGTTGCAATGTGTTTTACACATTCACATTGGATCTTGTGCCTTTCTAGGCTATGTGGACCTCATTTTAATGTTGTAGAGTGTATTTAATCACACTTTCACATTGAAATTTGTGTCCCTAGCCCTAACTACCCTTTATATCATCATTAATAGGCTCCTATAACCCCATATTGTGCATCTTGAGGTTTATTTTGATCAAAGACTCGATAAAATCAACATAAAAACTAAAATTCTTCATCCCCCGACATCCCAACTAGAAAAATGGCCCCTATGGTACCCATCCACCACTTTGGGCGAATGAGTCCCATCCAAGTGGGACCCATTCACCCAAGATGGTGAATGAGTCCCATTTGAGCTATTTTTGGGTTTTGAGCAGGAAAAATTAGGTTTTAAGTTTAATTTTCTTCAATGTCGGCCTTGGGGATCAAATTAATGGGAATTTAAGTGGATATCATATATAAAGAAAACTTATAATCATTATTTCCTTCATTCATTACCCATCTCAATTCAAGAAAGCTATGGTTTAGCATTTTAAGTCTTCACAAGGTCATTAAGATAACAATCAAGATCAATTATGAGGAATTCAAGGGCAGATTCTTCATCCATTGTTGTAGAAATTCAAGATCCATCATCATGTAAAGTCTCTAATTGTATTATATAATGTTCATACTTCATCATTTTGCTCCATCATTTTGGTTTAATTACCTAAAATGGGTTTGACCAAGGCAAAGCCCTATTCTCTAACAATCAACATTTCTCTCTTTTTCTTTGTGTAATTGCAGATCTAGGTATTTTGAAGGCTTGGAAATCATTGAATAATAGGTTTCAAACATGTTGAAGTCATCCCCATATTGGAAAGATCAAAATATTCACAAAAAGTCACTCGTAGTGTTAAAAATTAGGGTTTCATATTTAGACACCTTAAGGAACAGAAAGAGAAGACCGAGAGCTTCCGATTCCACTTTTGAGTATTTAGAAAAGTAAAAGTGGGATAATTAACCATTAGTGGTGAATGAGTTCCATTTTACCTATTTTTCAAAGATGTCTATAGATTCAAATACCCATTTTCCCGAAACAGGCTCTAGTATAGTTTTCTAGATTTGGGATTGATTCAGCTAGGATGGAAAATGAGTCCTAGTAGGTCAAAATTTTAGGATCAACAAAATTTCTAGTCTTCATTCCAACCTCTACAAGTTTCCAGGTACACCTTTTTGTTTTACTTGTGTTTCTATTCGTCTCTCTAGGTCTTTTTGCATTTCATAGTGTGTTTTCAAACATTTTGCATTTTCCAAGTTTACACTTGGTGGTGAACCCCTTTCTTGTTTCATTCATCCCCAAGGATATCTTACAGCCAAATATCTCATATCCTTCATTAGGTTGAGGTCTCTCAGGTACCCTTGAGTGTGGATATTGTGAAATTGGATCTCTCTCTCCTTTATTCTATTTTGTGGACAAAGGAGGTGAAGCATCATTTTTTCGATGTCCACATTTTGGTGAACCCAATTTTTGAACATCATAATTTTGATTTGGAGTCCACCATCATCCTAGATCTATCTCACATTAAATTTGTATTATAATTTGCATTGGTTAGTTTTCATATAGGGTTTCTATATTTTTTCATTAGTAAAAGTGCATATAGGTTGCATTTTTGCATCTCAAATCATTAAAAATCATCGACAAGTTGAATTTTCATTTAGGATACACATCATACAAACTAAAAGGCATAAAAAATAATTGAAAATTTTATAAAATTTTGAAAAATCCCTATTGGGACTCATTCACCACCTTGGGCGAATTAGTCCCAGTACACCCCTGAAACTATCATTTACAACACTGAAAACCTTTTTTTAAGCTTTTGTTTGCTGCCATTAACTATCTATATTAGTTTGCTGAGTTTTTGTTACATGCATTTCATTAGATCTAGCTTAAATGATCTCATTTCATGCATTGCTCAATTTCAAATTTTCATTTACAACATTTCATCTTTCAGGTTGTTGCATAATGTAATCAGCAAATTACCTTGTTTCACATCTGAAAATTTCATTTAAACATTTCACTTTAAGTCATTGGATTGCACTTTATTTAATTTCTCATGTTAGCATGTGTTCTCATCAAGCATTCAGTGTTTGTAGAATATAAAGTGGCTTGTATGATTCTATTTTTCATGGACATAATCTAGGAAAGAAAAGTAAAACCTTTGATAAGCATGTTGCATACCCTCCTAGTACCTATTGGATTTGTAAAAAGGTCATAACACAAGAGGATGCAAGTGTAGACAATCATAAAAATCATACTTTTTCATCTCCCAATACCTCTCCTATTAGTGATGAAGGTATCTTGGTGAAATAAGATACAAGCATTGAGAGTCTTGATTGTCCCTCTCCTCTTCTATCTTTGAAAGAAATTAGAAAACAAGAATATGAGATCATAGAAACATTTCTCGAAATCACCTTACCTATTCTCCATAACCATGACAATCAAAATTTCCCTTCTTCTAATATCCCTCCTCAATGCAAAGAGGATAGGTTGGTGTTATAAGATACACCTATTAAGATTCATGGGAATCTTTCTCCTCCCTTCTCTAATGTTCCTACCATTTGGGACAATTTATTTTAAAATCATAGTGGTCCTTCTCATGACACCTCCCCCACTTGTGATTAAGTTGCTCCACACAATCTAACCATGGAATGTGGTGAACATCTTACAAGCTCACCTACTAGGGTAGATAGTATGGCACCAAAGAATGAGACCTTAGAGAAAAAGGAAAATCAAATAGATCCTTCTCCTAATATCCCCACTATTGCTAAACAAGAAAATCCAACCATTGATAATCCCTTACTTGCAATGAATTTATTTTGGAAGAACCAATCCTTGCATGTCAAGAATTTTTTTTTTTTTGCAGATATCCTAACAACTCTTCTCCTAGGGAGGATATCATGGTGCAAGAAAAGGATAACAATGACAACAATAATATAGTTCCCTTAGAAGAAGATGATGAGGAAACATTAGAATCTCCTTCACTAAGGGTCATTAATATTATTCATCCTCAATTCATCCTTCACCCACCTTCAAACAAACCTCCAACTCAAAATAAACCTGAACTTGTCCTTTACCCACCTAAGAATAATGTTTTATAGTAGTCGAGTCATAATATCATTTCTCATACATATAACACTAGAAATAATTTGCAACCACAATAGCCAACCCCAACACCCCTACCTTTTCCTAACCCCATCTTACTAGGCCCTCCTCATTTATCTCCACAATGTGGAAAGGAGTGCAATCTTGTTGAACAACCAAAGAATACTCCTGCTAAGATATCATTATGGGACCTTATTCAAGCCTCCCCCTACTAACACCACATGATTCAAACAACCTTAAAACAAGTTCCTATCCCTCCCCATGTGCAACTGAATGAAATAGCAGCCATGATCTAAGGAATAAATGTTGACATTGTTTTCTACCAAAGTGAACTCCCCAATTTGGAAGTTCAAAAATAAAATGAAGCTTTCATAATAATATATCAATACAAAATAAAAGGGATAAAGAGAACTCTTGTAGATACTGACTCTACCCTTAATGTGTGTAGTGTGAGCCTTCTAGATAGGCTTGGAATTGATAAATCAAACATTCAACCTGATTCTTTATCTATTAGTGGTTTTGACAACATCAAAAAGAAACCGCTCGATGTGATTACTTTACCTATTATAGTTGGGAAGGCCACATTTTAAACACAAATCCATGTTATGCCTCATGAACTTTCATATAATCTTCTTTTAGGTAGACCATGGATTCATGCAATGAATGGGGTGCCTTCTACTCTTCATCATAAAATGAAATACATCTACAATAACAAAGTGCACACACTTGAAGCTGACCTTGGCCCAAATAGTTGTTTGAACATTGAGAAAAACAAGGAAAATACTTTGACAACATTAACACCAACTACACAAGTGGAACCCATGCAACAAAAAGATAAAGAAAAACATATTGAGAAAATCACAAAGCTATCAAAAGATGATTGGGGTTCCTTATATTTTGAACATACAGTCATGGGTGAATACAAGATCATACACAAAGACTCTAAAAAGGGAAACGAGAAAGTGGTAATGTCAACACAAAATTTGGAAGGCCCTTCAAAATCATCCACCTCAACCACTTTAGAACAAAAGATAATGGATTACACAACAAAATTTGATGAACTTAATGATGAACATTTTCTAGATACAAAAGCAATGAAAAATATTTATAGAAAAGGTTATTAACTTATGAAACAAATTGGCTATAGTGGAAAAGGATGTGGTGCTAGAGAACAAGGTATCCACAAACCTATAGAGCCTAACATGCAAGAAACAACTCATGGTCATGGTTATTTTCCTTTGATATAAATAAAAAAACCTTCAATTAATATCAACACTATCACAAAACATCCTTCTAAGATGTCTTTAACAGTAGTGCATCCGGAATTGATAGACACTAGTGATCTTGAAAGTTATCCTTTGCAAGAAATGAAACAAACAAAGACATATTTGCTTAATGTCAATTTCATCTCACAAAACACTAATGATTTGAGTTCATTATATTTTACACCCTCCTATAGAGGAGTGAACCAAATCTTTCAATCTAAGCAATCTTGTGTAGGTATGACAACTGACTCTAAGCAAGAAATATCTTTGCCACAAACTATAGGAACACATTCTACCATTGATCAAGAGGGTATCTTGTTGAGACTCCTCCAAGATCACTTGATATATCTCCCTCCAAGAACTTGAAAGAAATTTTATTACAAGAATTCATTTTGCACATATCATAGAGTTCATTGTTATACTACTAATGAATGTAAGGATTTGAGTAGTAGAATCCAACATATTAAGGAGTTTGGTTCTCTTCCTTATGTGAGGGCACCTCATTCCTCTAATTGATATTTATTTTCACTCTACCATGCATCTTATCAATCATTTTGACTCACTCTTATCCTACACTAAGTGAGGGAAAGGGGGTTAGGTAGCCATGTCCCCCTATGCCACTTGTCATTGTCTCTTTTGGCTAGTCGATCACCTTTCATGAACATATAAGAGTAAGCTTTGCATGTGGATGACATGTCTTAAGTTGGCTCGCATGTGACATACTACCTTTTCATGATGTAGCTTAGCAGAAACATATGACTTGGCATAGGGATTTCCGAATATGCTCTCATTTATTCTTCTACTTTAAAGCAATTTCTCACAGTAATGGTGTTAGAGACCACTTTAAAGTTGGGGCATACATCAAAACTCATGTTTCACTACATGATTCTCTTTCTTCTTGTGATGTATCCTTTTCTTTGTGGTGTCATTGGGCTTGATTTCCTCCAAGAGCATGATATTTCCTTGCACTTGTCCTCTCTTGGGAAACATTAAGTGTGATGTTCCCTAATATGAGACCTTGCATTTCTCCCCTCTTGGAAACATTAAGTTTAATGTTCCCTAAGATGAGACCTTGCATTTTTCCTCTCTTGGAAGCATTAAGTAAATGTCCCCTAAGATGAGACCTTTGCATGAACAAAGCAAGAATCCCCTTTAACAAAATTTTTACATGACATTCAAAAGAATTTACAAAATAATTTTCATTGTGGCACCTTATTAAATTTATCAGGAGGTATAACTTTGGTATGGTTGAACTTGGAAAGCCCAATATGGCATGAATTTCCCCATAGCCACTTGCGTGTGTGTGTGAGTGCATACTAGCCATGAGTGTATGTTTCTCACCTTTTAGGACTTCTTACCCAGTGAACAACCAAGAGTTCCACCACCTCAGAGAGAGTGTGTTTTTTGGAAAAAAAACCTAGATCTAATACACAACATGTTGGACAAAACATGTTGGACAAATGGTTGAAGCTTGATCCACCTTTTTATTTCTATTCATGTGTACTTCTCTTCCTTCTAGTTATTGTCATTGTATGATGTGTATCTCATTTTTCTACAAATCATTCAACTTGTGTGTGTTCTTTTTCACTTATGTCAATTTTACTTAGGATCTTGGATCTTGGGGGCTTGACCGCATCCTTCATATTTTTTATCCTAGACCATTTGCATTGGTAATATTGGACCCCTCTCAAATGTCTACTTTAGTGTGAGCTTGAAGCAAGTTCATCCTCTCACTAAAGTGGAGGCTAAATGTAGTGTATAAAAAAGTACTCCTTGCTTGATATGGGAACAATTAATGGTAAATAGGAATTAATGTCACCTTGGTCAAGTTTTGTGAGGTGTTCTACACATCCACATTAGGTCTTGGTCCCTTGCAAACTAAATAAAATGCATTTATTGATGTCTTGTAAAGGTGTTGTAAACTATTGTAAATGAATTTCAAACTTTTCTAGACTTTTATTAAGTATTTAAGTCTAATGGGCCTATTTTTCCCTTAATGCAATATTGTAAAATATATTTAATTGCATTCTCACATTAATCTAGAAGGCTTGTAAATTAAACCTGATTTTAATTTAGTGTTGTAATGTGTTTTACACTCACATTGAACTTTGTGTCCCTGGCCCTAATTACTCTTTATATTATCATTAATAGGCTCCTATGAACCCACACTTTCACATTTAAATTTGTGTCCCTAGCCCTAATTACCCTTTATATCATCATTAATAGGCTCCTATGACCCCATATTATGCATCCTGAGGTTTATTTTGATCAAAGACCTAATAAAATCAACATAAAAACTAAAATTATTCATCCCCCGACATCCCAACTAGCAAAATGGCCCCTATGGGACCCATTCACAACTTTGGGTAAATGATCCCATCTAGGCGAGACCCATTCACCTAGGATGGTGAATGAGTCTCATTTGAGCTATTTTCGGGGTTTGAGTGAGAAAAATTAGGTTTTAAGTTTAATTTTCTTCAATGTCAGCCTTGGGGATCAAATTAACAAGCATTTGAGTGGATTTTCTATATAAAAAAACTTCTAATCATTATTTCATTCATTCATTACCCATCTCAAGTAAAGCAAGCTAGGGTTTATAAATTTTAATTCTTCACAAGGTCATTAATATAGCAATCAAGATCAATTATTAGGCATTCAAGGGAAGATTATTCATCCATTGTTGTAGCAATTCCAAATCTATCACCATGGTAAGTCTCTATTTTCATTATCTCATGTTCATACTTCATCATTTTATTCCATCATTTTTGTTTAATTAAATAAAAGGGGTTTGACCAAGGAAAACCCCTATTCTCTAACAATCAACATTTCTCTCTCTTTCTTTATGTGATTGTAGATCTAGGTATTTTGCAGGCTTGGAAATCATTGAAGAATAATTTGCAACTTGTTAAAGTCATCTCACTATTGGAAAGGTCAAAATATTCACAAAAATTCACTTGTAGTGTTGAAAATAAGGGTTTCAGATCTAGACACCTAGAGGAACAGAAAGAGCAGACCAAGAGCTTCCGATTCCACTTTCGAGTCTTAAAAAAATTTAAAGTGGAATCATTCACCATTATCTGTGAATGAGTCTCACTATACTTATTTTTCATATATTTTTGTAGATTACTCTTCCTCCTCCAACATGTAAGAAATTTTATAGAAATAACTCATTTTGTGCATATCATCAAGTGCATGGTAATTCCACTAATGAATGTCAAGCCTTGAGTATTAAAATATAATAACTTAGTGATTATGGTTCCCTCTCATGTGTTGATGCACCTAATTCTTCTAAGAAATAATGATATTTATTATATAATGTTGTTCCTCACTATGTGGGATTTGTAGCTTCATATTTTCTCTCATTTTCATTCATGGTGGTACAATCTTAAGTGCAACCATACAATATTTTCCATGGTGGAAACACAATAGTCTCTTGTATGGTTTTCCTTACCTCTACACTTGGGGGTCAAGGATAACTAGTTTTGGAGGTGTGTATTCTTTCCAAGGATCCCCACTTCATCTTATTTCTTTAAAATATCAACATAGAAAGTATGTTGACATTTTAAGGGGGGCCATATCACCCCTATCCATTTCATAGATGTTTTGTTATATTTGATTTATTAACATACCCCTTTGGTCATGGTGTTGTTTATAATACCCCTAAGGTGTGGTTATCAATTCATACCACATGATGTTAAACTTTGTACACCCCTTGAGTGTTAGACACACATGAAAATTGAGAGGAGGTGAATCAATTGTACATTTAAACCTTCATACCCTTATATATCTTCAAACCCTTATTATGCATCAATATAAATGTAAATAAATGAAACATTAACACATAAAAAACCATATACAATAGAACAATAGATTTACATGGAAAACCCTAATCAGGGAAAAACCATGATGAGGATTAACTTAAATATGTATGAATATCAACACCAAATATAAAGGGATCACTGTCGGAAGGACTCACTGTCCAAAAGAAAGAAGGGATCAATTCCAAGGGATCGCTACCCAGATAAAAAGAGAATAAAAAGGAATTATTACAAGGAGGTTCACTACCTCAAAGCAATAGGCGAATCCACCATCAACAACCTTTGGTTCACTATCACTAGTAACTTTAGGCACACTAAAATGTAGACACCTTCTTCTCACTACTTCTATTAGTCATAAACATTTATGCTCACACTCAAATCACAACACCTAATCACACTTACATTATTTCACACAACACATCACATCACACAATTCTCCAACAATTGACCTTGCATATATACCTTCCACAACCTCAAACAATCTTCTCCAAGTCATCCATAATCAAATGTATGGACCACAAACATGAAACTACCAAATAGGTTAGCACCAAACACCTCCACAGTGGAAAGAAGTGAAAGCATACCATACCAAGGGTTAACCCAGACCCAAATCTACACTGACATACTACACCATGCTTCCACAAACAATGAAGCACATCCATAAGTAACACTAACATGTTAGGTTGAACAAATCAGAATTAACACTATTAATAAACCACATACACACTTCACCAAGTCTAAAAACATCTTGTAGGCCATGTAGCAACACTACACAACATCCTAGAATATTCCAACACCAACATAATATTCAAACACATTATCGCAAACACCTGCAACTGAGAATACTATCATCTTGTGCAACTAGTAAAACTACCACTGAGACACAACACATGAACCAATCTTGTAGAACAACTGAACACAAAACCATCCAAGGGAAGATAGATACAAGCAACATATTCCCAAATTTGTAAGACAAGAAAATTCAACAAAGAAAAATGTGGAGCATTTCCATTTTTCCCAGGCAACCTTCTTCATAGTCCAACACACTGTCAAATACATTTTCTACTAGTGTACGATCTAGAACCTAAAACTTTGGATATAACACCTCTAAACACTTCTAAACACCATATTCAAACTTCATAGGAACATTTTCAAGCATGAATAAATGTGGTGCACAATACAGAACACACCCCTATCACCTTGTACACTCTTTAAGGAAATTTTCTCAAAAGAACTTGGAAACCAAGTGACTATGCTACATTTGCAACACCTAGTCAACACCACAAACACCTTCTCATCATGACCACACTAGAGGTTGACATAGGTTGACATCAATGAAAAAATAGTGCAACAATCTCCCCCTTTTTCATTGATGGCAACACCTACTAAATAACCATCAACAAAAAAAGAAACTTTGATCTCCAACTCTCAAGAAGCTCTCCTCCTTCAGCTCTCTTCTTCTCTCTCCACTACTATCTCTTGAGTTTATCCCCCTCTCTCTTGTATGTTTTAGATATCACTCTCCCCATATTTTTTAATCTTCTCTCCCCCTTTGACATCAATGGAAAAGAGAAACACCTACACACTTCTCTTTTTCTCACTTTGATGAACAACATATGATCCCCCTAAATGCACCAACCAAAGACACCACTACCTAATCCCACTAAGAGCTAGCCTTCATTAGCTCAGGACAAAGAATACATATTTAATTGAACCCCTAGACATATGCACCATCTTATGTATCTAGTTAAAAGAAGGAAGGGCAATAACCCCTAGCTTTTTTATGAGATAAATGTATCTTTTGTAAGAGCCTTTTTGAAAATGTATTCTATTTAATACTTTGTAGGTACATACTCCAATTTTACTTCATTCTCAGCAAATTTCTCTCTTAGAAAGTGATATTGGATAGAGATATTCTTTGTTCTTGAATGCATTACCAAATTTTCTAAAATTTTGATAGAACTTGTATTATCGCACAAGATAGAGATAGGTTCATCATATGATACTCTAATGTTTTTTAATGTCTTCTTTGTCCATAACACCTATGTGCAAAAAGATGCTACAACAATATAATCTGCCTCTATAGTAAATAATGATACTAAATGCTACTTCTTACTCAACCAAGAAACTAATTTATTTACAAGAAAGAGAGCACCTCTACTTGTACTTATTTTTTCATCTCCACAACCTTCCCAATCTGGATCTGTATAAGTAGTCAAAGATAAGTTAGTATCCTTAGAATATCATAGACCATAGCCCAGAGTGCTCTTCAAGTATCTAAATATCCTCTTGATTGTTGTCAAATGTGATTCTCTAGATCTTCTTGAAATTTTGCTACAGGACATATTGCATGCATGATATCTGGTCTAGTAATAGATAATCCACCAATCATGGATATATACTTGGTTTGATTTGTCTTAGTAGATTCATCATTTTTTCTCAATTTATAGCCAATAACTATGGGAGTACATATTAGTTTAGATTCATCCATTCCAATCTTCTTTAGCATTTCATTAACATATTTTTATTTTGTAATGAATATACATTTTTTATTTATGATTTGCAGTCCAAGGAAGAAATTCATCTCCCCAAACATTGACATTTCAAACTTATTTTGCATCTCCTCTATAAAAAATTTACGCATTTTCTCATTTCCTCCAAATATTATGTCATCAACATACACAACTACAATTAGGATTTGATCTCTCTCAACTTTGAAATAAAGATTTATATCTACAGTACCCTTTTTGAATCCCTGTTGTAATAAGTACCTATCCATTATTGCATACCAAGCTCTAGATGGAGCATGTTTAAGTCCATACAATGCTTTCTTCAACCTACAAACCATATCATAATCTTTTGATAAATGAAAAACTTTTGGTTGTTTAATGTATACATCTTCTAACTCACCATTCAAGAAAATGGACTTTACATCCATCTAATACACCTTGAAGTCTTTATTTGTTGTAAAGGCCAAAAAATCTCTAATAGCTTCAACTCTTTCTACTAGAGAAAACTTCTCTTCAAAATCTATTCCTTTTACTATGAGTAGCCTTGACACACAAGTTTAGCCTTGTTTCTAATAACTTCTCCATTATCATTCAACTTTTTCTTGAAAACCCTTTTATTTCCTATCACATTCTTGTTTGCTGGTCTTGGGACCAGTTCCCATGTTTGAATCTTCTCAATCTACCTCAACTCTTCTTCCATATCTTTGATCCAATTTTTTCCTTGCATACCTCAGTTATTGTTTTAGGTTCTCTGTTAGAAAGTAACCAAAAGTTTACTTGTTCCTCTTCCATAGTAGCTTTTCTCCTTGTCAACACACCTTTGCTTTTTTCTCCAATTATTTGATCCTCAAAATTATTCTTTTGCACATACTTAGGAGTCTTAGGATTGTTTTTTGGAGCTTCATCTTCTTCCACTGTCATCTCTTTTTCTTTCTCTTCTTCTTTTTATTCTTCTCTACAAGAGGGTTCATTAATTCATTATCCTTCTATCAACATTGAGCTCTAATGTGATTCTTCATCCACTTTGACATTTTCACTTTCAACTATATTCTTTAGCCTTTTGTTGTAGCACCTATATTCCTTGCTCTTTGTAGAATATCCAAGCAATATTCCTTCATCTCATTTTGCATCAAACTTTCCTAAGTTCTCTTCATCTCTCCTGATATAACATTTATTTCCAAAAACTCTAAAATATTTCACAATAGGAATTTTTCCATACTATAGCTCATAGGTGGTCTTTGAATTATTCACTCTTTGACAGGCTATCCTTAGGTCCTAACACTTTAGTGAATAAACATGTCAATTTATCAACCAAGTAGTGTTCAATGGTTGCATGCAATAGAGGACATCTCAACTTCTCTCTTAAGCACTAATCAACTGAATACAAGTTCTAAGCTAAGGGGCCTCTAATCTTTAAACCAATAAATCATCTATCTAGAAAGTGGGAAAATAACTCAAATCAGAAAATAGAAAACTAAGAATCTAAAAAGCATCACCATTAAACTAGAAAGCATGGAAATGATTAATCTAAAGAATGCATAAATTTTTGAAGAAGTAAAGCATGTAAAGAAATTAGGAAACATTTATCTAATGCAAAAGATAACAAGTCAACTGCTAATCATATAACCATTAATCAGAATCAACTAAAGAAAGGTGCTTTGGACATTCAAATGTTAAGCTCAGAATCTATGGACTCAGTTACAACCTGTAATATTGACACTAATAGTATAACATATACTCATCAAAATTAAATGAAAATTTAACTATTATCTACTAAAATAAAATATAGAATAGGAAACATAATACTTATCTATGAATAACCCTCGAGTGGCCAGCTCTCAGGTGTGACTATAGCTACTTCAGATCACATGCACTGGAAAAATATCTTAGTTACGTCATTCCATAGATGCATCCATATTACATAGTAATTCAAAGAGTGGTAGGAAAATTCATATTCATATGGTATTTTTTACTCAAAGACAAATTGGCAGCATAACGATAATCTCCTTGATTATTTGTAACAGTTACATATTTATATGAAAAACAACTAACAAAAGTCCTATTTTTTAGTCAATCGAGTCTTTCAATAGATTTCCCATAGTAAAAGGGACTTTAAAGCCCATGATATACAATATTAAAGAGGCTTCGCATGAGCCATAAATTTTTCAAAACTAAAAAATAATAGAATTATAAAGACTTCGCCAAAACATGTGCTCCTAGAATTTTGATGCCCACTCACTGGTTTTCAAAAGTGTCAAGATCCGCATTCATTTCCCTTCTAACTAGAATGTGATTGGGAGTGGATTTTACCTACAAAATTATCAAAGACTAGACCATTAAATCAGCATAAGTTAGTTAAATTTGATCAACTCTAAGAAATCAAGTTTGTACTCTTATTCATAGAAAGAGAGCACTTATTTTTCCTAAAGGTAATCAATTGGCAAGGTTATTAAGGCTGAAGGGTTTAGATTTACATATTGAGCCCATTATACTAATGAGGTTATTTTTACATCATCATTTCCTCCCCTTCCTAAGTCTGAGCAAGTCCTCCTACTCTTTGGTGTGTCTCATGCCCATCATTCCTTCTATTCATTTCCTCATACTTAGCATTGAGATCATACACATCATCTACCTCTATGTCTAATATATTTGGATTCCTAAAGAATCTTTGATGAAAAGTGACCCGTTGTCTCCACCTAGAAAAATTGACCTCACTTTTGTCCAAGTTGGTGTATACTAAAGGTGGTAGTGAAAGAAGCAAGGGAGTTATGTACCTCATACCAATCCAGTTGATCTTTAATTCCTCTAGAATTTTGGTGAAAGCTACTGCTCTTCCATAGGACCATATGATATTAAGAGGTGAAATTATTTCCCTCTTTTTTGAGATGCATGGGAAGAGGAGTATATCTTTCTTCACATGCATGCCATGTTGGTCCTATTAAATGTGGCCCTTTTTCTTGAAAGTAATCATGACACAATCTGAGATTGTTATTGTATTTGACCTATACTTCTTGTTTAATTTTGACATCAAGAAATTGTTTCTTGAAAGAGATAGGCTTCCTCTAAGGGTATCTCATCTATTACCCTATACTCTTTTCTTCCTGAGCATACTCTTTGGATCTTTCTTGCCAGTGAAGTTGATTTTTCATAGTGGAGAGGAATCATCTTAATTCTACTTCCCCCACAAAGAAGTTAATAAATAAATTTGTATACTTTTCTAAGAGAAAATTGTGAACAAAGAACTCACACAACAAATTCTATTGTTCAGGGAGTGTCTCAATAAATAATTTTACAAATTCCTTGATATCAGGGTCATGAGGCTGGTTCTAGAAAATTCTTTGCAACTTCCATCTTAAAATTTTCTCATTAAGAAACATGGAGTACAACCTAGATGGTCTTCTATAGGCTAATAGAAATTCAAAATTTTCATAGGCATCTTGCTTACCCCTATATGCCTGATGGAAAGATTCTTTTAACATGACTAATTCCTTGACGCAACCACAGTTGGAAGGTCCTCAAAGAGAATAGTTTGGACCATGCAACAAGACACACACAATGGAAGAAACATAGAAGATGGAAAAAAATACCAATTCAAACATTCTTATTATCATAAAATTCAATTACAACTAGCTGACAATATTCGGGTTTACAAATTCGGCTTACAAGCTTGATACAACATGCTCAAATTACCCTCTCTGTACATGCTCCTCAATGTGAGTGAAAAATTCTACAAAGAAACTCTTTATTTCCCTAATATCCAACTCTAAGCTTCACCATTTCCTTCTAATGATCAATTACAATGCTTTATATGCATTCACAAATCTAGAAACATCCGTGTTGGCCCAAAGATCATTACATTCTCCAATGAAAGAAAATATAATGTGTACATGAATAGATCAGCCTCAAATTTGAATTACTCTCCAACAAGTTCATAAGATGAAGTGTGGACCTATATGGAAGGTTAGGGACACTCCATAGAATATTTAAAATCACACCATTTAGATCTGCAAGTCATGGGCATGATCCACAACAATTGTACTAGTCATAAGATAAGAACATTATTCTAGTGTCGGCTCAAGAACTACCACCTAATCTGAAAGTGATAACTTGCTAGAAAATAATTCAACTACACTCAAATCTTGGGATAAGGTAAATGAACATGCCTACAATGTAAACATAGATCAACAAGATCAGGTGAGAAAACATGAAGATCTACCAGATCTACCAACTTGAACTAAATAGAAACTGAAATAAAGACAAACTAGAATGAAAATATTTTTGGGTGATGCAAGATTTCCACGACCCAAGGATTCTCCTGCATCAGACACCCGTAGTGAGAAAAGATGTTCCATGAAAGGAACTCATGAACATCGAGTTGGGTTTAGGATTTATATCCCATGCTTATTCTTGATCCAAATGTCTTCTCTTTCTATACTGCTCTTCCTCCTAACCTCTCTTCTTTCCTCTGTCAAATCTTGCAACTTATTCTTCTCTTTATCCTCCCTTTCCTGCCTCATATCTATGCAAGGTACTAAGTGAATTTTACTACCACTCACCTTCTTCCACCCATCTGATCTACCTCTTCTACAAGACTTCACCTTATCTACTATCTTGTCTGCAACCAAATTATTCTACTGAACAATTTTGTCTCTACATTCTTCTAGTTTCGTCTCACCTTCATATTTAGCCACAAGGTTCTTCTTCAAATCCATGCCATCCTCCAATACAACCTATGCATCTCACTTCTCAACTCTATAACTCTTCACAAGACTCAAGTTCCTCACTTCTTCCTACTTTCTCTTCAAGGAAGCCAAAGTAAAATTTTGTCCATTCTTCTCTATAGTAATCAAATTCCTTTTGCAACCATATATAGCTCCTCTATCAAACTGTCAAGGTCTTTCCAACAAAACATGACAAGCACTCATAGATAAAACATAACAGAAAACTTCATCTCTAAAGGGGCCAATATTAAAGTTCACCCAACACTATTCTTTCACCTCCTTTACATGATCATCTTGTAACCAACTTATCCTATAAGGACAAGGATGCAAAAACCTCTTCAAACCAAGTTTCTCCACCATCTCCTCAGATACCAAGTTATTAGTACTTCCAGTGTCCATAATAACCTTGTAGTACTTACCTCTTGATTTGCACATAGTTTAGAAAAGATTCTTCCTCTATGAAGTGTCAACCTCTTCCCTACTCTACCTCATCAGAACTCTCCTAAGAATAAGAGATTCTCCATGCTCCAGTTCTATCCCATCTTCAACTATCTTCTCTTCATGTTCCATACAAATTTTGTTTACCAATCCCTTTACTTGATCCCTCAATACACTCAAAGGATCGATGTCCAATTTCTCCACACTTGAAACATTTTCCCAAGAATTCTCTGCTACCATTTCCTCTCCTTTATACCCTCTGATCTGATTCTTTGCTCCACTTAGGTATTTTTTCTTCTTTACTTGTCTATTACTCCTTGCTATTTCTTATTTGCTTCTCTTTCCCTCTGGGATTATTCTGTTGTCTTTTCTTCACTTTATCTTCTACCTTAAGAGCATATTGGTAGGAATCTTCAACTATGGTAATCCTCAACATAATCATCTCATCCTGAATGCTAAATATAAGGAAATTTATATACCTTTCCACCTTCTCCCTAGTCATCTCTCGGTGCCCAGACATGATTGTCATCTTGTAGAATTCCTTAGTATACTCCTTCACACTCATGTCCTTCTACTTTAGGTTCTGCAACTTCTTAAACAATTCCAACTCATAGTCTTCTGGAATAAACTTAGCCTTTAGCCTTGCAACCATCTATCTCCACCAAGTGATTCTTGTTTCACCATTTTCCACTATTTCCTTCTAAAACTCTTTCCACCATAAAGAAACATGTCCTTTCAACTTAGTTTGTGCATACATAACCCTCAGCAGATCTCTAATATCCTCAAGCTCAAAATAGTCTTCCAACTCTCCTATCCAATCTATCAAGTCTTCTGGATTCAATGTACCAGAGAAGTTAGAAACCTCCACCCTATGACTTTGACTTGCTTGTTCCACTACTCTAAACAGTCTCTCTTCTCCCTCATTTGTCGGCCCTTCAGCCTCAAGTTCTTCTACAACTTCTTCATATTCATCCTCTGGTTTAGGGTTTCTCCTCAAACAACCCAAGAGGTTCTATATCTCATTCCTCATCTCATTTCTAAAGTACTCCATCATCTACTCCATTCTTCTAGGGTTCATCCTTCTCAGTGGCATTTCTCCCCTTGCTCGGTAAAATTTCCTCAACTCCACGATCTGACTACAAGGTTTCAATTAACTCAACTTAGTGATCTATCGAACACACCTATAGCCTACCTGAAATTGATAATATGTTCATCGAAGGAATACCAGAAGGACCACAACCCACTCAAGGTTCACAACCATATCTCATCTCAAGATTCACTAGTTCGCAACCTTTTTCTTTGATACCATCTGACACAGCCACAGTTAGAGGGTCCTCAAAGAGAATAGTCTAGACCATGCAACAAGAGTCACACAATGGAAGAAAAATAGAAAATGGAAAAAAATACCAATTTAGACATTCTTATTATTATTAAATTAAATTACAACTAGCCAACAACATCTGGGCTTACAGATTTAGCTCACAGGCATGATACAACATGCTCAAATTACCCTCTTCCTACATGCTCCTCAATGTGAGTGAAAAATCCTACAAAGAAAATATTTCTTTCTCTAATCTCCAACACTAAGCTTCCCCACTACCGTCTAATGATCAAATACAATGCTTTATACACATTCACAAATCTAGAAACATCTGTCAGTCCAAAGATCATTACGTTCTCCAATGAAAGAAAATATAACGTGCACATGAATAGGTCAGCCTCAAATTTTAATTACTCTCCAACAAGTGCATAAGATGAAGTGTGGACCTATATGGAAGGTCAGGGACACTCCACGAAATATTTAAAATCACACCATTCAGATCTGCAAGTCATGGGGATGATCCACAACAATCAAACTAGCCATAAGATAATAACATTTAGTATGGTGTCGGTTCAAGAACTACCACCTAATCCAGAAGCAATAACTTGCCAGAAAAAAAACCAACGGGGCTCAAATCTTGGAATAAGGTAAATGAACATGCCCACAATGTAAACATAGATCCGTGAGATCGGGCGAGAAAACATGAAGATCTACTGGTTCTACCAACTTGAACTGAACATAAACTAAAATAAAGACAAACTGGAATGAAAATATTTTTGGGTGATGCAAGATTTCCATGACCCAAGGATGCTCCTACATCATTCCCTCTTTAACCTATTATTTTCAAATTCCACATCCTTCAAGAGGTAAAATTTTTGTATCCATTTCATTATCATTGGGGAATACGTACCTAGAACCAGTCTATAACAATAGGTTCAGTTTGTGTCCCCTTTGATTCCATGATTGATTGAGTGTCACTCTCCTGCAAACTTTGTTCTAGCTCCACAATTTTACTCACAAAGGCATTTAATTCAATTTCCTCTTGATTCTTTTCTTAAAAAGCACTGAATAATTGCATAAAATTATTTTTCAAATCTTGAATACATTTTTCTTTTTCCCATAGAGCATCCTAATTCTACTTACCCTGTTGATTCCATTGTTGGATCTGGAATTGTAGCTACTCAATAAGCTTGTCTTTTTCCTCCATTTTCATAGTCCACTTGGCAACTTCCAACTTTTTTTTATGGAAAATGGTAGTTTGCACTTCAATTTCTTATTTATGTTGATTAATTTGTGCCTCATCATCCCTCAACCTAGCTCTTAACCCTTCAATTTCTATCTTTAGCTTTTCTAATTCCTCATTTCTTTGACTAGATTCTTTATCCCTTGTGTCCACAAAAAATATTGTGTGAGGAATTTCTTCATCAGGATGAGGTACATTTTCTTCTTTGTTGTCCTCAAGAAGGGATGAGTGAGGAACTTCCATTTTTTCATCAATATGGGTTGCATTTTTTTTGTAGTGCTCTTAGGAAGCACTTCTTCTATCTCTTTTGTATTCTCAATATGAGGCATACTTCCTTCTTCAGTTTCTTTAGGTAAGGAGGAGCAAGGAATTTCTTCGTCAATATGAGGTATGTCTTCTTCTTCACCAGTATCCATAAAGAAAGATGCATGAGGATTTTTCTGAGGCACTCTTTCCACAAATTTAGGTATACTATAGCTTTCTTCATTCTACTCTTACTATGGTGATTGTGTTCTTTCCCTTTTATGTTCTTTAGGTGATAGGGTTTCTTTGTTCTTTTCATTGGGAAGTTCATCCCCTTGCTCTTTTTTTCCTTCTCTTGCCTCATTATTAGGTGGACTATCAATTTTTAACACCTTTATTGGAGTCCTAGCCTTTTTCCTTTTTGAACTACTGCCTATATCTTGGGGTTCGAGTTCACTGGCCACTGAAGATAACCATTTACACCTCCGTAGAGGAGTTATTTGAAAAACAATTTTACTTCATTTATTTTTCTTTTGAGGGGGTTCTTCCTTTTCTCTGGAATGTACAATTCCCACCTCCCCTTCCTTTCCTAAGGTTTTTAATTCATCTAGCAAGGTTTTCGGTGCATCACCATTAGGAGCCATGGAGGTATATTGGGATTCAGGGGTGCCTAATGCCTCTAAGGAGGGTTCCTCTACTTACATTTCCTTTTGTTTAGAGGATTCTCCTTTCTCAAGTGGCCTCCCTATCTCTTCATTCTCAAATTTTTGCATAAACCTTTGCCACTTTTTCTCTAGCTTATGGTGGAAATAGTATTTAAATATTAACTATATAGGACCAGGATGTTTAAGGGGCCCCATCCCAATTTTATACTTTTCTATCATAGAGGTGGCTGAATGGCAGAGAAAATTTTGTAAATTTACCCTAAGAGTAGGGTCTTCAATGTCATGGTGTAAATGAGTTAGCAGGCGGAAAGGGTTTCCCACTATTGCAGTTATTTGTCCCTCACAAGTGAAATATTTAATAATCCAAACTGTAGTAAACCTCCAGGGTTCTACAATAGACATTCTATGAATTCCCTTATTTTCCCCCTAGTGTTTATGGTCATTATAGGTTGGGGTTTCCCTTCCCTATGGAACAAATCTATTAACTTTTGATAAGGGACATGGGTATTTTTATTTAAATGATTTCCTTTATTCTCAAGACTAGAAAGATGAGCAAGGACTTTTGTACTTACCTGGAATGGTTTTCCGCACACCACAGTCTTCCCATCTAAAAAATTCTCAACAAATTACTTCACCAACTGCTCTGTGTGCCCTTCAAATTGTTTCATGAAGTCCAGCCATCCAACCCTTTGAAATAAAGTTTCTATATTGCTTAATGCCAGAAATGGCACTACAAAAGCTAGCTTAGACTTTTTTTAGTGCCTCCCATTTCCTTTGTTCCCCGATGAAATTTTACAGAACTCTAGAATGCTTGATTCTCTGAATTAAAGACGGAAAAAGAGTTCTGCATTGATATACTTAATGAGGAAAGAATTAATTACCAACCTTCTTTTCACCTTACATCATAATGATGATGGCATTTCATGGGGAATTACAACTGTTGTTGTACTCTTACCAATTGTATAAAGGGCACAAGTTTCAAAGTCACAAGGGGAACAAATCATGCCAATTAATTAACCTTTATTCAAAATAAATACCAACCCTCTTAATAAGTAAATTTGCACATACCTTACATCTTGTTAGATCAAAAGTCACTTACCTTTGCTGATGTAATTGGATAGTCATATGGTTGGTGAGGGTGGTAGGGGATAATAATGGCATGGATGGGATGGTTGAAGTAATGATGAAAACTATTATGACAAGAAGATGTCATAATAATTTTATTTATTATGGAAAGATTTGATGTGATGTAGCAAAGTAATCATAAGGGGGCATATCTCGAAGCGGAATTAAAGGATGGGCATGCACGAAACTTAGGAAAAATTAAAAAAAAACTAGAAAGACAAAATTTATAAAAAAGTCCAAAGCATTATCAAGTAATGCACCTGAAGTAGAGAAGAAAAGAGTTTCAGAATTATTATAGAAAGATGTCATCAAAATAGAGTAACTAGATTGAGGACTTCGGAGCATCACTGACAGATGCAGCCAAGGCAGGAACCAAGATTTATGGAGCATCATCGAAAGATGCAGTTGAAGTAGGAACCAAAATTTTTGGAGCATCCAAAAAAAATTCTAGAGCATCCGAGTAGAATTCTGGAGCATCGCTGAAAAGATGCAGCCGAAAGAGAAACAATAAAATTCTAGAGCATCACTGAAAATATGTAGCCAGAAGAAAAACAACAAAATTCCAGAGCATCGCTGAAAAGATGCAGCCAAAAGAGAAACAACAGAATTCTAGAGCATTGCTAAAAAGATGCAATCGGAAAAGAAACAACAGAACTTTGAAGCATCACTAAAAAGATGCAGTCGGAAAGAAGAAAATTGTGATACTTTGGCTTTAACTTTCCAAAGCACCATTGAGTGATGTGTTAAAATGCAGGATTAGGACAAGATGTGGAACCAATCTAATGTGTAGATTCTAGATCATCATAGCAACAATTTCGGAGCATCATAGCAGCTATGCTAGCAAATTTCGGAGCATCACAACAGGGTGCACCAGAATTTGGTTCGCCAAAAGATGAAGTCTTGCAAAATATAAACAAAACTTTAGCCAAGTCCTAATGGTGGAGTTGATGAAGAAATTGGAGAATTTTTTTAGAAATGAAACAATGATTTTTTTTTTCAGTTATTTGTTTAACAACTATATTGACTATATTGACCCTACCACAACAGAGTCAATGCAATGGATTTATCCCTATGTTTCTACCATTTTTGTAAACTCCTCTTTGTTAATGGTTTTATGGTAGATACGTAATTGATTCCCATTAACCAGAAGATCTCGGGTGTCACCATCAATTGGTTTTAACTAGATCGAACCATTAGAAAACACTTCATAAATCTCGTATGGTCTAAGCCAGTGTGTCCTAAGTTTCCCTTGATGATCCCTGTATTTGGAATCAAACAATAATGTCCAATCCCCTATATGGAATTCTTTCTCTTTGATATTTTTTTCATTCCAAACCTTACATTGTTGTTGGACTAGTTCAGTTTGATGGACGACGTCCAGACAGAGTTCATCTAGTTCATTAAACTATAAGACTCTCGATTTGAGCTCGTTTAAGATCCATGCCCAATTCCATGGTTTTCCTAAGGGTTTGGAGGTTGAATTAAATGGGAAAGAGGGGCTTCTTCCCAAAGACTAACTTATAGGGGCTATAACCAGTGGTTGACTTTCAAGTCATGTTGTAGGTCTGGACAACTTCCAGTACTTTCCTAGCCCAATCTTTCATTCCCGAAGAGACCATTTTTGTCAAAATATTCTCCAGTTCCCTATTAGTGACCTCAACTTGTCTGTTTTCCTATGGGTGGTAGGGTGAGGACTTCTTGTGACTTACTTGGAAGTGATTTGTGAATGCCAATAGGACTTTAGACATAAACTGGGGGCCCTGATTTTTAACAATTGTTTTTGATGCCTCGAATCTAAGAAAGATTTTGTGATAAAGAAATTCAGATACCTACTCATCTCTAGCAATGTGTAGTGCTTGCACTTCCGCCCACTTAGTCATATAGTCAGTATAGACCAGAATATACTCTTTTCCTTGTGAAGGAGGGTCTATGAGGCCGATAAGATCCAATCCCCACTTTTCAAATGGTTCAAGGACTACCTAAGGTTGTAGGGGAATTTCATTGGATGTGGTTGGTCTTTCTACCCTTTGGCATTCATCACACTTGCAAACATACTTCTTGATGTCCTTATGCATTGAAGGCCAATAGTACCCTGCTCCTAGAATCTTGTGAGTTGTCCTTTTAGTAGAATAATTCCCTCTAAAGGGGTCATCATGATAGGCCCTATGGATATTGTAGGTATCATATGCCCTAACACACTATCGCAAAACCATATCAGGTCCACATCAAAACAAGATTTCGTTAATCCATTTAAAAGGGGAACTCTCTCTTACAAGGCATTTCTTCTGTTTTGAAAAAAAATGAGGTGGTACTTTTGTGGTGGCTAAGTAATTCACAATATCGGCAAACCAAGGAGTTGTAGTGGAGATGGGGAACAAATTTTCATATGGAATTTTTCCTCTACTAGAGCACAGTCGCCATCATATTTTATCCGGGATAAGAAGTCTACAACTACATTGGACTTCCCTGGTTTGTCAACAATTGTCACATTGAACTCTTGGAGATGGAGTAAACACCTGATTATCCTTGCATTTACCACCGATTTATTTATGAGATACCTAATGGATGCATGGTTTGTGTGCACTGTAACTTTATATCCTATGACATAATGTCTGAATTTCTTGATGGTGTGCACTACAACCAAGAATTCTTTCTCTATTATGGTGTAATTCTTCTCTGTTGGTGTCAGATTTTTGTTGATAAAATATATCACATAATTCCCTCCATTCTCATCTTCTTTCCCTAGAACTGCTCCAATGGCATCATCAAACACATTGACATAAATGTGAAATGGTAGGTTCCAGTTAGGTCCTCATAGGATAGGGGTAGAGATGAGTTTCTCTTTGATAATTTCAAATGAGGACTGACACTCGAGTGTCCAAATGAAGTAAAAAAAAATTGAAGGAGAGAAAACATGAGGGCTGCAATTTTGCTAAAGTTTTCTATGAATCTTTAGTAGTATCCAACATGCCCTAAGAAACTCCTGACATTAGTTTGATCTCAAGTTGTTATATGACTTCGATTTTCTTGGAATCAACCTTATTCCCTTCGATTGAAATATGACGTCCTAGCACTATTCCTTGTTCCACCATGATTAAGAATTTCTCATGACTAAGGGACAACCGATGATCCTCACACCATTTTAACACTTTTTTCTAGATTTTTGAGGGCTTCATCGAAGGTTGAACCATATATAGTGAACTCATCCATATAGATTTCCATGCACTCATTTACCAGCTCAACAAATATAGCTAGAATGGCCCTCTGAAACATGGCAGGAGCATTGCATATCCCAAAGGGAAGAACCCTATATTCAAATGTGAAGGGTAGGTAAAGGCCATCTTATTCTAGTCTTTTTCTACTACCTCTATCTAGTTGTATCCACTAAATCCGTCCAAAAATAAAAAATATTTTCTCCCAACCAAATTATCTAGCACTTGGTCCATAAATGGCAGGAAAAAATAATCTTTGTGTGTCACTTTGTTGAGCTCCCTATAATCTACACACACTCTCCACTTCCCATTCTTCTTTGGAACTACAACCAAGGGTGACACCCACTTGCTATCATAAATTGGGTAGATAAATCCTACCTACAAGAGTTTCTCAATCTCATTTTTAATGATGTCTTTGAGGGCAGGATTGAGTCTCTGTTGTGGTTGGTGAATAGGTCAAACATCCTCAGTATAGATATAGTGTGTGCACACACTAGGGTGTATTATCTGATATCCTTACAGTCCTAGGAGAACACTTTAGATCTACTCACTAGGGTATCAAACAATCTTTGTTCTTCCATCACAGTCAACCAACTATTGATGTTCAAAGTTTTTCCAAGTAGCAACATAATAGTTTTGAATCCAAGATAATTGGATGTGATAGTGTGAATGGGCATGTTAGTGTGTTAAGTGGACATTTGTGCAGTAAAGTTTTATGAAACCAAGCAACATCTACAAAGAAATGGAAAGTTTTTGGAACTAGGTGTTGACAAAACAAGGATAGACAACTTAGAGAGGGGGTGAATTAGTTGTCACAAAATGATAAAATTCTTAAACTTTTACTTAATTTAATCTCTGCAATTAACCATAAGCAATTAACACATCAGAGAGATAGAGAACACCAAGATTTTTTTACATGGAAACCCTGTTAGGGGAAAAACCATGGTGGATGTTAATCCACAATATTATACCCTATTAAAAGTATAATGAAATTTGTAGACACTTAAAAATGACCTAGGCCTACAAGCTCTGTTTTTACCACTTTCTCCCTAGCATAATTATGACATCTTAATTATGTCCTTTGTCCACATTCGACTATTGATTAAATAATTCATAATTATTTAATTAATTCATGTCCTTTTATTCTTCATGATTATTAAATAAATAAATTGCATTTATTTATTAAATATGTCATTAATTGTCTAAGTCTTCCCCTAATTAAATAAATTTCTTAATTTATTTAATTACCTTTCTTCATTCATTTATTCCTAATTATTAAATAAATAAATTTTATTTACTTATTTAATATGTCACTAATTCTCATAATTAAAGGGATTTATTAATTTATTTAATTAATTAATTTTATCTTCTATATTAAATAATTATCTTTAATTATTTAATTGTCAAAATTAATATTCCTCTCATTTTAAATAAATGAAATTATTTAAAATGTCATCACATTCTTAACTATCAGTTCATTTTAGTAAATAATCTAAAAATCAATTATTTATTATCTTACAAAATCCATATTTTGAATTAATTTAATTCAAAATGGTAATATTCTTCTAAAAATCAGGTAACTGGGAAGATTCTTGATTTTCCAAATCTGATCTTCAGTTCAACTCTTATCTTCTTGATTTTTTGAATCTCACAAATTAGGCAATCTATTATCTTCTTGATTTTTGAAAATATTTATTTTTCTAATTAATTATCTCATTTATTCTCCACTGCCGATTCAATCTTCTTAGATGACATCTCGACCACTCGTTTAAGGATTTTTCCCTAACCCTGATTAGGGATTATCATATTTAATCTCGTCCTCTGATTTTAGGTCTCTATCGAAAGTCAATCTCACTCGTCCATTGAAAATTGCATTTTCTATAAAATGCTATTTTGATCTCATTTTTAGATTACACACTGACACACTTAGACATTTTACAAAAATTGTAGCATTTATTGTCATATTCCATTATGTTTTGGCATATTTAGGCATAGGAATTTTTAATCACATAGTCATAGGCATAGGCATTTAGATTCAAATCCTTCAAATCTTGTGTAGGACTTCGTCAAATATTGCTCGCACATTTGGTCTGAGGGCAACACAACAATCAACAAGTTACAAGGTGCTACGAAGAGGAATCATGGAAACTTCAACAATTATCTGGTATATTTTCTTCATTTATCTTAGTTTCCATTGTACTTTGTAGTTCTTTGGGTTTCTTAGTCTTTGTTGATTTGCTAACCTCTAATCTAACATACCTAACATTAACCCTTAGATACATTGGTGAACCCAACTCTATTTTTGTTGTTATTTATATATAGTTTTGTTTGTTCACTGTCATTTTTGCAGGTACAGGTATGAAGTGATGCATTCAACTTTTATTCTGATGCATCTGATGCGTTGCGATGCATTAGGTCTTTGAAACGACGTAATCACTCTACTTTTCCTCAAACAAAGTCCGGAAAGCTACATTTGAACTCCCGAGCCACATTTGCAACACAGAGTGAAGCATTCACTTTGTTGTGATGCATTTTCCTAGTAAGATTTTCTTCTTTTTGGCATTCGGTTTTTTTTCTCCTATTTTCTGCTCTTTTTTTTTTACTGTCTACTTTTTCTTTTGCATTCTGGTTATTTCCTACATTCTGCGTAGCATAGGTTTTGTGTTACTAATCGAGATTTGCAACATGTGGCGTTGGAGTTCTTCGTGGGTCAAAGGTATACATTCAAACTACTGACATGTGGTTTTGCAGCTACGCTTGTCAAAGATTTATCTCTCAAAACCACTTGTTTGCATTTTAATTTAGGAACATTTATGTTGGTGCACATAAAACAAACTTGTGTTTTTACGTTTCTTGAATGTGTTTGCAAGATGGTAGGTGATTATGCTCTCACCTTGTGAAAACTCGATGATCAGAAAACCAGACCCATTTTTATATGTTATTACCCTCATGACTTAGTAATCGAAGTATCCTCTCCCCTTGCACTTTTGGGAGATCCTACGTGTAAGAGAAATAGTTACTAACTCTAGAACTTGGGCTTTTTCTGGTGGGAAAAAGTACTCACCCCAAAACAACTCAGACCGGTAGCATCCTAAACCTGAGGGACTTCCAACTGTTATATAAAAGTGGATTCTTGGGTAAAGCCCAAGAATCATGCCTATGATTATGATGAGATGGATCTGAAAGGGGACTCTCTCCGCATGGATCATGCCCTATGAATGGAATTCCCATATTAAACACCTTTTATTTTAGTGTCCAACCCTTCTTTGTCTGTTGCTTGGTATAGTGCAGGGTACAATATCATGCCTGAACACACTCACTATTGATCCCCTTGAGTAGAGATAGCAGTTCTTGGGAAGTCACTACCCAAGAATTCAAATTTGGTGTGCTTGAATGACGTTAATGAGCCGTGGAGGGGAGCCAATGCCACCAAAATTCTAAGCTATCTGCTCTCGAGAAGGAAAGGTGTTTATCACCAATTCGAGGTATATTGATGGGTTATACCAAGTATACAAACCCTTGGCCTATTGGACTTTTAGGATTGTACTTGTCTTATGTGCGCTTGCTTACACTTAAAACATTGTGCTTGTCAAGTGCTTTCTGGATTTCTCAAACTTTATTCACAACATTTATATTTCTGGACAAAACATTCACCATTAGACAAATCAAATTTTCCCTCAATATGACAAGAAACTCAATTTTAACAAACTGTCGCATCTGTTGAACCACATTTGATCTCTCAAACACTGCATCTATATGCATCGCAACACATCTGAACCTCACAAAGTCGTATCTGCTAAATTAAGTCACATTTGTCAGTCCCAAAGCCACATTCACTCAAACCAAACTGCATTCGATAAACTATGACACATACGAGGCCTCAAACAATGCATTTTCCTGTCACAAGTAGAACCCTCATACAAAGTCAAATCTAAGTCTACACCTTGTCAATCTTTTGTAAAACACTGTTTCCAAAGGGATTCTGTCAGAAACCAACTTTGAAATTGCTCAAAACTTCTAACCATTAGTTTGCATTCTTGACCATAGGTTTCATCCTTCCTTTTTTTTAAGTTGCATACATTAGGCATTAGCTTGTCCCTAGGTTTTAATTCTTGCATACTTTGGATTAGGAAAATCTCAGCACAATTTGCAACATCATTGCTTTTGAAACTAGGTTATCTTGGACTTAATTACCATTCCCTTTTTCAGTCATTGTCCCTTTTGTGAGATTTTTCCAACTCAAAAGTCTAGTTAGGAAAACTCACTAGTCATTTTGACCTTGTCATCTTGTCATTTTCAACAAAGTCCTTTTGTAACCAAGATCAAAAAAAAAGATTGAGCTTAAAAGTGCCTAGGTATCCTTTTCTCAAATTGCATTCTAAGTTTAGACATTGCATATTTTATTCCCAAAAATCCAAAAATATTATTCATCTTAGTTGTCATTTTGATCCTAGACCTTTGCATATTATCACATTACATTTAGCTATCATTTTCATTTAAGCAATCTCATTTTATGGTGGAAACTAGACTCCAAAAATAGAAATGACAAATGGAAAAATTTGGACAAGACTCCACTTCCAATGTCAACAATCCCATGTATTACCCAAATTGGACTTTTGATGATCCATTTGCCAACACGAACAACCAACCTCTCACGACAATACCATCCTCATCAAAAAATCCCTTTGAACCATTCTTACATAAGGATTTATATAGAAAAATACTTGAGGAAAACTTAGAGGTAGTAGCACAAGACCCAAAGGTCTCTCAATTCATGGAACAAATGGTCCTATATGACAGAGACAGATATTTGGCCATACTCTTAAGTCAAGTAGCCAAATTACCTCAAGGATTTGACATTAACACGTTAAGATCAACATCTCCTGACCCTAATGTCAACAACGCGCATAACATGACAAATAGTGGTCAACCTCCCAACACTATGAGAAATACTTTCTTTGATGCCACAACGACCATGCATGCTACCTCCAACATCCCAAACACCTCCAATACAACAAATGCTACATCCATTTGAGGAACACAATCCGTCACATTGCCCACAATATCCACAACACTATCACAATCAATCAGAACCTCCTTTGGCTCCTTGGCATTGTGGGAAAGTTACTCCAATTCTCTCTTTACCACTATGATAAATGCCACTGGGGCATCATCAAGTCATACCAACCCCCCCTTGACAGTTACATCGAGTACCATGAGTACACCTTCGACATATCCTCTCATTGGTATCTCACAAAATCCTTTGTGTGGGGGTAAATGACATATATTTATTCAAGGACAACAAAAAAAGGTGAGCACATCAACACTGTCCAATACCATCAAATCCAAAGGACAAAATTCGACCATTCCCCTTGTCCAAACCCAACAATTTGGACAAGGTAGTCAAAACACACAACCCATGGCATCATTAGCACATCACAATGTTCATGGTCACCATATTCCCCAAATATTGACACAAATGGTTGGGGGACACATCCCAACATACTCATCCCACATTCATACTCACCAACATACCCCCAATCCAAACTTTCAATACCAACAACACATCAATCCGAACACATCATACATGTCACAACAATCCATCCCTCCACAATACACCAATATCCATGCACAACAAATGGGGACCTATGGCGTACCAATCAGTCCAACGTATGGGACCAAAAATGACCCTGTTATAGATGCCTTACAAGTCAAACTAATGGGTCTAGAGAAAACTATCCAAAACATACAAATATTAGGAAAGAAATCAGAAGTGTTATATGATCTAAATGTATACCCACTCGACATGAGCTTATACATGCCACCGTTTCCTCTGGGATATGTGTCACCCAATTTTACAAAATATAGAGGCAAGACAAACCCCATTGAACATGTTCGTGAATTCACAACCAATTGTATGGACGTCGCCTATGAACAAACATACTTGATGGGACTTTTCTCTAAAAGTATTGTGGGTCCTACCCTTGAATGGTTTTCCACTCAAAAGGATATCCAAACATGGGATGAGCTTAAACAAAAATTCATAAGGAATTACGCATACAACATTGACATGGACACCTCTATTTCTAGCTTGTGCAATCTCATGCAAGAGGATTCCGGTGAGACATTCATCCCATTCTTTCAAAAATGTATAAGTCTAGCTAGTCAGTGTCACATTGACATACTCGAAAGGGAAAAGGTGGACATGTTCATTCAAACACTTCTGGGTCCCCTAAAGTATGCATTGCAAGTGCATTGTTGCATAACCTTCATGGACCTAGTCAAAAAAGGGGTCCAGATTGAGAAAGCCCTTATCACAAAGGGAGAGCTAAGATACAGTCCCAAAAACACAAATTCAAATCCTCCCACTGACAAGAATAAATACTGGATCAAAAATAAGCATGTTACAAATGATGGTGTTGTTGACGCTAAGACTGTAAACATTGTGGGTCCTATACTAGCCCTAAAAGGGGTTCAATAGCAAAAAAAACCAACAACCACATTGAAACCCCCTACCAATGTCCCTTCAAACAGCTAGAGCAGCCAAAATAATCAAGGACAATACTGTCAGATGAGACAATTTCCTAGGGGTCGCACATACACTCCTTTGGGTGAACCCATTGAGGAAGTCCTTAAGAAATGTCTTTAGAATGGTGTCATCATGCTTCAAGAACCAAAAACATATGACCCAGGACAATTCAAACTAGCATGGTGGGATGATAATACATTTTGCGATTATCATCAAGCAAATGGACATAAAACCTCTACCTATTGACATCTAAAAAACCTCATACAAGACCTTATCAAGAGTCGTATCATTGAGGTAGGTGGATCACAATTTTCCTACAATTAAGACCATACTATTCATAAGAACCCACTACAAGACCATGGTTCTCATAATTCTTCCACGTCAGGTCCACAAATAAAAAATAATCAAGCTAACTTTGGTCAAGCCAAGTACGACTATTTTGGTGGACCAATTATAAATAATGTCTAAACTGATGATGAATACATCAATACAATTACAGTCAAGAGAGCACCTCAATGCAATGCTACTACTAAAAGTGGCAAGGTCACCATAGCTAGCCTACCACCCGCTAGGCAACCCAAAATCACCATACCTGGACCATCTGCTAAAGGGTCAAAACCCACCCCGACCACAAAGCAGTGGCAACCAAAGAGTCAGTTCAGCCTTATTGACCTACTTGGAAAAACTCCCGCCCAAATTTCTATACTTGAGTTGCTTCGCATCTCTCGCACGCATAAGGCTATACTGGATAAAACTGTAAGGAAAGCTAAGGTGTGGAAACAACTCTCCTAATGTCAAAAACTCAGGGAAGAATGCAGAGGTTCTTTTAAATTTTCAATTACATTCCAATTAAGATACACTTGAAAGAAATAATAGAAACAAAGAAATTAACATACACACATGAACATCAAATTTATGTGGGAAAACCCTTACGGGAGAAAAACCCACCACACCAAGAAAAGCCTCTTTGTATTACAGTAATGGAATTACATGCAAAGATTAGACTTATCTTTCTGATGTCAATTTACAACAACAGATTCAATGATCAACCTTGTACAAAACATTCAAGATACAATGCTCTTAGAATAAAATTCTCACTAATCACACATCAAACTATTCATCCAACTGTTACCGAATTGTTCATCACACTGATCGTCCAACCAAACACCATCATTGATCTCAAAGTATATCCATGTCATCCCTAGTCTATTGAAATTCCTCACAGAATAGCCACAATAGTCTAACTTCCAACAGTTCCCATTCTGATTCTCTGATTGGTCGAAGACACACCACATAGGATAGTTTTCCAATCGGTCAAACACGTTCAACCTATGTTCGCATGTCGGTGACACTAATTGTGTCTCCCCGATGCCACAAGACCCAATTGCAGTTATCACCAAGATTCCTCACCATCGGCAAGATGTTATACCAAGTTCACAAACTATTGCTTAGACTTCCCCTTGTCACCAAGACATCATACCAATATCCATCACATGTAGTGCTATCGCCAAGACAATCGCTATTCACCAAGAGATCATACCAAAGTTCCAAACACACATAGACATCAGCATTCCCATTGGCGAGACTATCACTACTCACCAAGAGATCACATCGAGCCTTCCATTCATACCGAAACAAACAACCATCAGCAAGACTTATAGCTATTGTTGAGAGGTAATACCGAAGTTTTCAAGTCACCCCGAGATCATCCTTCACCAGGAGTCATACCGACAACATCCCACAACATTAGTGAGACAAACACCTGTCGCCAAGAGTTCTTGCTGAACCCTAATGTGTTTCTTTGATGACTCCAAGTGCATAACTATTGGTGATACTTTCCATATTGATCAGACTTCATACTGAAGCATATGAGTTACTCCAATGACTCTAGTCACTATGAATCTCCCTGACCATCATAGGGAACTAAATTGTCAGCCAGAGATCTCCCCGAGCGGTGAGAGATAGAAATTGTCATAGCGTTCAACATGTAACAGTGATAGGCTCCATTTGGAAAGACTATAACAAGGTTTTGGCAACCTGAGCATTCCACAAGGTTGCATAATTGCTAGTCAGACAAACAAAAAAGATGTCACACTGACTTGGCTCTTTTAGAGGTTTTAGTCTGTGGGATTGAGGCACACAATTCCAACAATCTCCCACTTGATGAAGATCACACAGGAACCTCCATAGCACAAAAAAACTACTGAAATTCATGGGCATTGAGGCCCATCAAATTGGCACACCACCTGAACTTTTCTGTGCTCATTGGCTTCGTCAATGCATCTACAACATTCTCCAAAGTATCCACTTTTTCTAAAGAGACCTTTCCATCCTTTAACATATCCTATACAAAATGATATTGTACATCTATATGTTTCATCCTGGCATGGAAAGTAGGATTCTTTGCCAAATAAATAGCACTCTGACTGTCAAAGTAAATAATTATTTTCCCTACATCAAAACCAATGTTAGAACACAAGCATTTTAACCAGATCGCTTCTTTATAGGCGTGTGTTGCTGCCATGTATTTTTCTTCTGTAGTGGACAAAGTGACTATAGCCTACCACTTACTCATCCAACTCACTGCACAACCATTCAACATGAAAATATATCCACTGGTGGATCTTCTGCTATCAATGTCCCCTTCCCAATCAGAATCCACATAGCCTCGAATGTTGAGAGTCCTCTATGATTCAACCAAGTTTCCATGGTAACAAAAAGCATATTCTGAAGTGCCCTTCAAATATCTAAACACTCTCTTCACAGCATCCAAATGTGTCCTTCCAGAATTATCCATAAACCGACTAAGTACTCCCACTACTTGGGAAATATCTGGCCTTGTACAGACCATTGCATACATTAGACTGCCAACCACACTAGCATAAGGTACACTGGTCATCTCCTCCATCTCAGTAGGATATTTTGGACAGTCTTCAACAAATAGCTTCATTCCCTACAAAACTGGAACAACTAGCTGCTTACAATCATTGATGCAAAATATTTCTAGAATAGTCTTGATATACTTACTCTGATTGAGCCAAATTTTTCTGCTATTCATGTCCCTGGTTATTTCCATTCCTAGAATATACCTTGCTACACCAATATCTTTCATTTCGAACTTTGTAGACAAATGGGACTTAAGATTGGAAATCATTAACTTACTATTTCCTATGAACAACATATCATCAACATAGAGAGAAATAATAACTTGATTAGCTTCAGCTCTCTAATACACACAATGATTAGATTTTGATCTTACAAATCCCAATGAAAAAAAAAAGTGTCAAACTTCTGGTACCACATTCTAGGAGACTGCTTTAATCCATGGAGAGATTTTTTAAACTTGCAAACCATTTTTTCTTTACCTTTCTCCATAAATTTCTTAGGCTAGGACATATAAATTTCTTCTTCAAGATCACCATGAAGAAATGTTGTCTTCACATCCATCTGTTCAACCTCTAAGTCATATGCTGCTGCAAGTGACAAGATAAATTTGATAGATGTTAGCTTAGCTATAGGAGAAAAAATCTCCCCATAATCAATTCCCTCTACTTGGGAATAACCCTTCGCAACCAACCTCGCCTTGTACTTTTCCACACTACCATTTAGACTAATTTTCTTTTTAAATACCCATTTGTAGCCAACAACTTTTCTACCTTCAGGCAAGGGCACCAAGCTCCAAGTATCATTCTTTTTGAATGATGCCATTTCTTCATTCATGGATTTCAACCAATCTTTTGAATCAGACATTCTAAATGCCTCTTTCAAAATCCTAAGCTCATCAATGCTAGAAATTAAAGCATAGGCACAAGTAGAATCTATCAAAGAAAACCCATACCTATCAAGTTGCTTTCTTTCATGAGTTGACCTCCTCACTTGCTGAGGCTGAGGTTGTTCTTCATCAGAACTCTCAGAACTACTTGAGCTCTCCTCATTTTTAGGTACATTTTGTATTTTCAATTCCTCTTTATCTAGTGTTGAAGGAATTTCAACTACATCCTTTTTGTTTTCTGATTTTGTCTCTGACTGCAGATCCAAGGTAGAAGGCTTCAGCTCATGAAATATTACACTTCTATTTTATAGAACCTTCTTTGTATCAGGATTCCAAAGCTTGTATCCTTTTATGCCAGCACTATAACCAATAAAAATACATTTGACAGCCTTGCTCTCAAATTTAGATCTTTTCTCATTCAACACATGTGCATATGCCTCACAGCCAAAGACTCGAATGTGTCTCAAAGAGGGCTTCTTTCCAAACAATGCTTCCAAAGGTGTTTTCTCAACAAGAGAAGAATTAGGAGAATGGTTTATCAAGTAACATGTTGTAGTAGTTGCCTCAGCCCAAAACTTCTCCTCCAATCAAGCACTGCTCAACATACTTCGTGCTCTTTCCATCACTGTCCTGTTGAACCTTTTTGCAACTCAATTTTTCTACAGAGTGTAAGGTGTAGTTTTATTTCTTTTAATCCCATGATGTTTAAAATTCCTCTTGAATTCATCAGAACAAAATTCACCCCCATTATCAGTCCTTAAACATTTTATTTTTCTTCTAGTATGATTTTCTACAAGGTTCTTAAATTCCTTAAACCGACTGAACACTTCTAATTTACTTTTCAAAAAATAAACAAATGCTCTTCTTGAATAATCATCAATGAACGATACATAGAACCTTGACTTAGACAGAGAAGGAACATTCATTGGACCAAAAACATCATAATGTATATAATCAAGCAAACCAGAAGATTTGTGAGGACTAGAATAAAATGAAACACGGTGTTGTTTATCATATATACAATGTTCACAAAATTCAAATTCAAGGTTACAATCTTCAAGCCCCTCAACCAGTTTTTTATTCTTCAAGGTTTTTAAACCTTTCTCTCCAATGTGGCCTAGCCTATGATGCCAGAGCATAGTATTTTCTACTAGAAGTTTAACTTCCATAGAATTTACACCATCAGGAACTTTTTCTTCTTTTCCCCCATGAGTAGCTTTCTGTGACTTTACAGAGACACTATTGTAGTGAACAACATGTGCATCTAGCTTATACAAGGTACCAATACGAGCACCTCTTGCTAGCACCATTGAGCCTCTGGTCATCTTGTAGCCATTTCTAGAGAATGTGACTTGCACTCCAATATCATTCAGCTTACTAACAAAAAGTAGATTTCGAGCCAATCCTAGTATATGCATTACATCATTCATTCCCTTCACTCTTCCATCAGGGAATTGAATTTCGACTCTTCCACGACCAACTATTTCTAGTGATGAATCACATGCCAAATACACCTTTCCACCATCATATTTTTCATACTTTGTGAACCAGTCTCTATGAGATGTCATGTGGAAAGATGGTCCAGAATCAATCAGCTAGACATCATCTGATGCCTGTGTAGCCAAGGCTGCAATGAAGGCATCTGCATCACTCTAAGAAGAATCATTGTTAGAATTCTTCTTCTTCTTCTTCTTCTTCTTCTTTTTCTCCTCTTTACAATCCTTTCGGACATGACCAAGTTTCCCAAAATTCCAGCACTTCACCTTGGACTTCTTGCTAGGAGACTTTGATCTCCCTTCTGATTTGGATTTGGACTTCTTGTCCTTCTTCTTTCCTTTTTCTTTTGATCTTCCTCTAACAGAAAGAGCCTCCTTTGCCATCTTAGAATATTTCCTTCTCATATCTTCTAATAACAAAGAAGCAACAACATCTTCCATCTTAAAGTGGATGTCGTACTCCTAATAGCCATCACCAGGTGATCCCAAGAATCTGGAAAAGAACATAACAAAGCATACAATGATCTTCTTCATCAATCTTCACACCCACAGATGTTAACTATGCAATCAACATGTTGAAAGTGTTCAAATGATCAGCAATGGACCCTCCTTCCTACATTCTCAAAGAGTATAACTTCTTCCTCAAGAACAATTTATTCACCAAGGACTTGCCCTGATAAATAGTTGCCAGTATTTTCCACAAGGAAGATGCAATCTTTTCTTTATGAACATTCAGAAGAGCAGAGTCTGCTAAACAAAGCCTTATCAACCCCTTTTATTTTCTATCTGCAAGGTCCCAATCCTCTTGCTTCATGCCTGTAGGCTTCATTCAAGACACAACAATCCAAAGATCACAATCAACCAGTAGATCTTCCATTTTAAGATTCCACAACTCAAAATTGCTACCATTGAATTAATCAATTTCAATCTTTCCTGATGTGATCGCCATCTTAACCTGTAATTCGAATTACCAAACTTCTACAAGACTCCCACTAAACAAAATTTGACAAAAAAAATCCAATGTACCCACAAGGATAACACAACTAGCCAGGCTATGATACAACTTTTAAGGAAAGATAAGGTGCAGAAACAACTCTTCTAACATCAAAAACTCAGGGAAGAATATAGAGGTGCTTTTAAATTTTCAATTATAGTCCAATTAAGATACACTTGAAAGAAATAACAGAAACAGAGAAATTAACATACACACATGAACATCAAATTTACGTGGGAAAACCCTTATGGGAGAAAAACCCACCACACTAAGAAAAGCCTCTTTGTATTACAGTAATAGAATTACATACAAAGATCAAACTTATCTTTCTGATGTCAATTTACAACAACATATTCAATGATCAATCTTGTACAAAACATTCAAGATACAATGCTCTTAGAATCAAATTCTAATTGATCACACATCGAATTATTCATCCAACTGTTACTGAACTACTCATCACACTGATCATCCAACCGAACACCATCATCGATCTCAAAGTATATCCATGTCATCCTTGGTCTATTGAACTTCCTCATAGAATGACCACAATAGTCTAACTTCCAACTGTTCCCATTTGGCTTCTCTGATTGGTCGAAGACACACCACATAGGATAGTTTTCCAATAAGTCAACAACATTCAACCTGTGTTCGCATGTTGGTGTGACACTAACCATGTCTCCCCAATGCCACAAAGACCCAATTGTAGTTATTTCCAAGAGTCCTCACCATCGGCAAGACGGTATACCGAGTTCACAAACTATTGCTCAGACTTCCCCTTATCGCCAAGACATCATACTAATATCCATCACATGTAGCATTATCGCCAAGACAATCCCTATTCGCCAAGAGATCATATCGAAGTTCCAAAGTCACATAGACATCAACATTCCCATCGGAAAGACTATCGCTACTCGCCAAGAGATCACACCGAGCCTTCCATTCATACCAAAACAAACAACCATTGGTAAGACTTACCGCTATTGTTGAGAGGCAATATCGAAGTCTTCAAGTCACCCCGAGATCATCCTTCACCAAGAGTCATACCGACAACATCCCATAGAATTGGTGAGACAAACACCCATCGCCAAGAGTTCTTACCAAACCCTTATGTGTTTCTCCGATGACTCTGAGTGCATAACTATTGGTGAGACTTTCCATATCGATAAGACTTCATACTGAAGCATATGAGTTACTCTGATGACTCCAGTCACTATGAATCTCCCTGACCATCATAGGGAACTAAACTGTCGGCCATAGATCTCCATGAGTGGTGAGAGATAGAAACTATCACAACGATCAACATGTCACAACGATAGGCTCCATTCGACAATACTATATCAAGGTTTCGGTGACTTGAGCATTCCAAAAGGTTGCATAATTGTTAGTCGGCTAGACAGAAAAGATGTCACACTAACTTGGCTCTTTCAGAGGTTTTAGCCTATGGGATTGAGGCACACAATTCCAACAATCTCCCACTTGATTGAGGCACACTAACTTGGCTCTTTCAGAGGTTTTAGCCTATGGGATTGAGGCACACAATTCCAACAATCTCCCACTTGATGAAGATCACACAAGTACCTCCAGAGCACAACAAAACTACTAAAATTCATGGGCACTAAGGCCCATCAAATTGGCACACCACCTGAACTTGTATGTGCTCACTGGCTTCATCAATGCATCTACAACATTCTCTAGAGTATCCACTTTTTCTAAAGAGACCTTTCCATCCTCCACTATATCCTATACAAAATGATACTGTACATAGTTGTTTTCCCTGCATCAAAACCAATGTTAGAATACAAACATTTTAACCAGATCGGTTCAGTTAGTTTGAGACCATGGTGGGATACCTCACTATGCCTCACCATGTCACCTTTTCTGAACAAGACTACTTGTCACCTAAAACCAACCACAACAATGCATTGCACATTGAAACTTCCATCCATAAGCACAAGGCCAGAAGAGTTTTAGTAGATGGCAGAGCAAGATTGACTATATGCTCCTTGAAACTAATTTAGGCTCTAGTATTTTCTAATGCATGCATATACCCTACAAAGAGTATAGTGATCAAAGCATATGATAACGAAGAACGCTCTTCACGAGGTGTTATATCTCTTCCTATCAAAGTGGGACCAGTCATTGTGGATACAACCTTCCAGGTCCTGGATCTAGAATTACCTTACAACATCTTGCTCGGTCGCCCATGGATTCATGCCTTAAAATTTGTTCCATCCACATATCACCAATGCTTAAAATTCCCATTTGACGGCATAGAAATCACTATATATGGTGACCCTTACCCTTTTCAATACTATACCAACCTACGGGGTATTTCAGAAAACCGCGTGCCTATCAATCGAGAGGCTTCTGGCCCCTCCTCTTCCAAATACATTGATCCATCCACACTCGCATCATCTTCCACATCCACTCTGTCCACATCTTCCACCACACCACCATCTTCCGCAAACCCTAAGGCTAAACCCACTTTCAAGATCTAGGACCTTGACTGTGGAGAATTCAAACTACATACAACATATAGCATCACAATGATACCCAAGTCCCCGAAGACCTATCGTCGACCATCTTTTAGAATGAAACCCAAAGAAATTTTCAAAGTTCCACCAAAAATAGTTTTCATCAAATGGGGAGACATGAGTAATGAGGACCTTGCTGATATCACAAGATGGCTCTATAAAAATATGGTCGAATTACCCCCATTACCAGTTAAGAAATATGTCAAGGGATATGACATAATGAAGGCTAAGGGCTACAATGGCACTAGTGGCCTAGGAAAAAATAAAACTGGATGAAGAGAGCCCATAGAACCTTTCAAAATACCAAAGTATCTTGGATTAGGGTTTGGATTTCCCGACAATGATGATCGACGTACCAATGGACTTTCGAGTGAGCGAGTACATGCTAAGGAAAGTGTCGAGACCACTAAGGAAACCCTCACTAAAACTGACTCCCAAGAGTGGGAATTTGGCTCAGAACGATCCTTAAGTGACTGTTGCCTAGATGATTTGTTTGTCGAAATAGGGGAACTAACCTTTGAACAAATATTTTGGAAAACATTTAAAATTGATCAGGCACCAAATAATCAAAGTCCCATTTCCACTCCCCATGACATACAAAACCCACCATCTGAATCCCTTATGTCCAATCCATCGAAAGTACCAGATGACACTGACAACCATGACTCTAAGTCCTTCACCCCTTATTTTTACAACGAATATGAGACTAGTGAAGGGGAATATTGGATAGAGTCCAATTTGGATTTGGATGATGATAATCTCATCTACAATATCACTGAATCCTTTTGCATGCTTTCTGCATCCTCCCCTCAATTCACCAACACCGACGATGGAATTTCCCTAGTTTATCCTCAACTAGTCGATTGGGACCAACAAGGCCCACCAGTCTTGGACACTTTTTAGAATGATGAAGCAATTACAAAGTTTATGGGATTACATGAGGGCATACCCAAGGGTGATCATAAGTCAAGATTCACCATTAATCTAGATTGTGCGGCTTACTTCGGGGAGATTGCTTTGTCCTCTAGTCGCAAAATAAAAAATAAAAAATGAAAATTCTTTAGGTGAAAATAAAAAGGAAACTTTTGACAACAAAAAAGTAAAAACAAAGGATGTATCTGTGGGTGAAAACCTCACTGAGGTGCCCAAAGATGGAGGACTAGACTTTCTTCTTGTACGACAAGAGAAATCAGCTATACTTATAGAAGACACCATAGAAGACAACATATCAACTGCAGAAGATCCAAAAATGGTCCTCTTTGCTGCATCACTGACTGAGGAAGAGAGACCAAAATTTCATAAATTCTTTGCAGAATGTAAAATCAACTTCACATGGTCCTATTCTGACATGCCAGGATTAGACCCAGAAATGGTTCTACACCATCTTCTACTATTGCCTAATGCCAAACCAGTCAAACAGAAGTTACGCAAAATGCATCCTCAAGTTGCTCTATTGGTAAGGGAAAAGTTGAAGAAACTTCTATATGTTGGATTCATATGGTCTATTGATTATTCTGAATGGATATCTAACCTGGTACCAGTAACAAAGCCAAATGGGTTGATCTGCGTCTATAAAGATTTTAGAGACCTAAATAAGGCATGCCCAAAAGATGACTTTCCTTTACCGAATATTGATTCATAGTTGACCTCACAATAGGATATGAGATGTTGTCCCTCATGGATGGTTTCTCCAGCTATAATCAGATTCGCAGTGCCCTCGAAGACCAGCACAAAATGACATTTACTTGCCCATGGGGTACATACTATTGGATTGTCATGCCATTCGGTCTCAAAAATGCAGGCACCACATATCAGAGGGCTATGACCACAATCTTTCATGACATGATACATAAAATAATGGAAGATTATGTAGATGACCTATTTGCTAAACAGTAACAAGGAAAGATCATCTAAAGGTGTTAGACACAATTTTCAAGAGACTAGAAGAATACAAAGTCTGGCTAAATCCTAAGAAATGTGTCTTCGATGTAACATCAAGTAAACTATTGGGATACATAGTCTCTCAAAGAGGAATTGACGTTGATTCAACAAAAGTAATAGCCATCATAGATATGCCTCCACCCAGAGGAATCAATGAACTCAGAACCCTACTAGGCAGGGTACAATCTATTTGGTGCTTCATAGCATAGTTGGCTGACAAGTGTCACCCATTCCAATATCTGTTGCGCAAGGGTATCCCCTTTGTGTGGATAGATAAATTTCAAGAAGCCTTTTAGAAAATCAAAGATTACATATTGTCACCACTAGTTCTCATGCCTCCCATTCATGGAAAACCATTGATCTTATATATCTCTACCACTAATTCAACACTAGGGGAATTACTAGCACATAATGACCAAGAGGAAAAAGAAAGAGTTGTATATTACATTAGTCAGACATTGGTTGGGTATGAACTAAACTATACATCAATTCAATGAGCTTTTCTAGCCACAATCTTTGCAGCATAGAAGCTAAGACATTATATGTTAAGCCATCAAACACAACTAGTAACAAAGATCGACCCCCTTAAATATTTGTTAAGTTGGGCAGTGTTAATAGGATGTTTGGAAAAATGGGTCATGATTCTAAGAGAATATGACATTCAATATGTAGAAAGGAAGGCAATAAAAGGACAAGTCATAGCAAACCATCTAGTGAATGCACCTTTACAAAGTGATCACCCATTATTGGAAGATTTTCTAGATGAATTGATATTCCATATGGAACCTAAGTCACCCAGGAGACTCTACTTTAATGGATCCCACACAAATCATGGCTCAGGGGCAAGAATCCTGTTCATCACCCCTCAAGGAGATTCCATTCCTAAATCTTTTCGCATAGCTTTTCCATGCACAAACTACATGGCAGAATATGAGGCACTAGTTACAGGACTTAGAATGGCAATAAAATGGAAAATTAGAGCATTACACGTCTATGGAGATTCTCAGTTAGTCATCAACCAAGTTAATGATGACTACGACAAAAAAGATGAGAAGTTGATGCCCTACAAATGAATGGTTGATAGTTTTCAAATATACTTTCATATGGTGACTTTTGAACAAGTTTCGAGAGCACAAAACAAAGTGGCAGATGCAATGGCTATAATAGGCTCTCTCCTCGATATTCCAAGCAATCTACCTGAGTTGGAATTTCTAATAGAACAATTGTTGATCCCTACCTATGACATTCCAGAGTCAGAAATGGTCTACGAACTTGTTGGTCCTGACTCTCCCTGGTATCAATATATTTATGACAACATTAAGTCTTAAACCCTTCCACCTAACCTGTCCAATAACCAAAGGAAGTCCTTCATTCGAAAAGCTGCAAGATATGCCATCGTCAGTGACACCCTTTACCGCCATAGCTTTGATGACACCTCCTTAGATGTCTCGACACCAACAAAGCACATACAACCTTATGCGAAGTACATGATGATATATGTGGGTCTCATTTGAGTGGTCCTACTCTAGCCAAGAAAGTAACAAGACTTGGGTACTATTGGCCAACCATTGAATAGGGTGCAATAGAATATGTCAGGACTTGTCGCCAATGCCAAATTCACAATGACTTGATCCACGCTCTAGCACAGGAACTTCTATCGAATACCTCTCCTTGGCCCTTCACTCAATGGGGATCGACCTCATGGGTAAGATCCATCCGACCTTGTGCAATGGCCACAAATTCATCATCACCGCCACCGAGTATTTTACGAAGTGGATCGAAGCTATCCCTCTGACATACATAACCGACAAACAAATATCCAAATTCATTCTCAACTACATCATTTGTCGATATGGCCTTCCACAATCCATCATCACTAACAACAGACATCCATTTAAAAACCAAGATGTTTGTGAGTTATGTGAGCGATTTCAGATCCAAAACCATTTTTCATCTTCGTATTACCTGCCAGGAAATGGTCAAGCTGAGGCATCAAATAAAACAATTGTTAAAATCCTCAAAAAGACTGTCAATGACACTGGTTGTGACTGGCATATACAACTCAACCCTGCTCTGTGGACTTATTGCAGTAGCATTCATATGCCTACAAGAGCCACTCCTTTCACCTTGGTCTTTGGATTTGAGGCCATCTTGCCCATTGAGGTTGAAATTCCTTCATTACGAGTCTCCCTGAAGGGTTTAATTGATGAGGTGGAGTATAGACAATCACGCCTGCATGAGCTAGAGATGCTAGAGGAAAGAAGGAAAAATTCCCTAAACCATCTATAAGTGTATCAAAACTGTCTCTGTCGTAGTTACAACAAGAAGGTTATGGTCAGGAAGTTTAACATTGGTGACTTAGTCCTCATGTAGAACCCTAAGAACCAGGTTGATAGAGAAAAGCCAGGAAAGTTTGAACTAAACTGGTTGGGTCCTTACACCATTGTATCTTCTTTTGGTTCTAGAGCCTATCAACTGGTGACTCTAGAGGGAGAACAATTGATAGAGCTTATCAATATTTTACATCTTTGAAAGTTTTATGCATAGCATTAGGAGATCGAGCTAAAAACTATAAAATATAAAAAAAAATTGAAAAATGATAAAAAATTGTTGCCTTGATGAAAACCTAGCAAACAGGCATCTTGGTAGCACCAAAAAAAAAGAAAAATGACAAAAATAGTAAAGAAAAATGATTCATCCAATAGTGAAAACTTAGCAAATAGGCACTTTGGATAAGTAGCATGGTGAAAACCTAGCAAATAGGCATCATACGTAATCAATCATTACTCTGCCATCTACTGTCACTTTGTTTGCCTTGGCCTAGGATGAAATACATTTTTTGTCACCACCACAACATCTTCCATGACATCATACCCTTCATTCCATGGTTGATAAATGGTTGGCATCAAGTCCACTATCCTGTCCATCTAGTACCACATGCACATCCCTTTTAAGTCCTTTAAAACTGGCTAAGTCTTGGACCTAACTAGGGGCAAAAAAATTATCATGTAACTGTAGTGGATGTCATGCATGGTTTTGGAAATTGCCAAAAAGTCATCAAAAAAGATAAAAAACATCACAAAAAGTCTTAAAAAAATACAAAAAACTTTGCAAAAAGTCTTGAAAAAAGACCAAAAACATCACAAAAAGTCCTAAAAAAAGACCAAAAACATCACAAAAATTCATGAAAAAAGACCAAAAGCATCACAAAATGTCCTAAAAAAAGACCTAAAAATCAAAAAATGTCCTAAAGAAAACCACAACAAACATCAAACTGCTCAAAAACACAAAAATAGATTCATTCCTTGTCAAGTCAATCAATATGTCTTTGTCATTTGTCTGAACTACATTGTCTCTGCGCATTTGCTATGTAGGCAAGACTCATTTTTGAGTCCTCGAGACATTAGGTCAGTCCTTTTAGGTTTTTCAAAATCAAATCATGGTGCAATCTTTGGACATCAAGAAAAATTCATTGGTTGTGTCGAACTACGAGGTCTTTGAGTGCATAACGTAGGCAAGGCCATCTGTCGATGAGCCCCCGAGGCCGCACTAGGTCAGTCCATTAGGGTTCATGGCATTACAATGGTACACACGTCAACTATCTTCAAGTCAAGGAAAATCATTCCCAAATACATAAACTATTAAAATGAATTATGGAAATCATCTATTTTAATATGACAATCTCATCAGCACATCATGACAATATTGACATATAGTCAACACAAGTCAAACTCGGTCAAAACAAGTTAAATCATCATAACCTGTCAAACTGTCAACTCTTGGTTACCTTGCAGATGTGTCCTTCCATAAAACAACTTCTATCATTCATGCCTTAGGATGTGTCCTTCCTAGGAATTGTCACTGTCATTTGACATTTTGAGGGATCCTCTTGACACCTAAGAATCACTCCTCTTAACATTAGTATTCTTTAGATATGTCCTTCTGAAGAACCAACTCTGTCATTTCTGCCTTAGGATGTGTCCTTCCTAGGCATCATCATCATTTTGAGGGACCCCTTTTGACATTTAGGGATCAATCCTCTTGACGTCAACATTATTCAGGATGTGTCCTTCCTGAATTTGACAATTTTTGACATTCGTCATCTTGGCATCATAAAAAAATTGACACTCTGGCATCTCATCATCATCAAACCTAACATCTTGACATTGGAAAAATAGATATCCAGATGCACTTGGCAAACACTTGGCACTTTTCTTTTGGATTTTTATCATGTTATTAGTTTTTCGGCGAGATCCCAATAACAGGATTTAGAGAAGTAGTGACGTATCATGACAATTGACACACATGATTGCTAGTTTCTCAGTGAGGTCCTAATTCTAGGATTTAGAAAAACAATGACATATCATGATAAGGGCTCTATTTTGTATTTTGGAAATCATGCCGCTAGTTTCTCAATGATGTCCTGGAAATGATGTCCTGGAAACAAGATTTAGAGAAGCAATGAGATTTCATGAATTGTCCTTTTGGTCTTTTTCTGCTTCTGGTTGATTATGACAAAAAGACTGGGGAAATCACGCTCTTAGTTTGAGTCATGATCATCCTTGCCTGTGACTGATTGTCTTATGTGATGGTACGACCTTGCACACCTTGATCTATGTCATATCATGGTGTTTGTTGGCCATTACAACAGTCTTCCCAATGATGATTAAGAGAAATAAATATTAAAGTCCTATGGTAAAGTTTTGAAGGATTTGGTCTAGGAATTATGATGCATCTCCTTCGGTCTGGTCATCTTCTCTCATCCATCTCACGATGATATCCTGTGACATAAAAAAATATAAATGCATACATGATCATATAAACATTGCATTAGGTCCATACATACATCATCCATAGCATTAAATCATATGCATGTCATTGCATATTGCATTCACATTATCATAAACATGACATCCATTCAAGTAAATACATTATGCATATCATTATCACCATCATCACAAAATCAACATAACAAATAAATAAGCATTGCATCATCATGACATCATATCATAAGAAAGCATCATAGAACATACATAATACAATCATCCATCATAAATCAACATCATACATAGGACATCACATCACATATATCATAATGCATAAATCAAATAACATCACATAACACACATATAGGCTGCATCAAAACTGCATCATTATATAATATCATCTCAAAATATACAAATGTCACAGGATAGAGTCAACAAATATCCCAAAAATGGAGCTCGCAAGCTCAATGGTCTATACATAATGTGTTATAACATAAAAACAAGTATAGCAAATATGCCCCTAAGGGAGGCTCTCATCATCCCCTCGTGGCAAAGAGTGTGGTGCCTGAGGAGCTATGACTAGCACTGAGATAATGGGTGGACATATGGCAGTCTCTGTCTATGCAACCAATGATGGCATCATCTCCACAGTAATGGACACCTGTGATGTCACTGCAGCCTGACTCTGTGATGCTAACAAATTTGCCACTCGTGGCTGCCTCTGTACTAATCTCTACCTTGAACTAGTCGACCCATACTGACTATGGCTCAAATGGTGACTTGAAGCATGCATGTGTGACTGGTGGGACCTATGCCCTGATGTGTGCCCTGAGGAGGTGGATCCTCCAACACTGGTGTGACTCCATCTGCCACTGACACTCCCTAATCTATGACCACAGTCTGTCCTCGTCTGTGAGTGTGACAGTGTCAGATCTCGTCACTCAAGAGGCACCTCCTACTCGTATAAAGTCTTGTACTACCCATACCTCATGCTCACCCTAGATATCTCATGAGAAATTTCCCTAAAAGGCCCTATACATAACGCTGCAAACTCGACACACCACTAAGCTGAGTCCTGTTGATGAATCACTGCCTGATCTTGCTCTACCCAAGCTACCTCTAGCTTTTCCCACAGTGCCTTGACCTCTGCCACACTCTCGTCTAACCTCCTCTGCAGATCTACCACCCTCTAGTCTATAGTGGCATCCTGGGGTAATTTTGACGATGACAGTATACCCTCCTCTCCCTCCAACATCCTCCATCTAAGTAGTCTCTCAGCCTCATCCACGGTGTCATCATCATCATCCTCTGCAGCATCCTCTCCACTGACTCCCTCATCCAGAGGCACATCCATTTCTACATCCTCCTCCTATCCAGCCTCATCCTCTTGCCTTGGCTACTCCTCCCCCAGCACATCCTCCACTTGTCTCTCCTCCACCACATCCTCCTCCTATCTCTCTACCTCTACTAATGGCTCCTCCTATCTCTCCTCCTCCCCCTCCTACCTTGGATCCTCCTCCTCCTCTCTATACCTCTCCTCGGCCACCTCTGGGATAACATCTAGTGCTACTATCGCCACACATGGGTGCACCCTCTATCCCTATCTTTGACCATCTCTCATTCGTCTCTGGTTGTCTCCTCCATCATCCCCATCATCCATACCCTAGCCTCCATCCCTGCCTCCATCCTAGCCTCTGTGCTTGCCTCCATCTTGCCCTCTATCTCAGCCTCCATCTCTCCCCCTGCCTCTATTCCTGCCTCCATCCCTCCCCTAGACTCTGCCTCTACCACCATCTCTACCTCCTCGCCTGGCCCTCAGCACACACAATATGACTGACCTCCTGTCTACAGGTGCTATCCCATCAGGATCTGTCAGTTGCACTGGTCTATGTGCCTTCCACCATAGGTCATAATCTGTTGTGGTCCTGAGATCGGAAATCCCACCTCTCCATCCCCATGGCTAGGCTCCTAGCCCATCAATCTACTACTTTGCAAAGGCTACGGGAATAGTTGGCCCTTAAGTTGCCTCTCTGGAAGATTGAGCATACTCGGTTGTCCCCGCAGGTACACCCGGCTGCTCTTTGAACTATCACAGGACATGCTGTGGAAGGTACATCTCTATGATAAGCTGACTCTACACGGTCCTGCCAATCAAGTAGCGGTACTATTGGCAAAGATTGAGATGATCCACCTCATCATCCCACTACTGGCAGTCTTTGTATGGTATCCAAATAAACAACACCATAGTATCAATTTGATGCCACCACCAACCTGTCTCGCCCATCTGTGTCTATTGTAGAGCACCGACATAGTAATAGTCATAGGGCATCCCCTCGGCCAGCTATGGTCTCTGAATTGACAGACGAAATATAGCTATGTGCTCCTAGTCCCAAATCATCATCAATGTGGTGCCGCAAGAGATACTCTCTGCCCTCCAGTAAACAACCTCGTGCAGCTAGTGGTAGAGTGTGCCCAATAAACAAGGGCCCCAGGCATACACTATCCTATCTCGTCTCATCCCAACCAAGATGTCTCCCCAACCAATAGGGAACCCATGTCTGCGACGGTTAGGAATCAGTATCCTGCAAATCAATGTCGCCAGGAACACATCGAAGCGAGCATAGTGCTCTGCCATAAACTCCTAGCAGATCTTGTATCCCTAAATGTCGAGTCTTGCACCCTCATCTCAATAGTATACCATGAAGTTCTGCTTGCCATGGCGAGGGTCATAGATGATCCACTCTCCTCGGATTGGCATGCATAGAATGCGGTACACATCATTCAGTGTAATGGTCACCTCTCCCATTGGCAAGTGGAAAGAACATGTCTCTAAATGCCAATGCTCGCATAATGTAGTTAGTAGTCCCCTATTTTCCTAAATAGCAGGCATATAGGCGACATAGAACAAACCTAGCCACATCAAGCATCGTTGCTCCCGTGGGGTCAATTGATCAGCAAATCGGAAGGTCATCAGTCTGCTCTCTCGCATGTATATCGGTGTAAGTTGTCTCTGCACAAAGCCAAAAAATGCATTAGTACCTTCTAGACAATTATCAGTATCATCAAAAACATTTCAAATTGGAAAAGTATCAAAATCAACCCTAGTCAAAGCTAACGTCAAATGTGTCGTGTTGACTACAATTGCGTCACAAAACAATGAATGTGTCTTTTCATACTTCAAATGCATTGCAACATGGCAATTGCGTCGTTCAGTTGCTCAAATGTGTTGCATCAAAGCACTTGTATCATGATATATGACACTTGCATCGTTCCATTCAAATGTGTCGCCTAAACACATGATTACATTGCAAAATGACGATTGTGGCATTCAAACTTTTGAATGTAGCTCAAAAAGGTGAATGCGTAGCAATTTTTGGAAAATGTGTCACAATCCCTTAGTTTTCCCTAAATTACCCTTGCACTTGCATCGTGATGCATCAAATGCGTCAAACGAGAAGTCAAATGCGGCTTGCATGCATATGCGTCGAGACACATTTGTTGTTTGCCCTAAAACCCTACTTTTGGCACACAAAATGAAAAAAATTACAAAGGAGGTTAGGGGTACATACCACTGGCTATGAGCCCTCTAGTCGCCTATAGGTCCACACGATCTTGCTACAATGCTCTGTCACTGGAATCACCATCCTTGTTGCACTCCTTTCCGCTCTGAGCTCTCAAAATTTGCAAAGTAAATAGTGGAAATGAATTGACTTTTACCCCTTTTTCAAACTATTTATAAAGTCAAAATGATCTTTGTCAACTAGGTTATTACTGGAGGCTCATTTGACCAACTTTGACAACCCCGTTGGTTGTCTTAAACATGTCAGAATCAAAAACCATCTGTGCCATCATTTTTTTGGTCATCAAATTGACTTATCGGGACCCTTTCCAAATTTTTCTACCGTCAACCCAAAATTTCAAAAAATTTCCCGAGGGGGCATTGATACTCTATATCTTCACTAGGGCTTTGCTTTAACTTATTTTCTTTGTCACAATGCAACATGCTACATTATGACAAAGAGGGGCAAAATGTAGACACTTAAAAATGACCTAGGCCTGCAAGATCTATTTTTACCACTTTCGGCCTAGCATAATTATAACATCTTAATTATGTCCTTGGTCCACATTAGACTATTGATTAAATAATTCGTAATTATTTAATTAATTCATATCCTTTTATTCTTCATGATTATTAAATAAATAAAATTTATTTATTTATTAAATACGTCATTAATTGTCTAAGTCTTCCCCTAATTATATAAATTTCTTAATTTATTTAATTACCTTTCTTCATTCATTTCTTCCTGATTATTAAATAAATAAATTTTATTTATTTATTTAATATGTCACTGATTCTCATAATTAAAGGGATTTATTAATTTATTTAATTAATTAATCTTATCTTCTAAATTAAATAATTATCTCTAATTATTTAATTGTCAAAATTAATATTCCTCTCATTTTAAATAAATGAAATTATTTAAAATGTCATCACATTCTTAATTGTCAGTTCATTTTAGTAAATAATCTAAAAATCGATTATTTATTATCTTACAAAATCCATATTTTGAATTAATTTAATTCAAAATGGTAATATTCTAAAAATCAGGTAACCAGGCAGATTCTTGATTTTCCAAATCTGATCTTCAGTTCAATTCTTACCTTCTTGATTTTTTGAATCTCACAAATCATGCAGTCTATTATCTTCTTGATTTTTGAAAATCTTTATTTTTATAATTAATTATCTCATTTATTCTCCACCGTTGATTCGATCTTCTTAGAACATTTCGACCACTCGTTTAAGGATTTTTCCCTAACCCTGATTAGGGATTATCAGATTTAATCTCATCCTTTGATTTTAGATCTCTGTCAAAAGTCGATCTCGCCCATCCATTCAAAATTGCATTTTCTATAAAATGCTATTTTTCTCTCATTTTTAGATTACACACTGACACACTTAGACATTTTACATAAATTGTAGCATTTATTGTCATATTCCATTAAGTTTTGGCATATTTAGGCATAGGCATTTTTAATCACATAGTCATAGGCATAGGCATTTAGATTCAAATCCTTCAAAGCTTGTGTAGGATTTTGTCAAAGATTTATTGCACATTCAGTCTGAGGGAAACACGACAATCAACAAGTTAGAAGGTGCTATGAAGAGGAATCATAGAAGCTTCAACAATTATCTAGTATATTTGTTTCATTTATCTTAGTTTCCATTGTAATTTGTAGTTCTTTGGGTTTCTTAGTCTTTGTTGATTTGCTATCCTCTAATCTAACATACCTAAAATTAACCCTTAGATACAAAATCAATAAGGGGAATGCACATGCATTCAGGCACACTGCCTAGAGCTCACTGCTTAATTATAGAAGGGAATCACTGCCCAATAATACAGAATAGGATGAAAATCCAGATGGTACAAACTAAGAAAATAGCTTCTACACAAGCCTGATTACAGTTCCAATTAAGCACAAAAAACTACTTCACACTTTGCTCGATCTTTTTCACACTTTGCTCTACAATCAAATTATATTCACCCATCAGCACACAAATCACACCTTGCACCGATGAAACAATCAGTCTTATATATCTGCTACATAAAATTTCATCAACAACTTAGTTTGCCAAGAAAATAAAACATATTTGCAATGTCGGCCCAAATTTACAATTAAATTTTCAATGTAAATCCACCAAGGTTGGCCAAAACATAGTGGGGACCCAATTTAGCAACTCCAACACAAAAAAACTTCAATTAATTTCACCTCAAAGATCCACAACACACTACCACCATCATGTCACCCAAGATCATGAAAAACTCAACATACGGAGAAAAATCGTCAACCACGAGAACATTGATCAATGTGGACATACTAAAAAGATATAGCATAATCTAAAGACATCCAAAAACATCAAGAAACAATAGAGAAACATCTATAGCAACTGAGATTACCAGAATCACGCAAAGTTCACTCAGGAACACTAACAAAGCCCACATAAATATTGTCAGACCACAATATGATCAAATCTATACATGGACCTCTGAAACCTCCAATAGATGATCTAGATACTCTCAAAAATAAACCCTTTAGTCCATAGTAGCTAAACTTCAACGTAAAGAACAAGATTCCTTCATGACCTGCACAGTTCCACTGGGAATTGGAACACTTTATTTTTTCAATTTTCTCAATATCCTCGACATATACAACCTTTGATACACCAAATGCTAAGAGTGTTGACATCAATGACAACCACATATCAAAAACACATCATCAAAGGAAAAGGAAATCTAATAAACTTAGCATCATCAAATTCTACTTGGTCTATGTTGATTCGGTGTCCTAGGATTTCTTCTACATTTGGCATCTCTTCACTGCTAGATTCTATTGCAATACATCCCATGTCACTCTCTAATTCATCCTCTAATTCTTTATTGTGTTTTTTGATGACTACCATGTCCAGTAGGACTTTTTGGTTCATCAACCCATACTTTACTATGCTTGACAAGCTTATCAGGAGGATACAAAAACAACAGTTTGCTATTAGATCCATGGGAGATGGTCATTCCTCCCTCCCTGCAATCAATTTTGGATGCAACTGTAGCCACCCATGTTTTTCCCAAAATTATTGGATAACTGTCTTTGGGCGTAAGGGATTTAATTATCTAGAAATCCACTGGATATTCCCATCCATCCACCTTGAAAAGAACATTTTCAATGATGCCTTTGGGAATGGCTATGGATTTATTTGCCATTTGTAGGATTGTAGTTGTGGGCCATAGATCACTAAGTCTTAATTTTTCCATCACATCAACAGTCATTACGTTAATGGCTGCTCTGAGGTCCACTAAAGCGTTGGGTATTGCTAGCTCATTAATTGTTACTGTTATGAGTGGACTCCCTAGGTCATCATATTTTAGAGCAGTGATTGTTCTAGCTAGAAAATCAGCTAGGTATCCATTGATATGAATATATTGATTCATTTTGGCTTCCTCCCTAAAGTTTTGATGCACAACTATTTAATCAACTAGTTTAACTCAGAGATATCTTTAATCACTTGTAACAAGGGAACTTCAATTTGTAGTTGTTTAATTTCCTTTATTAATGCAATTTCTATAGGTCAAACTATTTCTAGAGCATCTTTCACAGAAATTGGTTTCAATTTCTCCAGAAAAGGATCTTTGGTTTTGTCTTTAGGCATGGGATTTCTCAGAACTTCAGTTGGAGACCGACCCTTCTCCTCCTGAGGTATGTCGGAAGCTCCTGCTGAAGATGGTAGGTCAGACTCATGTTGTGTAGTGTCTAGGGTTCGTTCTATGGGTCTAGGTGTTATTGTTGTTTCCCTAGTAGACTTCTTAATAGGTTCATCTATGATTTCTTTGATAGTCGGCTGTGAAAGTGTTTTACCAAACCTCAACTGTAGGTTTCCAAAGTGTATTGTGTTAAGTCTGGTGACATTGTCTTGTTCGACATAATACACCAAAGTATTTGGATGATTGTTATTTGGATTAAGGACTGGTTGTGCTAGAAATGGTAGTTGGTTAACTTGTTTAGTCTGTTGAGTGTTCTAGGGAGGTGGTAAGAGAGTCTGTTGAGTAGGAATCCTCTTTGGACTAGAATAAAACTAATGTTGGGGTTGATTCCATTGAGGAATTGGATTTTGAGGGTACCACTATTTTTGACATTGGTTGGGCCACTAAGGGTTACCCCAAGATTAGTTCATCCAGTCTGGTGGTCCTCAAGGATAGGTTCCCTAGTTAGAGGGTACTGGTGGTGGTGCCTGATGCCAAGGCACTTCCCATTGATTATTTTTCCAATTTGATTGGGGCCACCAATTAGTGTTGATGATGTTTTCTACACAACAACCCAGATAGAGTATGAAATCCTATCTATCTTGAAAGGTAAATCTATATCAGCAAGCCTCAAGAGATAACCCCAAGGTCTCTAATGTTAGGTCTTGACAATGCATAAACAACTCAGTGATCAATGTGAAAATGCTGGTAATCACAATGGGACCTTACAAATGAGGAAAAATGCCAAATTTATAGAACCCCAAAAACCTGTCGGCCTAGATAGGGTTTTACAATAATTAGGCACAACAAGTCACCCAAGAGAAATTTAAAATGAGATAAAAATATGCATTAAATGCATGAACTTCATCCAGGTCAGCCTGGGATCTCCAATGCAGCTCGAACCAATGTATGCCAAAATAGTATGGAAGAACAAATCTCGATGTAGCCCACCATTAACTACCTTCCCCTTTGTCTTTATTCTGATCCAACATTTCATGCACCTTCAAAATCACCCTATCCAAGTCAGCCACAGGTGGTAAAGTAAAAACCTTAAGTCGTCTCTCAATTGATGTAATATCCTCCCTTGATTGTTTCACCAACTTATCCCAATCAAACTTATATGTTAGGTATTTATCAATGACAGCAATGTAGGTGGCCACATCATCTAACTATTGCTCAATAAGAGAATCACCACTGACTGGAGCATAAACATCCTGCCACCACTTTCTCAACTATTCTAAGCTCAAATACTTAGGTGAAATATTCCTTCTCCCTGTCATAATCTCAAAGAAAGCAATGTAGCCATTATAAAAACCAACTAGGGTATCATCAATTTTCCTTCTCTGCTTGTAAATATTCTTTAGAAACTTTTGCCTAATCTGCAATGCTTCAAACCATTCCCAAGGTTCAACAGCTCTGGAGGAAGGGAGAATTTTATCATTTACTAGCTTATCCTTGGTATACTCCATGATGGTCTTAGTTTTCTATAGCAGGAGGTCTGTATACTCCTTATCTTGAGCTAACACCTCCTTCAACCAATCAGTTGCCCTCATAGCATCTTTTCCAGATGATAAAATGTCCTTGATAGCTTCACTTCCTTTAGTTCACACCCCTTGTAGCCAATTTGCAGTAGCAAGAGTGGAAGCCTTCATTATTTCAAGCTCAATGATAGTCTCTTGAGGCAAGGGTTTTGCAATAGAGGATGAGGGATTAATGGATTGCAACGGTTTCATCAGATCCTCCAAGCATTTTCTGAGCTTTTCATTTTCTTTCCTTAGCTCTCGCTTAGTTTGAATTTCTTTCCTTAACCTCCCCAGGATAACTATGCTAGAACCCTGATAATCTTCAATGTCCTTCTCAACGGAGGTAGGCCCTAAATTGAAAGTCTAGACATTATAATCTTTTGTAGTTACCTCATCCCTATTCTTATCTAGAGCAAGAGTTACAATGTGGACCACCTTGTTGCTTGCCTCATCTCTTTCAATCTTTGAAATGACCCTAGCCTTCTTCTTACCTTTATCCTTTCCAATCTTGGCTAGAAACTCATTCCAGTTAGGTGGAGTGTCCTCCACAACAACCTGCTTTCTCTTTATTTCCTTGTCCAACCAATCTAGAATAGTGGACTCTAACTGCACTTCGCTTTGTTTTTCTTCCTCCTGTTGATCTTTAGGAACTTCCTTATTCAAACTTTGCTTCTTAGGGACTTCCTCGGCATGTTCCTCCTTGTGCTCAAGTGATGGAATCTTTTCTAATACTTCATCTCTTTGGGGAGATTTAACCTCTTCAGTTCCAATAGGTGACTCTGTATCTGTGACCAAGGGAGATTGCATTACCTTTTCAACTTTTGCTTCTGCACTATAAAGCTCACCCTCATGAAATTATTCTCCCTTAGTGTCTGCATGATCTTCAGCTATTTCAGATTCACCTGGTTTTTTTAGAGCTTCATGGTAAGAAGGAACGTCATCATGTTGCTCCTTACGAGAAGTAATTGGAGGAAGATCAACTTTGGGCGCACCATCCTTAGGAGAAGGAGTCCTTGACCTTCTTGTATATACCTGTGTCTTTTCCTCTGAACTCTCTACATTTACCACAGGTGGATCCACTTCTTCTCCATCCTTGGAAATTTCCTATTGTGATATTCTCACAATTCTCCTTCTTTTAGGCATAGGAACATCGACCTAAGGAATCTTCTTTTTAGTTTCCTCCTTACTGGACTTCTTAGTCCTTGACCTTTTCTTAGCAACTAACTGTTGATGATGCTTTCTGCACAGCAACAACTCAGACAAGATACAAGTATCCTATCTCTCTTGAAAGGTAAATCTCTATCAGCAAGCCTCAAGAAATAACCCCAAGGTCTCTAATGTCAGGTCTTGGCAATGCACAAACAACTCAGTGATAAATGTGAAAATGTTGGTAATCACAAGGGGCCTTAAAAATGAACAATGTTGGAAGCGTACTCTCATCAGATGCAACAATACAGTGATGCTTTTAATCCTAAAACTAACCCAGATTCAAAATAAATAGCAAAAGAGATAAGGGTTGAAAGATATTTTATTGTAAACTAACTCCTAAGATCAATCACAATAATGATGAATGCTGCAAATGGACAGATCTCCAGTAAAACCAATCTCTGTTTGATCAAGGACAAGCCTACAACTCCACAAAAATGGTGCAATATTCTAAGGAAACTGTAGATTTTCAGACTTTGAATATTCATTCACATACCCAATAATTGGCGCAATGTAAACAAGCATCCACAATTGAACTTAGCACAAAATAAGGCCTAGACTAACTTTACACAGCAAATTACAATCAACAAATTACTAAAAGTATGGACCAGAGATCGATCAACATCATTTACATTTTACCATTATTGCAAAAGAACTGAAATCTAACATCTAACATTGAGAATTGAGAACAAGAAACCATAAACTACCAAAGTGTAACACAAAGCTTGCCAAATCAACAATCCAATTGCATTAACTTCTGCAGCATTACATAACAATTTCTAGTCTATCCTCTCTCCTATGGCTACTGACTTCTCTAACTTAGCCAATTCTAGCTTTTACAGCCTCTAATCAGCTATTCTAACCCCTAAATCTGACCCCTTTACAAATGAGAAGGCACTGGCCCTTTATAGAAAATTACACTTTTAATCAATGGCTAGGATTTAGTTCATCCAATGGCTGCAATCACATTTCTAGAAGCACCAAGCTGTTCCATTTAATTTGGGAGCTCATGGTACATCATCATCCAATTGCATAAAAGTAGTTACATCATGGAACAATGAGAAAACAATATTATGCCAACCTGTCATTAATGAAAATTTTGATTGGGTGATGAAATCAGCTTGACATGTCTTCCAGAAACTCCTTCCAGTTGTAGATAGTTTGGGCACGGATTCATATGCAAGCCCCACTTTTAAAAATTGAATTGAACTCTTCCAGATTTCCCTTTTGGCATAAATCCATATGCTAGTTCCCCTTTTAATATTTATTTAATCCTGAAAAAACATATATCATCATTAGTAGCTCACATGTTTAAAAAAAATCACATACAAATTAAACTTGAATTAAATTTTGGCCTATTAAAAATACTTACATTTTTTAATGGGAACTTTCCATTTTCATAAATTTTTCCATTTTTGAGAATTTTTATTTTCAAAATTTCCTATCCATCGCAAGAATTTCATTTTCGAAAACATTTTAAAATTTCAAGAAAAATTTCCATTTTTGAAAAAACAAAATGCATTTCAAAAAAATTCAATTTCAAAAAAAAATCATTTTTGAAAAAATAAAATATTTCAATTTATTTTATTTTATTGGAAATTTTTGGGTTTTTAAGGAATTTCGGGATTTTAAGGGGTCTCGGGATTTTCAGGAAATTCTTGAGGGAATGGATTTTCAAGAATTTCCTACAAGGTTGAAATCCCCTAAACCTCATAACTTTTTTTCTAGAAGGAATTTTAAAAAAGTTCAAAAAGCAACCCTACCTAATTTTTCCTCCTCTATCCACATATGCAAAAAAATATTTACATATAACATTGAAAATTCACTTCAAAATCCTCATTTTCAAATTCTAAGATAGACAAATTTTCCCTAGAGCCTCAAAATATTGTCCTCATCAAACCTAGTCTAGACTTAAAGCCAAAAGAACCTCCCAAGAAGAGAAAAACCAAAATTTTACCAAGCCAAGAGGTAGAGATGCAAAAGAAAAAAAGAGGGTCCCCACCTCCGGTGGGGCGTGTGCAAAAATTGCACAACACTAACCTTCTCTATTTTTCTGTTACTTGGGCTTCCTCCGCCTGAACACCCTTAATCTTGATCTTGAAAGGAGAATCCACCTTACCTTTTCCTTTAGGATCTTGCTTAGTTGATTCCTCAGAAGTGGAGTGAGGGTACAAATCTCCCATCAGCTCATAGGTGAACTGTACACCTTCATTTTCTAACTCCCACATTTTATGCTTTAGCCACATTCTGGTAAACTTGGTGACTAGATCCATCAACTGTTTTAGTTCTGTCATTTCTTCCTCTAACCAATCCACATCACCAATTGGCCTATCCTTTACTGCCTCATAATCATGACCTTGAATTAGGTCTCCATCATCTTCCAGTTGATCAAGAACTTCCTTCACATTATATAGTCAGATTGATTCAATTGGGAGCCAGGAAAAATTCTTCTTCCTTACCTCATATTCATCACTGCAATTGGCCCAGTAGTCTTCCAGATCAACCTTATGGCTATACTCTCTAATAGCCTTCTTTTGGGCTTCACCTGTTATATCAAATCTAGACCTCTTAGAATGGAAAGATAAGCCAAGAGTACTCATCTCTTCTTTTGAAGCCTGGGAAAAAATAATGGAAGGGCATGCCTCCCCAATGCCTATCTTCAAGGGGAAGTCTCCACCAAAACTAGTCTCATGCTTGTCCCTTTTCACAATAGCATCAAAGTCACATATCTATCGAGTGACCTCCAAAAGTATGATATGATCAATGGGATACCTTGGAAGCCTATATGGAGCCCTTTGATAGCCATCAACCTGGATGTATGAGAAGGTTGGGAATTGAATGAACCAAGCACCATATTTCTTGATGAGCTCCTTAGCTTAGTCTGAAATCCTCACATGCTCTACTCCCTTAAGTAATCTAGGGATATGCATGGTAAATGCATCATTCGCCCTCTTGTAGCTCGAGCTTCCTAAGTGCAACTGAGGGTACACCTCATAAATAACATCCTATCCAAAGGTGCCCCTGGTACTTAATCCCTTGTATGGATGAAATATTGCAAGTGCATAGACCAAGTACGAGGTCATTGTGAAGGTCTTGGTTTGTAACACATTTGATAATTGCTCATGAATCACTCTGCTTATGACACCTACCCAATGATAGTTAGTCTTTTCTTGTTCCATTGTCACAATAACATGGCACATCCAATTCTCAAACATACCAACATTCTTTAATCCAACCACCCTGCTAAGAAGAGTGATGGCATCATAATACTCCTTGAATTTTTCTCTGAATAACTGCTTAGGCAGTTTAGAATAATGAGACTTCAGCTTCTCCGACCAAGAATTGATGAGCTGTTGAGATTTAATAGTTTGTTCTTCATAATACTCCCGAGCTGCCTTCATGTTAAATGCCACCACATGAGATCTATCTGGCATATAAAAATTCTGAGCTATGGAGACAGGATTCAAGTTCGCCACAATCCTCTCCTGAGGACCAATAATTCTCTGTGTATCAATGTTATAGTGCCTAGCGCACTCAAGGGCTAACTCATAACACTGCACCGTGGAGGGGAAACCAGCTACATGTGCCAATCCTAATTCTAACATTCTCTTAGCCACCAGAGGAAGATCTTGTGTTGCCATTCTACCTTTGAACTCCTCATAGTCCCATAGTCCAATGTTAGTATCTATTACTTCAAACTAGACAGAAGTTATCTTACTCTCTAGAATTCTACTCTTGATGTCCATCTTGATTCTTTCTGCTTCAGACATTGAAGATCCCTCCATGTCACCCTTAGCCTTTCGAGCTGCTACCTTGCTAGATTCAACCTGCACTTGACAAACAAAACCATAATAAAGATCACACCAACAAAGGTTAATCAATCAAAATTATCATTAAACCTTATTAAACCTCATATAGAATGATCGCGTTAAACTTCAGGTTTCAAGACCATCCACAAAATCCAAGCCAGGGAGGAATGTTAGAGAATTCTGGGCTAGATGGGTTCCAATGGAATAATCATGAAAACACCTATTAGCAATTCAATCCGATCATTATTAATCAATAAATAGCATGTGACATCTAAAGATAGCATGAAATAATCATAAAATGCACCATCACCTATTAACACATCATGCTATTTCCCAGATCCGGGAAACTCTGGTCAGGGTGGAAAATCCCAAATTGGGGTAAAAACTCAAAATTCACCCAAAACTTAAGACTTTCAATGAATAACTTAGGAGAATCACTTAGGCAATCAAAATAAACATTTAAGCATATGCCAAAGCAAGATAAATCCTCAAAATCAAAGGGCCAAGAGACCAAAAACCAAAGTTAAAGAGGGTCCCTGCTTTAAGCAGGGCATGTGTGTGAAAACTGCACAACAAATGGCGACTCTGCTGGGAAATGCTCTAGAGCATTTGATGACGAACAGGAATCGAGAACCCAGAATCTCTGGTTTCAGTCTCACTATCAGACAAACAAATCAAAAATGCAAAGATTAAAGAATCAGAACCAAAGGGTAGACCGAACCTTCCATAAACTGAAAATCCAAGTGTGTGCATATGAGTTCATTTCCGTCAAGTTATTGCAAAAACTAAGTTCAGCCAAGATAGGCTACATAAAGATTCTAACTTCAAAAGCAACCTGAATAGAGTCTCACTACTAGTCAGGTGTCTATAGCCCCGACAAGGTTATCACTGTGACTCTCCCAAACATAGCTCTATTTCCAGTTAGGCATCTATAGCCCCAATAGAGATATTCAGATACTCCTAATAAGTTGAATTCATTCTTTTTATTTTCAATATTTCACTTTCTTTTCTTTGATATTCTTTCTATGTCACTTTTTCATTTCAACCTGTGAACAATGGAGTTCACACTCAGGGCTGAGAACCACAATGGCGCTAAAGAAGAAATAGGAATTTTCACTTGACAAAACTTCACAAGGATCCTACGGCAACATCAGGATTCTTAAGATATATGAAATATATAAGATTTCTGAATACTTCAAAATCAAATCAGGACCAGTGACCCTTCCTCTATAAATCAAACATTTAGACTACTTGATGATAACAAAAAACTCCACCCATCCTTTCAAGATACAAGACTAATGTCCACCAATAAAATACTCTGAATAGTCCTAGATAATGATATATTCGACATGTAGGTGCAACACACCCAGGAGAAAATAGGAAAACCTCCAAAGCAAGAGAAGAGAAAAAAAAACCAAACCAAAAGCAAACCTACACTAACCAAAACAAACAAAAGCAAAGTAGAAAGGGAAACCTAATCTAACCAAAGCAAAGCAAAGCAAACAAAACAGAAAGGAAATCTAATCTAACTATATATAGGAAAAGAGCTAAGACAACTCGAGACTAGAAATAATGCTTCAAATACTGCCCATTGACATGCAGTGGGATATCCTCTGCAGTGAGATTTTTCAAACAGAAGGCATTATCTCCTAGAATTTCTGAAATCTGGTAAGGACCAAGCCAAAGTTTATCAAATTTTCCATGCTACCCTTTACGGTCATGGGATTTATCCCAGTAAAGAACCAAGTCAGAAATCCTAAAAGCTTTTACCTTGGCTCTTTTATCAAACCATCTCTTGACTACCCCCTGATGTTTGGAAAAAATTTCCAGGGCTTCATCTCTTTTTTCCTCAAAGTGTAACAATTCAGCAAGTCTGGCCTCACGTTTATCTCCCTCATCATAATAGTCATTAATGAACTGTAAGGTAGGGATTCTCAACTGAATAGGAAACACAAGCTCTAACCCATAATCCAAGTGGTAAGGTGACATTCGTATGGAAGTCTTATGTCTTGTACGATCTGCCAAAGAGAAAATCTGAGTTGGGTGTGTCAATCCTTAGGATTTATTTCTAACAGTTTGCGGATAACAGTCAGGAGGTTTTTGTTGGAAGATTTAGCCAAACCATTACCCTGAGGGTAATAATTGGATGCAAACTTAATGATAATCCCATGATCAAAATCCCAATTAGAAAACTTTAAAGATGAAAATGCATGACCATTATCACACACTAAAGACATAGGACATCCAAAATGGTTAATGATACATGATTCAACAAAATTAATTACCACCTCAGAAGTACATTGCTTGCAAGCGAGGGCCTCAGTCCATCTTGTAAAATAATCAATGATAGTAAGGATATACCTATGACCTGCAAAGGAAGGGGGATTGATTGGACCTATAAAGTCCATCCCCCATTGTGCGAAAGGTTTTACCTCAAAGACTGGTTGGAGTGGCAGTGTTGAATAATTCTCTCTGGTCGTTGCAGTCTGATGCACATGACAAGTTCTGACATGGTTGTATGTGTCTTTAAATAATGTAGTCCAATAGTAACCAGCTCTCAGAATCTGGTTCACTGTAGAAGGTGTTGATCCATGGCTTGTACCATATATGTCATGAAATTCCATCATCACTCTTTCAGATTCTGCCTTTCCTAGGCACCTTTAGTAAACACCCTTATTATTTTTCTTATATATAACAACTCCTTTCAGTGTGAAACTGTCACTCTTTAAGTGCAGTTCCCTTCTTTGTACTGCATTTAGATGATCAGGGCATCTTTGAGTCAAGAGATAGTGAACAATGTCATCATACCACTCACTAGGAGAGACATCCTCTAGATTGTAGTGTTGGGCCGCAAGATCGGGGCCTACCTCTGCCATTGTCTTTGTAAGTCCTTTCCCTCTAACCAACTTCATGGGTTGAATATCAATGTCATACTCTTGTAACATAGTGACCCACTTGGCTCTGCACTCTCCTAGCTCATTTTGCATCAACAACAACTTAACTGCAGGATCAGGAACTATGGCAAAGACCTTTTTTTTTAGGATATAATGTCTAAACTTCTTTACAGCTTTGACTAAGGCATAGGCTTGCTTTTCCACACTTGGGTATCTCAGCTTTGCATCCTTCAGTGGTGCAATCATGAATGCTATGGGATGTTCATTTCCTTGATCAGATTTTTGAGTTAACATAGCAGCACAAGAGTGATCAAAATCAAATGAATATATATAGAATGGTTTAGCATAATCTGGACTGACCAAAACTGGAGTTTCAGCAATAGCAGGTGGTGGGATCTTGAGTATAGCTTCTATTCATTCTGGGTCAATGGAAATTCCTTTCTCAGAGAGAACATGCCCCAACAATTTACCCTTTGTAACTCCAAAGATGCATTTCTTTGGATTGAGAGATATCCCAAACTCTTTGCATTTATGGAAAACCTTTCACAAATTTGTGATATGATCATCTCTCTTTTTGGAAAAGACTATCAGATCATCCATATAAATGATTATGCACTTACCAATTATTTCTTTAAAGGAAATGTTCATGGCTCTTTGGAATGTGGCCCCAACATTAATCAAGCCAAAGGGCATCCTCCTATAGGAAAAAGTGCCCCACTTGGTGGTGAAAGCAATCTTGTGCCTGTCCTCATACTACACCATGACCTGGTTGTATCCTGAATAACCATCCAGTAAATACATCATTTGAGATCCATTGACAATCTGGAGCACTTCATCCAGTAAGGGTACTAGATAATTATCATTTTTTCTGATGCCCTGTTTAGGTTCCTAAAATCTACAAATAACCTGATTTCACCATTTTTCTTTCTCACTGGAACCAGGTTTGCAACCCAAGTTGAGTGTCTGACTGGAAATATGATTCTTGTAGATAGTAGTTTATGTACTTCCTTTTGTATTATGGGCTCCAGTAGAGCATTGATGGGCCTCTACCTCTGTCTGAAAGGTTTTACTCCTGGATTGTGAGGGATAGTATGGGTTATGATTGATGTATCATAAGTCTTTAAGTCTTCATAACTCTAGGCTATCACCTGGATATTTATGTATTGCATCGATTATTCCTTTCCTTTCTTTTGGAGTGCACACTTTTCCAATAAAGATATTTTCAACATCATCCTGAGATCCCATATTATATTTGTCACATTGTCCACTGATGGACTCTTTCCTGGCATCTTGTTCTTGATCTCTGACCTTGTCCAAATCAAATATTATTTCTAATTGCACCATCCCTCTAGGAATTGTGTTAGTCTTCAGATTAATTACCCCTTCCAAATCCATCTCTGCTTCTTGGAGTTTAGTTTCATCAATGATTTGAGAAGCAAAGGCATTTGTACTTGTGATAAAATCTAAGATATGCTTGTCATATTCAAATACCTAGAAGTTGGTGACATTATCAGGTACTAAAGGTATTGGAGTCAGTACCACTATAAACTTCTTTAACCCAGAAAGAGACAAAGGTTGCAATGTACTAGTTGCCTAGGCAAGGGAATCAGCTATTTAATTTTTACATCGTGAAATCAGCTAAATATTGAAGGCATCAAATCCTTCAATGAGATCCCATACTCTATGTCTATAGTTGGTCATTCTTCTATCATGACAAGAGTATTGTCTCCTAACTTTCTTGACTACTAACTTAGAATCCCCAAAAACTCGCAAGATGTTAACCTTTTTCCTTAATGCTATTAACAGTCCATGAACCAATGCCTCATATTCTGCTACATTATTCGTACAATGAAATTGAATTCTATGAGCAGCAAAGAATGTCTTACCTTTTGGAATGATTAGTTTGAAACATGCCCTAGCTCCTTGCTTTGATTTGGATCCATCAAATCTTAGAGTCCAACAACTAGCAACTGCAGACTTCTTTGTTTTATGCCTTGCACTATTGCTGTTGGATGGTTCTTCATAGAACATCACTCTTTTCCCTTTGGGACCTTCTTGGACATTCTGGATATCTATCTTGACTACTAGAGTGGGGCTGATGCACTTTTGTATTTGTTCCACTGCAGCTTGGCACAAGAAACAATCCAATTTTGAATTAGAGGAATTATGCACCCTACACCAATTATGTAGGAGTAGTTCCCCAAAATTCATTCATCTTCCTAACTGGACTTGATATTCAATGCACTTCTAAATGAATTCTTGAAAATTATCTAGTAAACCCAGCTGGCTATCTTTTGGATCATCAATATTTTCAACTGATTCATCATCATTTTCAATTGGTTCTACCAAGGCTTCAATACCACTAGGTTCTGCTTTGAGACTAGCAGACATTGTATGCAACATGAGGACCTCCTCTACATCTAACTCCTCAAAAGGGGTTGCAAGCACATAATTACCCATACTTTTGATATCAGAATTTTTTTGGAGGTATTCTAATATTCTGTAATCATGTATTTCATTTTGGGTTCTCTTTCAATTCTAATCTAGTTTGGAACTCCCTTCTAGGGAAGCCACATGTGAGAATGATCAGTTGAGACATATCCATTCATGGCCCTAGTGAAGTCTCTTCCCAAGATTAAGCCATAAGCATTAGGGATGTCAACCACCTGTATGTTGATAACTTGCTGAATTCTAGGATCAGAAGCAACCTGCATATGAATCATATTTAATTCCCCTACAACATTTACTTCAATCCTATCCAATTGTGTAACTTTCTTTTGCGAGTCAGCAGGAGTAATACCCATAGCTCTACAGACACCGAAGGGCATAACATTGGTGGAAGCACCAAAATCCAACAAACAATTATGTACATTCTTACTAAATATTCTAATAGAAATCAAGAATGGAGGAGTATTTGTCTTCCCTTGAAATAGAGTTAAGGGAGTATCCACTTGAGCAACTTGAGTTTTGTCTTTCTCTTTCCCCTTATCCCCAAGAGGCATATGGACTTGATTATGACTCATATTTTTCCTTCCTATCAATTGAGAACTAGATGCCCTATTGACACTTTCGCTAACTGATTTATCTTGTGACATGTAATTTGCATTATAAGCTCCTAGAACTGCATTCCTAATGGCTGGAACTCTCAATAACTCAAACACAGAGAGGCTTACCTTTAGTTTTCTAAGTTCTTCAACAACATACATGGCTAATTATTCCTCACTCAGATCAGCAGGGGTCTCCTTTGGGTACTCCATCCCCTTATCCTTGTTTCCATCAACACTTCTCCCTTTTGGCATATCAGTATGCCCTTGATCTTGAGAAAAATATTGCTTGGACACTTGAGGAAGTGATGGATTATTGCTAGCATTAGGATATGGAGGCATGTTGAAGTTGTTCAGTGGAATGGAAGTAGTAAAGAGGCCTCTAGCCTGTGGTAGTCTATGTGGCAAGTCCCTCAAGTCATACTTCTTGACAGGTCTCTGGAAGATCTGCACTTCTTCAACATAAGCCTCTTCTTCATCCCTAGGGCCATTGTCATTTGCTAGATTCTCATCGAATAATTGTGTAATTTCATCTCCATTGCATACCTGATCTGCTTCTTCCTCCAGCTAGTTAGATTCTTCCTCTGGTACATTCTCTTTAATTTGTGGAAAGGAGCATGATTCAGTACCAACACTGATGAATCATAAAGGACAGATGGTACCATTTCTTGACTACCTGCATTATTCTCCACTTCGTACTGAAAGATTGAGGCTGTTGTTTAGAACTCTTGAAAATCTAACTTAGAATGTTGACTCATTTTATGGAGCTTACACCATCCTAATAAAGCAACCTCAGCTAAATATACACCATTAGGAAGCTTCTCTTGATTAACAGGTTGATTTACTAGTTGATCCAATGGGGTGGGGACTCCTCCATTATTAGGCCTTGTGTTCCAAGTCTTGTTATGTCCTGGTGGCTTCCTCCTATCAAACCCTTGTCTACCACCTTGCCCTCTATCAAATTTTTGGCCTAAGGACTATCCTTTATCATAGTTCTGTCCCCTATCATTATTATACCCTATATCATTATTGTATCCTCAATTTTTGTTATACCCTCTATCATTGATGTATCCTCTATCGTGATTGTATCCTCTTTCATGACATTTCCCTCTATCAAAGTGTTGTCCTTGTGGATTTTCTTGATTTTCTCTATTCTGATTGGACTGCATATTTCTCTGAGTAGCTTGCAACTAACTGTTTTGGTTCCTCAAGTAAGTCACCTCTATATTCAGCTTCTTTACTTGTTCAAACAATTCATCCAGTATCTCCTTGTCAGGATTACTATATGGAGGTTTATTTTCATTATTCTGAGAGTATCTTACTGTAGCATTGGCATTTAGTGATTGGTTCAAAACTTCAGAATTCTGTAGATATGGGGGATAGCTAGCCTGAGGTTGTGGATGCAAAGGTTGATTCACATTTTGTTGAGGGTAAATAATTGTGGGTGAAACTTGTCTCACAGGAGGTCCTAGGTGAGGGACCAGAGGCAACTGAGGTACTGGATTCATAATAGGAGTATGGTTGGCAAGAGCCTGGCTGAGAGCTGGAACTTGTCCAGGGTGAGTAATGGGTCCTAATGAGGGTAAAAGCCCAAATAGATGTTACCTTAAAGTAGTGCTAACCTTGACAGCCTCTGCATATGCATCAAGTAGATAAGCAGGAGGGTTATTACTTCACTTCATAAAGGTAGTTGTCAGACTGTCAAGTCCCTCATAATAGACTTCTAAAGCAGTAGGCTCATCAACAGCATAAGGGGCCTGCAGTTTGGTATAGGCACAATGAAACCTATTGTTGAAGGATGCTATAGGATCATTGACCTCTCTCCTAACATTAGTGAAGTGGAGATAGAGCTCATTAAGGCTGATGGGAATCCAAAATTTTTACAAGAATGCAGTCTCTAGCTCAGTCCAATGTTGGATAGACCCAGCAGGTAAATGATTGTACCAATAGAATGCCTCCTCTCCCAATGAGTAAGGAAAGAGTCTACATGCTACATCCTCTATCCTTAAGGCCAGTCTAAAAGATCCTGATGTGTTCCTTAGGAGTTCTATTGGTATCATTAACATGGAACTTTGAACAAAAGTGTTTAGGGTTCTTAGGCATGACATTGTAATTGGCGAGACTCAATGGAGATGGGTTATTAGCGAGGAAAGCCATTGGTGAAGGCGGGGGTGGTAATGGTTGATTTATGATTGGTCAAGGTTGTGGAATGGGAATACCCTCAGACTCAGACTCGGATGAACCTGATGAAGATGGAAATGATGGAGATGGATGGCCAGATGATGATTCTCCCCTTCTGTTGGTCCTTCTTAACCTACTAGGGACTGGAAATTCTTGAAATTCCTCCTCTCTTGGAGTAGATCTGGTTCTTCTTCTTAATCTTTCAAGAGAGATAGTGTTTAAAAATTGATCCAGCTTGCTTATTTAGGCCCTCCTTCTAGCACCAATTTGTTAATGATGTTTTATGCATAGCAACAACTCAGATAGAATATGAAATCCTATCTCTCTTGAAAGATAAATCTCTATCAACAAGCCTCAAGAGATAACCCCAAGGTCTCTAATGTCAGGTTTTGACAATGCATAAACAACTCAGTGATAAATGTGACAATGTTGGTAATCACAATGGGACCTTACTATAAGAAAAATACTGAATCTCAATTTATCAGATCTAGCAATATGATGATACTTCAATCCTAAATTTAACCCGAATGATGAAAGAAATAACAAAAGATCTAAGGTTTGAAATAGATTTCTAGGTCTAATACTAAGCCTACGATTAACAATGCAAATGAAAAAACACTCGAAATGGACCAATCCCTCAAAACCAATTTCTACTCGACCGAGATGAATCTACAATCTTATAGAAATAGTGCAATCTTCTAAGGTGTTAGCATTTTCAGATCAGGAACATTCATTCAAACAACCCTATTGAAATTGAAATGAATAAACCCTCACAATTGAACTAAGCACAATGAATATAAAGTCTAGGCTAACTTTGCAAATCAACTAAAAATAAGTTGGTTGTGAAAAGTATGGACCAGGGACTGCTGCAACACTTCAAATATCAAAACATCATTAAATCAAATCTAACTCTAAATATCAATTTTCCTCAAAGAAATTCTAAAGATAGAATAACAAGAACCATGCAAGATAAGAAGAAACACAAGTATGGCACCAAATCACAATGTCGTTACTTGCATCAAATTATCCACTGTAGCAACAATTCCAACTTTCTGTTAAAATATTTGCTTGAGAACAACTACTTGCTAACTCTTGCTCTACTTAATTCACTCTAACTATCTCTCTATTCTCCTATATCTATTCTCTAGCCCTTACAAATGAGGCAAAATGCCAAATTTATAGAACCCCCAAAACATGTCGGCCTAGATAGGGTTTTACAATAATTGGGCACAACAAGTCACCCAAGAGAAATTCAAAATGAGATAAAATATGCATTAAATGCTTGAACTTCATCTAGGTTGGGCTGGGATATCCAATGCAACTCGGACCAATGCATGCCAAAATAATAGGGAAGCACAAATCTCGATGTAGCCCACCATTAACTACCTTCCCCTTTGTCTTTATTTGGATCCAACATTTCATGCTCTTTCAAAAGCACCCTATCCAAGTCAGCCATAGGTGGTAAAGGAAAAACCTTAAGTCATCTCTCAATTGATGTAATATCCTCCCTTGATTGTTTCACCAACTTATCCCAATACACCTTATATGCTAGGTATTTATCAATGACAACAATGTAGGTGGCTGCATCATCTAACTGCTGCTTAGTGACAGAATAACCACTGACTGGAGCATAAACATCCTGCCACCACTTTCTCAACTATTCTAAGCTCAAATACTTAGGTGAAATCTTCCTTCTCCCTATCATAATCTCAAAGAAAGAAATGCAACCATTATAAACACCAGCTAAGGTATCATCAATTTGCTTTCTCTTCTTGTAAATCTTCTTTAGAACCTTCTGCCTAATCTACAACACTTCAAACCATTCCCAAGGTTCAGATGCTCTAGAGGAAGGGAGAATTTTATCATTTACTAGCTTATCCTTGGTATACCCCATGATGGTCTTAATTTTCTATAACAGGAGGTTTGTATCCTACTTATCTTGAGCTAACACCTCCTTCAACCAATCAGTTACCCTCATAGCATCTTTTCTAGATGACAAAATGTCCTTGCTAGCTTCATTTCCTTTAGTTCGTACCCCTTGTAGCCAATTTACAGTAGCAATAGTGGAAGCCTTCATTCTTTCAAGCTTAGTGATAGGATTAATGGATTGAAAGGGTTTCATTAGATCCTCCAAGCATTTTCTAACTTTTTCATTTTCTTTCCTTAGCTCCTGATTAGTTTAAATTTCTTTCCTTAATCTCCCTAGGTTAACTATAAATAACCCTAATAATCTTCAATGTCCTTCTCAACGGAGGTAGGCCCTCAATTGAAAGTCTGCACATTATAATCCTTTGCAGTTACCTCATCCCTATTCTTATCTAGAGTATGAGTTGCAATGTGGACCACCTTGTTGCTTGCCTCATCTCTTTCAATCTTTGAAATGATCCCGACCTTCTTCTTACCTTTATCCTTTCCAATTTTGGCCAACAACTCATTCCAGTTAGGTGGAGTGTCCACCACAACAACCTGCTCTCTCTTTATTTTCTTGCCCAGCCAATCCAGAATAGTGGACTCTAACTACACTTTGCTTTGTTTTTCTTCCTCCTGTTGATCTTTAGGCACTTATTCAAACTCTACTTCTGAGGAACTTCCTCAAAATATTCCTCCTTGTGCTTAGGTGATGGAATCTTTTCTACTACTTCCTCTCTTTGGGGAGATTTAACCTCTTCAGTTCCAACAGGTGACTCTGCATCTGCAACCAAGGGAGATTGCATTACCTTTTCAACTTCTGCTTCTGCACTATAAAGCTCACCCTCATGAAATTCTTCTCCCTCAGTGTCTGGATGATCTTCAGCTATCTCAGATTCACCTGGTTTGTTTAGAGCTTCATGGGAAGAATGATCATCATGATATTTCTCCTTATAAGAAGTAACTGGAGGAGGATCAGCTTTGGGCACACCATCCTTAGGAGAAGGAGTCCTTGACCATCTTGTATATACCTGTGTCTTTTCCTCTGAACTCTCTACATTTACCATAGGTGGATCCACTTCTTCTCCATCCTTGGAACCTACCTTTTTTGATATTCTCACAAATCTCCTTTTAGGCATAGGAACATCAACATCAAGAATTTGCTTTTCAGTTTCCTCCTTACTGGACTTCTTAGACCTTGACCTTTTCTTAGCAATTGGCCTTTTCTATTTTTCTATTTCTTGGGCTTCCTCCACCTAAACACTCTTAATCTTGATCTTGAAAGGAGAATCCACCTTACCTTTTCCTTTAGGATCTTGCTCAGTTGATTCCTCAGAAATGGAGCAAAGGTCCAAATCTCCCATCAGCTCATAGGTGCACTGTACACCTTCATTTTCTAACTCCCACATTTTATTCTTTAGCCACATTCTGGTAACTTGGTGACTATATCCATCAACTATTTTAGTTATGTATTTTCTTCCTCTAACCAATCCACATCACCAATTGGCATGTCCTTTACTACCTCATAAGCATGACCTTGAATCAGGTCTCCATCATCTTCCAGTTGATCAGGAACTACCTTCACATTATATAGTCAAACTGATTCAACTGGGAACCAGGAAAACTTCTTCTTCCTTACCTCATATTCATCCTTGCAATTGGCCTAGTAGTCTTCCAGATCAACCTTATGGCTATACTCTCTACTAGCCTTCTTTTGGGCTTCACCTATTATATCAAATATGGACCTCTTTGAATGGAAAGATAAGCCAAGAGTACTCATCTCTTCTTCTGAAGCCTAGGCAGAAATAATGGAAGGGCATGCCTCCGTAATGCCTATCCTCAAGGGGAAGTCTCCACCAAAACTAGTCTCATGCTTTTCCCTTTTGACAATAGCATCAAAGTCACATATCTATCGAGTGACCTCCAAAAGTATGATATGATCAGTGGGATACCTTGGAAGCCTACATGGAGCCCTTTGACAACCATCAACCCAGATGTATGAGAAGGTTTGGAATTGAATGAACCAAGCACCATATTTCTTGATGAGCTCCTTAGCTTGGTCTGAAATCCTCACATGCTCTGCTCCCTGAAGTAATATGGGGATATGCGTGGTAAATGCATCATTCAACCTTCTGTAGCTCGAGCTTCCTAAGTGCAACTAAGGGTACACCTCATAAATAACATCCTATCCAAAGGTTCCCCTGGTACTTAATCCCTTGTATGGATGAAACCTTGCAAGTGAATAGACCAAGTACGAGGTCATTGTGAAGGTCTTAGTTTGCAACACATTTGACAATTTCTCATGAATCACTCTGCTTATGACACCTACGCAATGATAGTCAATCTTTTCTTGTTCCATCATCACAATAACATGGAACATCCAATTCACAAACATACCAACATTCTTTAATCCAACCACCCTACTAAGAAGAGTGATGGCATCATAATACTCCTTGAATTTTTCTCTGAATAACTGCTTAGGTAGTTTAGAATAATGAGACTTGGTCTTCTCCAACCAAGAATTGATGAGCTGCTGAGATTTAACTGTCTGTTCTTCATAGTACTCTTGATTTTCCTTCATGTTAAATTCCACCACATGAGATCTATCTAGATATCAAAAGTATGAGCTATGGAGATAGGATTCAAATTTGGCACAATCCTCTCGTAAGGACCAATAATTCTCTATGTATCATTGTCATAGTGCCTAGCGCACTCAAGGGCTAACTCATAACACTGCACCATGGAGGGGAAACCAACTACATGTGCCAATCCTAATTCTAACATTCTCTTAGCCACCAGAGGAAGATCTTGTTTTGCCATTCTACCTTTGAACTCCTCATAGTCCCATAGTCCAACATTAGTATCTGTTACTTCTAACCAGATAGAAGTTATCTTACTCTCTGGAATCCTACTCTTGATGTCCATCTTGATTCTTTCTGCTTCAGACACTAAAGATCCCTCCATGTCAGCCTTAGCCTTTCGAGTTGCTACCTTTCTAGATTCAGCTTGCACTTGACAAAAAAACCATAATAAATATCACACCAACAAAGGTTAATCAATCAAAATTATCATTAAACCTTTATTAAACCTCATATAGAATGATCATGTTAAACTTCGGGTTTCAAGACCATCCGTAAAATCCAAGCTAGGGAGGAATTTTAGAGAATTCCAGGCTAGATGGATTCCAACAGAATAATCGGGAATCAGGTCTCCATCATCTTCTAGTTGATCAGGAACTGCCTTCACATTATATAGTCAGACTGATTCAATTGGGAGCCGAGAAAACTTCTTCCTTACCTCATATTCATCACTGCAATTGGCCCAGTAGTCTTCCAGATCAACCTTATGGCTACACTCTCTACTAGCCTTCTTTTGGGCTTCACCTGTTATATCAAATCTAGACCTATTGGAATGGAAAGATAAGCCAAGAGTACGCATCTCTTCTTTTGAAGCCTGGGCAGAAATAATGGAAGGGCATGCCTCCCCAATGCCTATCCTCAAGGGGAAGTCTCTATTGGAACTATAAAATTTTGATGACTTTTCATGTTGTCCATACCCATGCATTTTTCAAATGAGTTCTACCTTAAGCACAATTTCCTCTCTTCATTATATTTTTACCCATATTTTTCCCATATAGCCCCATAAATTCCATCAAGTCTTGCATAATTCACATCATGGTCTATATCGGCATGAAGAAACTAGGGTCTCCCTGATCCATTTTGTGTTTTTTTCTAATAAACATTTTTGTTTCCTATCGACAAGATGTTTTTGCTATCACATCGATCATAATTCATCTCTTGTTCCACTTGGTAGGACTTTTTCACTGTTTAAGCGACTGAAGGATCCCTATCGATGTGAGTGCTACCATCGGAGTAGGGTCACAACAAAGTTGTTATGTCTTACTGACCTACGATAAAGAGGGAACATTTCGGTAGGATTTTGGTCTTTGGTATATTGTTTCACCGAGTGCTTTATGTCTCACCGACCGGCATATATGGCGATGCATCGGTGAGAGTTTTTTCTTCGATGAAACATCTTGGTGAGCTCACCTAGTCTTTCCGATTACCGATAGGCAAATACATATCAGGAGGAGTTTAGGTTGTTTCGTTCGGACTAAACGATATCGAAATGAGGTCATAGTGAAGTATATATGTCTCACCGATAGAGCACAAAGAATTTCTAACGAATGGCTTTCGGTTAGAGGTTGGTTGTCTCGGAAATCATGTGTGAGTTCAGGGTGTTTCGGTGTGACATAATATAATCTATGAGAGGTCTCCCCGACAGTAGGAAGTTACAACGACATACATGGGATAGATGGACTCATTAGCGAGAGACCCCTTATGTCATGGTGACCAGATTGTATCATGAGGGCTCTCAGCATGACATAAGGTATTTGATATGATATCTCCCCGACGGTAGAGGGTCACAGTGAAACACAAGGAACACGGGATGATTGGCGATACAATTTCCTTTAGCATAACTATCACGATGTCTCAGCGAATGATTAACAAAGACTCAGTTACTGTGGCAGACATGTGAATTTCTAAATATAGTTGTAGGCTGACATGGGATTTTCCCAAATACTACGGTTGGCTAACATTGGAATATGAAGAGATGTGTTTCCTAATACTGGTGTATAAATATGCATTCTCAATTGTAAATGAATGATTAGTTTTTAGAGGAAATATAGTAGGTAGATTAGGAATGGATACAGTAGAATAAAGTTTTCATATCAGAGACTATGTTGCATGTTTTCAAATGGAAATTTCAATGAAATTTAGTTAGTGTGGCAGTTTATTTCTGGTGTCAATTGTCTGTTGAGTTTATTGAAAAGTATTGCTAAGTTGTCTCCAAGTTGATTCTTTCGGGTTGTTTAAATTGATATAACAAGTTTATGTTCAGTTTATCAGTGCACATTTGTTGTATTTGTGGGATTAATTTATTGGTTCTTTCAAGGAGAGATTAAATCCTTTTGGTTCATCATAGTAATAAGGGAGATTCATATGGATTATTAAAGTAGAGCTTAGTAGTCATAATCCTGCATGTTTATACAAGTTGTAAACAGAACATATGTCAAAAATTTGAGTTTCTGCCAAAATAACTTGCCCACTTCTATTTCTTTTGACTCCGCATACCCAATAAGGAATTGGTCTCTGCATTTCATCATTTGGATTCATTCAATTTATTTACATTTGCTAATTGAGCATTTTAGGATTTAGATTAGAAAATTGCTATACATTTTGTACCAAGTTTGATTTCATTTGTTCACTTCCATCTGCCATTGGGGAAAAATCATTGCAAGAAGGATAATCATAAGTCAAGTTTACTTCATTCAGAAAGGTACACCCACCTAGGTTTAGCAGCACCTGAAGAGTAGAAGGTTAAATTATTTTGACCTTGTCTGTTACCCTGAAACGTATCAAGAGATTGGCAGCCTCTTGAGGCATCCTGCCTGCATTTTTGAGAGCTAATAGTCTCCACCAAAACCAGTCTTATGCTTGTACCTTTTGACAATAGCATCAAAGTCACATATCTGTCGAGTGACCTCCAAAATTATGATATGATCAGTGGGATACCTTGGAAGCCTATATGGAGCCCTTTGATAGCCATCAACTTAGATGTATGAGAAGGTTGGGAATTGAATGAACCAAGCACCATATTTATTGATGAGCTCCTTAGCTTGGTCTAAAATCCTCACATGCTCTACTCCCTGAAGTAATCTGGTGATATGCATGGTAAATGCATCACTCACCCTCCTGTAGCTCGAGCTTCCTAAGTGAAATTGAGGGTACACCTCATAAATAACATCCTATCCAAAGGTGCCCCTGGTACTTAATCCCTTGTATGGATGAAATATTACAAGTGCATAGACCAAGTATGAAGTCATTGTGAAGGTCTTGGTTTTCAACACATTAGACAATTGGTCATGAATCACTCTTCTTATGACACATGCCAATGATAGTTAGTATTTTCTTGTTCCATCATCACAATAACATGGTACATCCAATTCTCAAACATACTGTCATTCTTTAATCTAACCACCCTACTAAGAAGAGTGATGGCATCATAATACTCCTTGAATTTTTCTTTGAATAACTACTTAGGTAGATTAGAATAATGATACTTGGGCTTCTCCAACCAAGAATTGATGAGCTACTGAGATTTAACAGTCTGTTCTTCATAGTGCTCTTGAGTTGCCTTCATGTTAAATGCCACCACATGAGATCTATCTAGCATATCAAACATCTGAGCTATGGAGACAGGATTCAAGTTTGCCACAATCCTCCCCCATGAACCAATAATTCTCTGTGTATCACTGTCATAGTGCCTAGCACACTCAAGGGATAACTCATAACATTGCACTGTGGAGGGGAAACCAACTACATGTGCCAATCCTGATTCTAACATTTTCTTAGCCACACAAGGAAGATCTTTTGCTGCCATTTTGCCTTTGAACTCCTCATAGTCCCATAGTCCAACGTTAGTATCTGTTACTTCTAACCAGACATAAGTGATCTTACTCTCTGGAGTCCTGCTCTTGATGTCCATCTTGATTCTTTCTGCTTCACATACTGAAGATCCCTCCATGTGACCCTTATCCTTTCTAGCTACTACCTTGCTAGATTCAGCCTTCACTTGACAAAGAAACCATAATAAAGATCACACCAACAAAGGTTAATCAATCAAAATTATCATTAAACCTTATTAAACCTCATATAGAATGATCACGTTAAACTTCGGGTTTCAAGACCGTCCATGGAATCCAAGCCAGGGAGCAATTTCAGAGAATTTTGGGCCAAACAGATTCCAACAAAATAATTATGAAAACACCTATTAGCAATTCAATCCGATCATTATTAATCAATAAACAGCATGTGAGATCTAAAGATAGCATGAAATAATCATAAAATGCACCATCACTTATTAACACATCATGCTATTTCATATTCCTTCATATTTCATCAAATTCCAAGAAAATCCGCCAGAGACGGATTTCTGCAAAGGGGGAGACACTTGGCAAATTTAGAAAAACAAGGGAATCAAGGATTTCAAGAAAATCTGGAGCCGACAGAAATCCACGGATAAGGTAAATCTCCAAGAGTATGTGAATTCCGGGAAAATGAAGGGGATCAAGAAAATTCGGCAAAGCTGAAAAATCTGCCAAATACGAAAAATCTTGAACTAAGGACGAAACTCAAACTTCGACACTAAATGACGATTTCACTCAGACCAATGGATGGATCATAAATTTCAAGAATCTAGGCCTAAGACAAGTTTGGTATGGGCCTTGTATAGGTTTTCTTAGAATTCCTAGGCCAATTCGAAAGCATACTAAAGTTAAATGGTGATGCCCTAGATAGTAAACCCTACATATCCATCATTAACACACACGCAAGCTCAATATTTGATCATTTCAAATGCTAAGTCATCACTAGGGGAAATCACAACTCTCAAGCAAGACTCCTCATAATGCAAAGAAATAAACAAGCTTGAAATCACTTGGGAGACCATAAATCAAACAATGTTATGCAACCCTAGCCATGAAATGATCAAACATTCAAGAATTCAGACCCCAATAAACTCTATAACTTCAAAGCGCTATCCATAGTCATCAAATGGAAGAGAAGGCAATAAAATACATACCATTTGATGAAGCAAAAATTGAATGAAGCAACAAATACTAGTTTAATGGCGCCCAACAAAGACAGTAGCAAAAATGCTCAAGAAATCACCCCTTAAATTGAAGAATTCACAAACTCAATTCTCCAAATCAAATCCAATACTTCCAAGAACAAACTCCTCAGCTCAGTCAATGACAAACAATAAAGAATAATGGCACAAAAGTCTTCAGAGATCATTTAAATACATCATCTAAAGCTCGTACTAAGAACATTAATGTCGCTGACAAGACAACCAAGAAAATCTGGGAACCCGACGACAAGACGGAATTCGAAAAAATGTGGACCATGAGGAATTCCGTGAAGAAATAAATTCTTCAAACCATAGCATTCAACCATAATTTGAGCAGGATTTGGGAAACTCTGGTCGGGGTGGAAAATCCTGAACTAGGGTAAAAACCCTAAATTCACCCAAAACTTAAGATTTTTGATGAATAACTTAGGAGAATCACTTAGGAAATAAAAATAAACATTTAAGCACATGCCAAACCAAGATAAATCCTCAAAATTAAAGGGCCAAGACACCAAAAACCAAAGTGAAAGAGGGTCCCTACTTTCAGTGGGGCATAGGTGCGAAAACTGCACAACAATTAGGATTAGAATTCTGGCCATAGGAAAAATTACCTCCAATTCTTTGGTTGACAACATTCACCTCTTCCTTGACTAGTGTTGTTCTTTTCTTGGAATTTTTGATGGAATTCAATAGTTCACATTGATTGGTGGTGTTTTTCTTATCACATACTTGACAAAATCCAATCTTTTCAACTTTGTACAAGGTACACTCTCTGAGAAAATGTTTGTTTCAACACGTTGGGAAATAAATAGACAAGGTCTTAGGATTTCTATTTTTAGCTTGTATGCCATCTAAGGTGGTGTTTAGTTGGAAAAGAATGTTAGTCTTGAAATTGTAAAATTCCTCACAAGGTTTATTTATATCATTAGAACCACATAAGGGGGTAGACTTCCTAATACCTCCACGAGTATAGGAGAAGTTCTGACACAATTTTGTTATTTCTTGCAGTCTCATTTGGGACACATCTCCTTTTCCCATTAAGTCTAAAATCCTCCAAGCTTCATCAACGAGACCTTTGAGTAATAAGGTCTTTAAAATATCAAGACTTATGAATTCTCCACCACAACATTTAGACAAGAAGATAAACCTATCTAGGTAATCTTCTAAACTTCCATCCTCATTTTTCCTTATTTTGAACAATTCTTTTCTATCACTCGCCCTACAAAAAATTTGGTATTTCTGCAAAAATACATACTCCATTTAATCCCAAGAGGTTATCAACTAAGAAGCTAGCCCCATAAACCAATGCATAGTTGAGTCTTTCAGAGTGGAAGGGAAAAGTTTTATTTTCTGATTATCATTCTTGTAGTCATATGTATGACATAAGACTTTGAATTCAAATAGGAAATGATCAAGGTCCTCAGTAGACAAACCTCAAAATTTTGGAAAGAAGGCCAATGAGATATTTTTCATTGTCATGTCGTCATCTACATCAATAGCAATCATATAAGTGAATGTGCGTGGTGGGGGGTTATCATTGTTGTGGTTATATTCAACATTTCTATGGTCACCCATGGTGTTGAAAGGGATGTGATCCTCTTCCACAACTTTCTTAGTGTTTGAAGGTTCAATAGTTTGTGAAATAATATGCTCCTTGACCACTATTCATTCTCTTTTTGAGATATATGGAAAGGTCACAGGTTTACCCTATTCGGTCAATTCCTCAGTAAGTTGTTGGTCTGAGTTTCCTTCCTCCCTACTTGTTGTTGGTACATCAATTGGGGGGGTTTTTGGCATGAATATTTTATGGGGGCCTTGTTTCCTAACCATGCAAAAAATAATTCAAGGAACTATTCCTATCCCTAAGAGAAGTATTCAAGATATCTCTGACTAACACTAGAAAAAGGGCATCCCTAGAAACAACACCAAAAAGTGAGGTTTTTGTTAGGTCCTAACACTTTATTGAATAAACACATCAATATATTGACTGGGTAGCGTCCAACAACTATATGCAATAGAGGACATATCAATTTCTCTCTTAAGCACTAATCAACTGAATAAAATTTCTAAGCTAAGGGCCCTCTAATCTTAAAAGCAATAAATCATCTATCTAGAAAGTAAGAAAATAACTCAAATCAGAAAATAGAAAACTAAGAATCTAAAAAGCATCACCATTAAACTAGAAATCATGGAAATAATTAATCTTAAGAATGCATAATTTTTTGAAGAATTAAATCATGTAAAGAAATTAGGAAACATTTATCTAATGCAAAAGATAACAAGCCAACTACTAATCATATAACCATTAATCAGAATCAACTAAAGAAAGGTGCTTCAGACATTCAAATGTTAAGCTCAAAAACTACGGACTTAGTTACAACCTCCAAGATTGACACTAATAGTATAACATATAGTCATGAAAATTAAATGAAAATTTAACTATTATCTACTAAAAGAACATATAGAATAGGAAACAAAATACTTGTCTATCTATAACCCTCGAGTGGCTAGCTCTTGGGTGTGACTACAGTTACTTCAGATCACATGCACTAAAAAAATCTCTCAGTTACTTCATTCCACAGATGCATCCATATTACACAGTAATTCAAAGAGTGGTGGGAAAACTCAGTCATATGGTAGTTTTCACTCAAAGACAAATTGGCAGCATAACGATAATCTCCTTGATTATTTGTAACAATTACATATTTATATGAAAAACAACTAACAAAAATCCTATTTTTCAGTTGATTGAGTCTTTCAACATATTTACCATAGTAAAAGGTACTTTAAATCCCATGATATACAATATTAAAGAGGCTTCCCATGAGCCATAAAGTTTTTGAAATTGAAAAATAACATAATTATAAAGACTCGGCCAAAATGTGTGCTCCTAGAATTTTGGCGCCCGCTTCCTGGTTTTCAAAAGTGTCAAGATCTGCATTCATTTTCCTTCTAACTAGAATGTGATTAGGAGTGGAGTTGACCTATGAAATGCTCGAAGACTAGACCATTAAATCAACATAAGTTAGTTAAATTCTATCAACTCTAAGAAATAAAGTTTGTATGCTTATTCATAGAAAGAGAACACTTATTTTTCCTAAAGGTAATCAATTGGAAAGGTTATTAAGGCTAATCCCATTATACTGATGAGCTTATTTTTACCTCATCACTCTTGCTTGTCCTTTGTTAACAATGTAAACTATGGTATGAATAGCTTCTCTCCAATAGCCATGTGGTATATTTTCTTCTTTCAACATGGTTCTTTTTTCTTCTTGAATTGTCCTATTCTTCCTTTCCACAACTCCATTCTATTGTGGATTCCTAGGAGCTGATAATTATCTTTTTATCCCACGATCTTCACAAAAATTGTTAAACTCATTGGAGGTGAACTCACCACCTCTTTCAAACCTTAAAAAATTTATTTTCAAATCCATTTCATACTCAACTATATATTTAAATGCTTTAAACTTATCTAGAGCTTCTTATTTTTCTTTGAGAAAGGTTATCCAAGCCATTCTAGAGTAATCATCTATTAAAAACATTAAATACCTATCACCTTGAGAGCTTCTTATTTTGGTAGGTCCACATAGGTCTACATGCACCAACTCCAAAGGTCCTAAAGTAATATATTCTTTACATTTGAACCTCCTCTTTTTCTCTTTTCCAACCTAACACTATGTAAATTGCATTGATAGGCTTTGTAATTCTTTGCATGTCTCTCATAGAATGAGTAGAGCTAATCCTCACTAGGCTATCAAAATTGATATGACCCATTCTTCTATGCCATATCCAAATTTCATTGATTTGATTCATAAAGAACTTACCACCAACACCTTTGAGCTGATAAATATTCCCTTCTCTCCTTATTCCTACAGCAACCAAAGTTTCAAAGCTTCCTTTTCTGATTTCACAACCATCATCTTGAAATACTAGATTATATCCTCTACTACATGTTTTTACTACACTGAGAAGATTATGTCGAACACCCTTGACATAAATAAAATCATCTATCTTATACTTTCCCTCAAAACTAATTGAACCTTTTCCAAAAAACTTAGCAAATGTATCATCACCAAACTTAACAAGATGACCATCATACTTTTCAAGTTTAACAAACTTCATCTTATTGTAACATTCCAACCCTTCAATGAAGTCAATTTTTCCTATGTTTTCACTATGTGATTAAATAAACTATGTAACAAGTCATTAAAATAAAATTTTAATTTTCTTTATTGAGAACATATGAACAAAGATTCCATAACAATATACAACAAGGATTCCATTTCAATATAATAATTTCATAAATTACAATATTCCAAGAATGTACACAATTACATACATAGCTCAACCGAGCTTCAAAGCAATAGATATAGATTGTCCAAGAATTTTCCTTTCAAAACCTTGGTCTTATGTCATCTGATAAAGAGGAGAAGAATTACTCGTGTTTTTTTACCAACCACAGACTCATATGCGGTCCCACACACATCTATCAATGATAGATATCCCTACTCTTCAATGAAGAGCTTGGTTGGGTAACCCTATATGGGTAACTAGCATGCACTACATGGACATGGTGAACTAACAGTGGAGCCAAAGGAAATCACACTAATTTGGCCAAAGTATTCTCACTCAATACTTTGAGTGAAGGTCAACTATTCACTTACACTTCTTAAGCTCATTTTAACTTAAGGCCACTATAATCTCTGCATAGGTAATCCCTCCCATTGGTAAGCTTAAACCCTAGAATTAACCTATCACCTTTTATACAAATTCTAGGGTATCTCTACTCATTAAGAAAAAGTACAAGTTCCCTCCCTTCAATGGAAAACAATCCCAAGAGTAACCCACTAGCTATCTAGCATAATCAAATAACTTAGCTATGAGTAACCCTTAACCTAACCTTTTTTAATAATATCTAGTATGTTGATACCTATGACAAACAATTCCTACTATTATGGAGTATTTACAAGAACTTCACAAATAGTATAAACAACTTCTAATTTCTTTCAAAGAAAATACTATTTTTCCTTAAATGCAAGTATTCACAATAGAATAATTAAAGCAATCATGAAACAATCTTTCAAAAAATAATACAAATAAAGGAAGATTATCCTCATGCCTATAATACACTATCCAATTGACTGGATGCAACTCAGCTTTCACATAATAGTAGCTAGCTTTCCTTTGATCTCTCAAACAAAGCCATAATAACCTCTATCTCACAAGTTGATAATATACTTCTCTCAATATGATAAAATACTCTCACCAATACTCAAATCTCTCTCTTAATATATAATAATAAAGAAAAAAGAAATGCATATAGAATCCACAATATTTCTTAAGGAATGTGTCCCAAATGAGAGCTCAATCTTACTATTTATATAGCAGATTAGAATCCACTCAACCTACAAAATGGGTATGATTTTTGATAGCAACCTCCACTCATATTTACTCACTCAATTTATCAAAGTGGTGGCAACAAGTTGAGAGTGTACTCAGAAAACTAAAGCTACAGATCACCCTCAAAACTTGATAGTAGCACAAGACCATTTCAAAACCACACATGGTAAAAAGAAGACATTTGAATTGCTCTTAAAACATACTTATACAAAAAAAAGAATTCATAATATGGCATCAAAGCAAACAACAACCTTTCTACAGTTGGCATAACCTTTCCCACATTTGAATCAATCAATAACTCAAATACAACACTTAGGATAAGTAAACTCAGTCAAATATGAGTCGTCATTTCTCTTAAAACTGATTTGACCAATTCATTGATTTGGAGAAACCTTTCCTAACATTCAACATTTTCATTTACTTTGTAGTTGATATTCAATTCACTGATGTGGCATCCAAAGTAAATATAATTTACTAATCCAAAATGTATTTAATCTCTTTCAATGACTAGATCAATCTCTTTAAATTGACTTAATTGTTGCACTTTATGTTACATAAAGTTCATCCTTTATATTTTCCAATATGTGATATATTTGGCCCTTTAAAATTCTTATATATGCTGTAGAAAATAGGTCTATGATTTAGTAAGTAAATTGCCTCTAAGCATTGTAAATGATAATCAACTTCATAGCATAATGTCATATATAAATATATTACATATATATATATATATATGTATATCAACACAGACACACACACACACATATATGTATATGTATATATATATATATGTTAAGATATATATGTTAATATATATTTTTATATATCATATTCCACATTTAAGTATATATACATTTGATATACAAATGAATACAAACAAGATAGCAATCACATAGTAATAACAATATATTGATTGTGTACATATATGTGTGTGTGTGTGTGTGCCTCTATGTAAATGTATACATATGTATACATATATTGATACATTCATATGGGCATGTATGTTTTCCATCATATGCATATATTGATACACATATACATATGGCTATATCTATATATCATATACATATCATATAGGTACACACTCAATTGCACAACAAAGTCATACACAATTACTATCGTATTAATAATCTCCTATGTACGATATATCTATATATATACATATGCATGCCATTAGGTCCATTTGATAGTTCCATGCACATAAGCAACTCATGCATAAGTGTGCATAGGTACATCTACCTATGTACCCTCATGTACATTTTCCTTCATGTGTATGGTCTATCATCGTCACACATGTGTGTATACATTTATATTCCATGTATGGTCAACTAATCAATACAAGAATAGTAATATAGGGATGAACTCATAAACTCCAAACATATAACATCATCCAATAATGCACTCAATAGTAACAAGACCCTTACTAATGCAAACACATAAAATTTAGGATTACTTACCAACTTCTTGTTGGCCTTTCCATTGCATTAAAAGATTGACCTGTCAATGCCTAATATAAGCTCTAGTTAAGATCCACAGGAGGTAGTTAGACCATGCCACAAACCAAAGCATTGTGTTGCAAGGAAGACCAAGGGACAAACCATCTTACAACAATCCCCCCTAGCAAAAGCGAGGGGTTTGAACCTATGACCAACTCTAATACCAATTGTTGGCCTTATCGTTGCATCAAAAGATCAACCTGTCAATGCCCAATATAAGCTTCAGTTAAGATCCATAGGAGGCAGTTAGAACATGTCACAAACCCAACCATTGTACTACAAGTAAGACTAAGGGACACACCATCTTGCAACACTTCCCACATAAATAACTTGACTCAACCATACTACTGTGAGTGTGTGAAAGATCATATAGTTATGTTACTAGTTACAAACCAAGACCTTCTCCTCAATGATACTTCCCCTTCACCTGGAGGAATGAAAATATACCTGCATCCAACTAACATATTCCCAAGGTAATCAACTATTCAACAAAATATGAATTACACATAATACATCTCCATAGTTAAAATATTAATTCAATAACCATTCATTTCACATATATACATTTCTTCACATAACATTAAATGAAATAGGATTCATTCATAATTCATTGATAATAAAGTGCAAGCACAATTTATTCACCATCAGAATACAAATTACATTCACATTTACCCTACATAGTATTAGTAAATAGTAATTGCACAATTGGGGTGTAACATACTCTCCCCTTGTGAATCATCATCCCTGATGATTTTATGTATCAACATAAATCAAATCAAACAAAAAACATATTGTTTTTCAAGTATTCTCAAATACATCAACAACATGAGGAAACTTTTTTTGAATCTTAGTGTAGTCCTCCCAAGTGGTTGAGTGTTTTGCATACTATTCCCACTACACTTTGCATTACAAGACTTCCCTATTATGCAAGAAAAGCTTATGTGTTCAAAGCACCTTGATGGGATTGAGTGTTACCACTTCAAGGTCTTGCACCTATAAAGTATTCCAATCAATCACATGATTATCACTGGGTATATAATTCTTTAGGTAGGACACATGGAAGACATTATGCATTCTAGCAAGAGCTGGTGGAAATGCAATTCGATAAGCTACCGGATTCACTTCCTCTAGAATCTCAAAAGGTCCTACATAACATAGGGCTAACTTGGAAGACTTAAAAAATTTAACGGAGCTCTTGTGAGGTTTAACTCTCAACAACACTTTGTCACCTATGACAAAATTTCAAGGCACTCTCTTACCATTAGCATAGCTTTTCTATCATTTGTTAGCTTCAGCCAACCTTTTCTTAAAAATCCCAACTTTCTCTTCCATTTCAACCAACATCTCTAGCCCAAGACTCACTATATCCTCAATTCTATCCCAACTTATAGGAGTTTGACACTTTCGACCATATAATGCTTTGAAAGGAGCCATCTTTATCACAAAATGGTAAGAATTTTTGTAAGAAAATTCTACTAAGAACAAGTAGTCTTCCCACTTGTACTGTTGATCCATGCAATACATTCTAAGTAGGTCTTCCAATACTTGATTCATCCTTTCAATTTTTCCATCCATTTCTATATGATATGTTGAGCTAATATTCAATTGAGTCCCTAGTACAGAAAACAAGGTTTGTCAAAACCCAGAAGTGACTCGTGCATCCCTATCCGAGATAATCTTCTTAGGAATTCCATGCAACCTAAACACTTCTTCCACAAATTTCCTCTCTATGACACACGCTCCATAAATTAGATTCCTGTGTATGAAATGTGCTACTTTGGTAAGCTTATGTACTACCACAAGAATGGAGTTATGCTTATTCTTTGACATAGGAAATCCTTGCACAAATTTCATACTTATGAATTTTCATTTCCTCTCTAGTATATCATGTGGGTATAACAAGCCTATAGGATGATGATGCTCCACTTTCACCCTTTGATACTCAAGACACCTAGCTACAAATCTAGCAGCATCTCCTTTCATCCCCTTCCAAAAATATAATGACTTTGCATCTACCATCATTTTTTTCACTCCAAGGTGTCCAAAGTATGGTGCTCTATGTACTTCTTTCCATACCATATTTCTTAACTCATCTATATTAGGTACATACATTCTCCATTTATATCTAAGTAATCCATTAGGTTCAAAATGAAAACATTCATACCTAGAATCTTGTGGATTTCTAGTGGGTGCTTGCTTGACTTGCAAGTAGTACTCATCCTCTTTGCATTTCTGAAACACTTATCCTTTAAAGTTAGTTTGAATTGTCACTATTGAAGCAATATGGCATCTTCAACTCAAGGCATTGGAAATCCAATTTTCCTTCCCTTTCTTCTATGAAGAAGTAATCAGAAAGGTGATCTTAGAAAATTTTGCAACAAACTTCCTATAATATCCCATTAGACCCATGAAAATCCTTACCTTAGACACATTTTTGGGTACCATCCACTCAAGTACTACTTTGATCTTAGCTGGATCCACAAAAATTCCATCTATCGAGATCACATGCCCAAGACAATGCACTCTTCTTTGAAAGAAGGTACACTTAGAGAGTTTACCATACAACTTATATTCTCTTAAACATTGTAGGACTATCTCTAAATGTCTGCAATCCTCATCCTTTGAATAAATATATCAGGATATCAAAAATAGGACAAACTCATCTAGGAAATCCCTAAATACACTGTTCATCAGGTTCATAAATGTTGCAAGTGCATTCGTTAAACCAAAGAGTAAAACTGTGAACTCATAGTGTTCATATATAGTTCTAAATGCATTCTTAAAGATATCTTCATCCTTAATTCTCAACTAGTGATATCCAGATCTTAGATCTATCTTATGGAATATGGAATCCCCCCTCCTTTGATCAAATAGATCATCAATGCATGGCAATATATACTTGTTCTTTTTCATAGCTTTGTTAAGCATACGATAGTCAATGCACAAATGCAAAGTACCATCCTTTGTTTTCACAAAGATGATTGGTGCTCCCTAAGGTGACACACTGGGTCTTATCAACCCTTTAGATAAAAATTCATCCAATTACACCTTAAGCTCCATTAGCTCGATGACACATGTAAAACATCCACTAGCTAGTCCTCTCTTCCTTCCAAGTTCTCCAGACTTGTTGGAATTTCCACCAGTATTGTTGGTACTACCACCACTAGAACCATTCCTCTTATGCTTCCTTCTTGGTTCTTTCCCACTATTACGGGATGATTTTTCCCCTTGCCTTGGTATATTTTGCACAAATTTCAACTTCTTTGGAGTTGTCTTATCTATAACTTGTGCAACCTTCTTATGGTCTTTACTTTCTTGATGAGTGGAGATAGCCTTGAGATTTTGCTCCTATTTAACTACTTTCTCATACATGGATCCATGGTTGTTGGACCATGCATATCCACCTCTCTTCTGATTTGACTGTTAAGTCCCATGATAAAATTTCTTATGCAGAAGCATTCATCTTTTTGGTACATAGGAAATCTCAACAAAATTCACCCATCTCTTATAGAAAATCTCAATAAATTCATGTTTATGTTCAAAGTAGAGTTGGGGCAACCATTTATTATAGAAAATCTCAAAAAATTCACCCAATGTCAGCTTCCATTAGTTAATATTGTGTTCCATCTTTTTATTCATCCAACAGTTAGAGGCTTCTCCTACTAACTAGTATGTGCCCCATGCAGCTTTGGTGACTTCAGTGTAATTTCAAATCTCAAAATACTTTTCCATTTGGACAAGCCAAGCCTCAAATATTTCTCCACTCGCACTTCCCTCAAACTTGGGTGTGGTAATTTTCTTCATACCTATGGAAAGTTAGGAATCCATATGCTTCTTGTTTCCTTGGATAGAGAAGGTTATTTCTCCCTCTCATGATCATGAGTTTCATCATGTCTATGAGAAGAGTTTTCTCCCTCATTCGCATTAATTGGGACTTCCTTCTCAACCCTATATTTTACCCTTTCTTGTTCAAGGTTTTCCAACCTTGCTAAGATTTGGTCAAGTCTAGCTTCAAATCCTATGGGTCCTTGCCCAACTTCTTGGATTTTTCCAAGATTGGTTTGTATCCTCACCATCTTCACAAGAATGGATTTTACCTAAATTTTTATCCATGTTAGATTTAATCCTATTATCAAATATCATATGAAAATATTAAAATGGAATTCATACACATAAATAATTCCACATAAGATTAAGCATAGTCTTTTTGATAAAAACATGATTTTATTCATTTCCTAAGGATCTCAATTTCCTTTTGATTACATGGAGTGACTATTTAGATAGTTGAGTGGAGAGTATCCCTCAGATTCACTCTATGACACATAACTTAATGCATTTTATCCAACAAATTAAGATTGTTACTCATATCACATTTATTCATACATATCCCAAAATGGATAGTAGCCTTTGGATTTATCATCTAATACATAGTTGTGAGGTACATAGCCCTTAGAATCATTACTTAAGGATATTACAATTACTTCTACCATGGGGAGAACTCTAGGGTCCCTAAAGATAAATTTTAGGAAGACACTTCCTTCTGAGGGCATATCCCTGGAAAGTGACAATGACTCAAACTTCTCTAGTGAGATGGAAGGTAGGTAGTTGTACATGGCCTCCATCTTCATCTTTCTCTTCACATAATTGATCCAAGAAATTGCATAACTAAATGTTTTAGTGTTGCTCAACTAGATGGCATTGTTGTAGTTGATACCCTCAATTGTTCTAACAATGCCATCTCTTTCCTTCTTGGCCTTGAAGTAACACTCGTTTTGAATTACAAACTTTCTAACCATTAACCTGAGACACACTATCTTGGCACAAGAATTTCCAAACATTAAATAACTTCAGATGGAAATAATGATGAGCTCATAGGTTCTAGAGCTAAACCTAGTAGCTCTAATACCACACGTAACATGCCAACACTTCAATGAAGTAAATTTTTCCTAAGTTTTCACTATGCAAGTAAATAAACTATGTAACAAGCCATTGCAATGAATTTTCTTTTCTTTATTGAGAACATATGAACAAAGATTCCATAATAATATATAACAAGGATTCCATTTCAATATGATAATTTCACAAATTACAATATTCAAAGAATGTACTCAATTACATATAGAGCTCAACTGAGCTTCAGTGTAATAGATATAGATGGTCCAAGAATCCACCTTTCAAACACTTGGCCTTCTATTGCCTATTGAGGAGGAGAAGCATCACTCAAGTGCTTTTCCACCAACCACAGACTCATATGCAATCCCCCACACATCTATCAATGATAGATGGCTCTACCCTTCAACGAAGAGCTTGGTTGGGTAACCAAATATGATAAACCACACTGAGCTTAGTGTTGTACCCTACATGACTATAATTTATAACCATACACTCAGTAACTAGCATGTACTACATGGACACAGTGAACTGACAGTGGAACCAAAGGAAATAACACTACTTTGGCCAAAGTGTTCACACTCAATACTTCGAGTGAAGGTCAACTATTCACTTACACTTCTTAAGCTTGTTTTGACTTAAGGCCACTATAATATATGCATAGGTAATCCCTCCCACTAGTAAGCTTAAACCCCAAAATTAACCTATTACCTTTTATAAAAACTCCAAGGAATCTCTACTCATTGAGAAAAAGTACAAGTTCCCTCCCTTCAATGGACAACAATCCTAGGAGTAACCCACTAGCTATCTAGCATAATCAAATAATTTAGCTATGAATAACCCTTAAGGTAACCTTGTTTAATCATATCTAGTATGTTAATATCTTTGACAAAAAAATCCTCCTATTATGAAGTATTTACAAGAACTTCACAAACAATATAAATAGCTTCTACTTTCTTTCAAAGCAAATACCATTTTTCCCTAAATGAAAGTATTCAAAATAGACTAATTAAAGCAATCATGAAACAATATTTCAAAAACTAAGACAAATAAAGGAAGATTATCCTCATGCCTATAATATGTTGTCCAATTTACTAGATGCAACTTAGCTTTCATAGAACAATAGCTAGCTTAGCTTTAATCTCTCAAACAAAGCCATAATAACCTCTATCTCACAAGTCGATAATGTACTTCTCTCAACATGATAAAATAATCTCACCAATACTCAAAGATCTCTCTCAATATATAGTAGAATAAAGAAGAAAAGAAATTTAGATAGAATGAACAAGGTTGCTTAAGAAATGCATCCCAAATGAGAGCTCAATCTTACTATTTATAGAGCAGATTGGAATCCACTCAGCCTATAAAAAAGGTATGAGTTTTGACAACAATCTCCACTCATATCAACTCACTCAATTTATCAAAGTGGTGGCAGCAAGTTGAGTGTTTACTCAACATACTAAAGCTACAAATCACCCTTAAAATTTGACAATAGCACAAGACCATTTCAAAACAACACATGGTAAAAAGAAGGCATTCAAATTGCTCTTATAACTTAGTTCAACAAACAGAATTCATAAGGTGGCTCCAAAGCAATCATCAACCTTTCTACAGTTGGCATAGCTTTTCCCACATTTGAATCAGTCAATAACTCAAATACAACACTTAGCATAAGTTAAATCAGTCCAAGATGAGTCGCCATGTCTCTTAAAACTAATTTGATCAATTCATCGATTTGGAGAAGACTTTCCTAGCATTCAACATTTTCATTTACTTTGTAGTTGATATTCAATTCACTAATGTGGCATCCAAAGTAAATATTGTTTACTAAGACAAAATGTATTTAATCTCTTGCAACAACTAGATCGATCTCTTTAAATCGACTTGTTGCACTTTATGTTGCATAAAGTTCACACTTTATTCTTTTCCAAAATGTTATATATCTAGCCCTTTAAAATGCTTATATATTCTATATAAAATAGTTCTATGATTTAGTAAGTAAATCGGCCTCTAAGCATTGTAAATGATAATCGACTTCATAGCATAAAGTCATATTTAAATATACATACATATATATATATATATGTATATGTATATATATGCTAATAAATATTTATATATATCATATGCCACAAAAGTATATATACATTCAATATACAAATGAATACAAACAAGATAGAAATCACATAATAATAATAATATATCGATGTGTACATATATTTATGCCTCTATGTACATGTATACATATGTATACATATATCAATTCATTCATATGGGCATGCCCATTTTCCATCATACACATATATTGATACATATATATGGATATATGTATATATTATATACATAAATTTATGTACACACTCGATTGCACAACAAAATCATACATAATTACTATTGTACTGATAATGTCCTACATGTGATATATCTATATACATACATATGCATGTCATTAGGTCCATTGGATAGTTCCATGCACATAAGCAACTCGTGCATAAGTGTGCATAGATACATCTACCTATGTACCCTCATTTATGTGTTCCTTCATGCATATGATCTATCATCATCACACATATGTGTATATGTATATATTCCACGAATGGTCAACTCATCAATATGAGCATAGTAATATGGGGAAGAACTCATAAACTCCAAACATATAACATCATTCAATAATGCACTCAATAGTAACAAGACCCTTACTAATGCAAACACATAAAACTAAGGACGACTTACCAACTTCCCACATAAATAACTTGACTCAACCATACTACTGTGAGTGTCTGAAAGCTCTAATAGCTTATGTTACTTGTTATAGACCAAGACCTTCTCCTAAGTGATACTTACCCTCTACCTAGAGGAATGAACATATACCTGCATCCAACTAACATATGCCCAAGTTAGTCAACTATTCAAAAAAATATGCATTACACATAATACATCTTCATAGTTAGAATATTAATTCAATAACCATCCATTTCATATATACATTTCTTCACATAATATTAAATGGAATAACATTCATTCATAATGCATTGATAACAAAGTGCAAGCACAATTTATTCACAATTGAGGTGTAACACTTATCACTTGTCATGTGATTTGAGAATCCATTGTCAATTATCTAGTAGTTTCTCTCCTCTCTTGCATGAAAGGAAGTCAGCATAGTTCCTTCAATATTGTGACCTATTTCTAGAGTAATTTCCTTCACACATATTTCAAGATTAGTATAATTAGTTCCAACATTCAAAACCATGAACAAGCATTCATCACTTCCATCATCTGGATAGTTTGATTCCTCGTCATTAGATATACCATTGTCTTCTCTAACATAATAACTCTTCTTGAAAGATATACCTTTATGATCTTTATGTTTGTTAGTTGAAACTTTTCTTGGACATTTTGAAGCATAATGACCTATCTTTCCATAATTGAAACATTTGAAGGTTAATTTACCTCTATATTTTCTAGTACCCTTTTTCAATCTCCTTACAAAATTTGCTTCCACCTCATCAAAATAATTTAGATCAGATTCATCATTCCTCTATTTCTTGCTAACTTTAAAAGTGGTTTCTTAAAGCATCTTAGTCAAACTCTCTTAATTCAAAAGTAGTTAATGCACCAAACATTTGATCTCTAGAATATTGATCCAAATTATGAGCTTCCTCAATAGCAAAAACTTTAGCACTATAAGATTTAGGAAGCATTCTCAATACCTTTTTAACAACTTCACTTTCCTCCAATTTTCCACCAAGAGCATTGATGGCATTGAAAATTTCATCCACCCTTAGCATGAAGCCTACAATATCTCCATCTTTTGACATCCTTAGGGTTTCAAATTTGGCTTTAAAATTTTGCATGTTTTCTTGCTTGACCTTAGAATCTCCTTCATAATTAATTTGTAACTTTACCTAGAAATTTTTAGCATTTTTGTATCTTATCGTCTTCACAAGTTCTGAATAAGAAAGCCCACTCAAGATAGCATTCCTTTCTTTTCCATTATTCTCATAATCTGTGATATCATCTTCACTTGTCAGAGTAGTAGAAATTATAGTATATCCATCTTTAATGAACTTCCACACACCAAATCCTAATGAGACAAGAAAGGCTTCCATCTTGGCTTTTGATAAGGTATAATTTATTCCATCAAACATAGGAGCTTTGACACTATTCCAATGTGTCATCAATATCTACCTCAAGTGGTTAAGCTTCTTCTTCGGAACCTTTGCTTTGATACCAATTATTAGACACACAAGAAAACTAAGAGGGGGAGGTGAATCAATTATACATTAAAACCTTCAAACCCTTATTATGCATCAACATGAGTGTAAACAAATGATACATCAACACATCAACAACCATACACAATAGAAAACTAGATTTATGTGGAAAAATATAATCAAGGAAAAACCATAATGAGGATTAACTCACATATATATGAATATCAACATCAAATACAAAGGGATCACTACTGGAAGGGCTCACTGTAAGAAGGGCTCACTATTGAAAGGGCTCACTACCCAAAGGACTCAGTGTCAAAAATAAACAAGGGCTCACTATCAAGGGCTCACTACCCAAATAGAAAAAGAATATAGAGGAACAATTACAAGGAGTTTCACTATCTCAAAGAAATAGGATAATCCACCACAACTCTTCACCATCCGTAACCTTTGGCTCACTACCTCTAGCAACTTTAGGCACACTAAAATGTAGACACCTTCTACTCACTACTTTCAGTAGTCATATGCATTCATGCTCACACTCAGATCACAAAGCTTGATCACACTTACATCATTTCACACTACACGTCACATCACAAAATTCTCCAACAATTGAAAGTGCATTTATACCTTGTGTAACCTTAAACAATCTTCTCCAATTTGACCACAATAAAATGTATGCACCTCAAATGTGCAACCACCAAATAGGTTGGTACCAAACACCTCCACAGTGGAAAGAAGTGAAGGAAGATAGCACTAAGGGTTAACCAAGACCCAAATCTACATTGACACACTACACCATGCTTCCACAAACCATGAATCACATCCACAAGTAACACTATCAAGCAACCACATACACACTTCACTAGGTCCATAAACATCCCACAAACCACATAGAAACGTTAGACAACATCATGGGATATTCCAACACCAACATAATAGTCAAACACACTATCAAAAATACCTACAACTAATAATACTTTCATCCTATGAAACCAATTAAATTTCCACTGAGACACAAAACATGAACCAATCTTGCAGAATAGTTGAACACAAAACCGTCCAATTGAAGATAGATACAATCATCATTAGCATATTCCCAAATCTGCAAGACAAGAAACTTCAACTTGGAGAAATGTGGAGCAATTCCATTTCTCCCAGAAAACCTTCATTGTCCAATACACTGTCAAACACATCTTCTATTATCGTACAATATAGAACCTAAAACTCTAGATATAAAACCTTTGAACACTTTTGGACATCACATCCAAACCACATAGACACATCTTAAAGCATGAAGAAATACAAAGAATAATATAGAACACACCCCTGTCACCTTGTACACTCTATGAAAATTTTCTTAGAAGTACTTAGAAACCAAGTGACTGTGTAGCATCTGTAACACCTAATCAACACCAAAAAATACCTTCTCATCATGACCACACTAGAGGTTCACATAGGTTGACATTAATCACAACATAGTGCAACACTGAGGTGATTTTTATTCACCCCCTGTGACATTAAAATTTCTACCACCTGAGGTGATTTTCATCCCTCATGATGTTAAAATTTATGCTCTCTAAGGTTTGATTTGCAAAATAGTCTATGAATTTGGAATAACCGATCTTTTTTAATTCATGAACTTCAACATTTTTGTTGGACTATTGTTGTCCTTGATGTCAAAAGTTAAAATCATGTAAGGGATATTGTTGGCATAATGATTGGGTTTCTCGAGATATTTTCATATAGGTTTTGTGCAGGTCGTGATGTCAATGAAAATGTCCTCATTCATTGGTTCATGCTCTCAATCTAGGGAAAAAGATGTAAGGAGTCGCGAGGCTCCAAGTTTTCATAACGTATGTCACGGGGTTCTCAAGTATTGAAACCTTCCAACATAGTGATCTCCTTGTCAATGAAAGTGAATGGAATTGCGAGGTTCCAAGTTTTACTAACCTATGTTGTGAGGTTCTCAAGTTTTGAAACCTCCCGACTTATCGACTAAGTGATGGAGTGATAAGGAGTAAGGAAGTACTCCATGTGGGACCCAACCATAATGATGATGAAGAAACGTGGCATGATGAGATTGACTAAACGGTAATCCACATCCTTGTTGTGGATTATGGAGTTGTGACATGGCAATGATATGGATATGTGACGATAGCATGTGAAGCCCACATTGGAATAATGTATTGGGTGTCATTGTTTTCATCGAAGTGACTTAGTCATTTCGAAAGGAGTTTCATAGGTTCTCTTTATTGTCGGCATGTCATGGGTTTTCAAAACTTCGTAACCTCTGAAAAGAGGTTCTA